>CM044012.1:42058561-42521061 GCA_024085815.1 Flaveria linearis
CCGACCGATTAAGACGGTAGGGCAACAAGGGAGTGGTGTGGGCTCTAAACCCACTACCACCGGTTCGGGGTAGGTTTTTTTATAAGAAGTATTAACTTAGGATAATTTTTAAAAAATAAGGCAAAAGGTCACGGTTAACCGTCTTAACCGTCTTAACGGTTAACCGTGACCTTTTGCCTTATTTTTTAAAAATCATCCTAAGTTAATACTTCTTACAAAAAAACCTACACCGAACCGGTGGTAGTGGGTTTCGAGCCCACACCACTCCCTTGTTGCCCTACCGTCTTAACCAGTCGGGACGGGAGTGGTTCGCTGAAATGTGTGGAAAACAAAAGCATTTAAACAGAGTTTGTACAAAAGGTGACGGTTTGGGCAAACCTTCACGATTTGCTCTGTTGTCAGAAACCCTAGTTGTCAGAAACCCTGACCGTGCTGGTTAGGTCTAACCGTCACCGTTTATCCTCCTAACCGTGACGGTTAACCCTAACCGTGACAGTTTATTCTCCTATTTGATTTAGTGTTTTATTATTATTATTACTATTATTATTATGATTATTATTTATTATTATTATTATTAGTATTATTATTAGTATTATTATTATTACTATTATTATTATTATTATTATTATTATTATTATTATTATTATTATTTCCAGTATTGCTATTATTATTATTATTATTATTATTATTTCTAGTATTATTATTATTATTATTATTTCTAGTATTATTATTATTATTATTATTATTATTATTACTACTATTATTTCTACTATTATTTCTATTATTATTATTATTATTATTACTATTATTTTTATTTTTATTATTTCTATTATTTTTACTATTATTTTTACTATTATTTTTACTATTATTTTTATCATCATCATCATCATCATCATCAAATAAAGCGATCTTGATTAATATTATAATGTCTCCGACAATAATAGCTTACATTTGGCATTGGTGCCTCTTTGACGATTCATTATTCTAACGTAATTGTTTATACGATCCTGATACAGTTTTGTTATTCTAGTGCTTGTTGATATGCAAATCTACTCCAATGGTTGCCCACATTGGGCATTGGGTAATCCCCTTCCATTTGTATGCAAATAAAGTGATCTTGGTTAATATTAGCAAGTGCGACAACTGGATAGGTAAATAATGATTCGGGAGCTGTTCTCAGCGGGAACCATGTCTGGCTGCCAAATGAAGAATAAGATGCATAATACAAGTGAATGTTTCTACAATCAGGAGTCCATGGGCCGGAAAAGTTAGCCAATGGGTATCGGGTACGGGTTGAGTCGTGCCAAACCAATTTAAGCTATTACGAACAAAATCATAATAGCCAGGCATCTCGCGGTTTAAATTGTTCCGCCAATACCATATGTTTCTGTCCATCTCCGACAACATTTGCCGCCTAACCCATTCCCATTCTTTTTGCTTTTTCCCTAAAGCCACCGCGATCGCCCGAAAACCACAGTTACCATCAGGCCGCACATCTTTTATACTCGAAACGTACCGGTGAATCCATTGGGGCAGTTGATCCTTAAACTTCATAACTTTTATCATGTCCTTTGGTTTCACTATTAGAGGAAACCCTAGGCCAGCTCCCGTAATCGGTACATTTGAAGCAGCCTTTGCCCGATTAGAACGGTCGTTGGGCATTTTAAACTGGGGGGTATATGAGCTATGCCTCACCGGGTCAGGCATAGTTTATTGTGAGGAAGTATACGAGCTGTGTCTAGCTGCCTCACACTGTGATGCATTGGAGTCCGCTCTTCTTTGTTGCTCCTTAATATTTGGACGACCACGTTGGTCATTACGCACCTCAGGTTCTTTAAGTTTTGACTTGCTTGAAAACAAAGGCTCGTATAATTTCTTAAACAATTTTTTTACTTGAGGATTGGGAGACGACATAACCTTTTGTTTCAAGTCATCAAATTTCTCATCGTAGTCGGGTTCAGGCGGCACGACGTACGCTGGCTCGAAATCAAGCTTCCTCCAGTGTGGATCTACCGCATCGAGTGCAATACTTGTGACTGGATTTAAAGGTTAAATTATTAGTGAAAATATGCAATCGTGTGACAATAGTAAAAAATGTATTAAGGAAAATATAACCTTCTCGGATGTATATCTCCAAACGACAAGCACATGGCAAGCCCATGGACGTGGACAACTGGTGTCCACATGAACCCCCAGACTCCTGAATCATTTTCATTTTCGTCAACTCTGATTCAAGGAGGCTAAGGCAAAAAAGGGATACTTTATAATGCAATTTTGAAAACAATGGCAGTCGATGGTATTTTTTTTAATCTTCAAACGGGACACCTCGAATGTTTTACAAATTTCAATCTCCTGGCCGCGCACGAGGTCACAAACATATCTAACAAGTGTGTGCAACGTATTATTGGTCCCTGTGAGGTAACTCTTGTAGTTGGCATGTTGTCCCTCAACCCTATTAGTTGTAAATTCACCAAAGTCAAGGCGGTCGTACATCCAACAAGTAATAATTTTCTCTTTATACGGTACCAACCAATTATTCCAAATATATTCCCATACCTCTGAAAGAAATAACAAATTTTATAAAATAAACAAATAAATTATTAGAGTAACAATAGCTATGAAATTCTTACCATGTTTACCATCTTCATTTAACTTTTCTTCCATCTTCGTGCAATTGTAATCGTACAATGCCTCCGTGGGAGATGAACACAAGGTCTTCCACCAATATGGAAAATCCTTCCACATGCCAGTTTTGAAAATGATATTCCACCGTCTTTTGATATTCTCCCTAACGTGCCACCTGCATAGGTTTTAGTAGCACTCGGGAACACTGTGTCACACGCGCTCATCAGGGTCAGGTCCCTGTCTGTGATAATAATACGGGGCTCCACACACCCATCGAGCATATCTCTGATCTGCTCCAAGACCCATGTGAAGTTTTCCTGCCGTTCCCTCGATATAAATGCATGCGTAATACAAAAGACTTCGACGTCGACGTAATGCCAATAACCTGAACAAACGGAATGTTGTACATGTTGGTCTTGTATGTCGTGTCTATCAACATCACGTGCGGGAATGCATGCCACATTTTATAGGAAGTAAGATGATAAAAGAAAACATTTTCCACGGCCTTAGTAGCTGCATTCTTTCATGTTTCATACACGAACTCTTTAGATTGTAGCAGGTTTTCAAGTTCCTGCATTGGTGTCATGCATTTTCTCCCCTCAGCCCTAAACTTCGACGTAAGATTGTATATGTCCTGAACAACACAGACGCTGTGTGGAAAGTGCTCTGACTGGACTTTATTCTCTATTGATATGAATCAACAAGGATCGAATATGAAGATTGAGTCAATGATTGAAAGGCGGAATCAAGCAATCAATGAACATAGAACTCTTGATATACTCATAAATGCATTCTTGTATTAATTAGATGAACTGTTACAGAGTAAATGCTAGGGTTTAGCAAGCTACAGTAACAAGACAGCTAACATGGGAGAGAAACAAAGTATATTCTGATTGACTATTCTCAAAAGTTGTGTAAACAGTCACACAAAAAGTCACCCTCACATACGAGGTTTCTATTCTATTTATAGGCTGACTTACAGCTTGTACAAAATGACTAAACTACCCTTAGTCTAAGTCTTCATCAGCATTTGTCATCCGCATTGACTAATGCGAATGAGTAATTCTTCATCAGCATTGGTCTTTTATTAGCCGCATTAGTGTTTGGTCATCAGCATTAGTTAATGCGGATGAGCAAAAACTTGGCTGCATTTGTTGCTGGTCATCCGCATTAGTTCATGCGGATGAACAAATGCCTTGTCTGCATTTCATCGGCTGTCCGCATTAGTTAATGCGGATGAACAAATACTTGTCAGCATTTGTTCTTGGACATCCGCATTAACAAATGCGGATAGCCGACACTTATAATTTTCTTCTTATGCAGAATCTTCTTTATGTACATTTCTTCTTGGACTTGGGGAGAAACCAGCAGAACAACCATCCACCTCTTGAATTGGTATGTATGATCCTTTCAGGGTCTAACAATACTCCCCCTAAGGATTATACAGCCTAAGTACTTCAAGGGTTTGAGGGTGGATCAGGTTATGAAGATTCTGCTGGGTCTTATGTAGTAGGAGGAGATGACAGAGGAGCTGGGTCTATGTAAGAAGGATCCAGTATAGCCTTGATCATGTTAGAGAACTGTCTTGCATCATCCAGCTTCTCTCTGCTTAGAGCATGAATCTTCATTTGTCTCATAGTGTGGATGGCTTTAATGGGTAGCTACTTCAATGAGACAGGCTTCCAGAATGACATAGTTGACAGCCTATCTCTATGAATCAGTAAAGATCCATCAGCATCTACCTCTGACTTCACAATGTTTCCAACCTGCAAAGGAGTCTTCCTCTTCCTCCTTTGCTCTCTCTTCTTGATAATTCTGTCATAGGCCATCTTCAGGAGTTTGATGCACTTTAGAAAGAAGTACATATCAGCTTCACCAAACTTATTTCTGATCTCCCTGAAGTGCCAAGAGTAGATGTAGTGGATATAGGATTCATCTAACGGTCTTACCTCATATCCACTGAACAATCTAATCTCTGCTCCTTCCTTTCCTCCCCACTTCCTTTCAATCACCAACTCATATGTTTTCTCGTCATAATAAACATTAGAGATTGGCACAGAAGTGTGAGTACCAACAACCATCTTTCTCTTCAATGATTCGGTGGGCTTTACCCTAAGCTCAGGGAATACCACTTCTTCTGCTGTTTTCATTTTCTTCTTATCAAGAGGATTGACAAATGATCTATCCTTACTCATGCGGATAGTCTTCAATGATTTGAAGTTGTCAGGTCTCTTGAACATCCTTAGAATGTCCTCAAACTCATATCACCTAAACATAGCCTTGTGATTAATCAGTCTTAAATTGGCTAGTTCCTTCAGATCATGGATCTCCAGAGATTTCACCAGAGCAAAGTACTATGTGAAGAATTGGACTAATCCAGATAATCTCTTCACCATGAACATATTCCAATCACTGTCATACTTCCAGGCAATAATTTTCTGATCTGTCTTGCCTTTTAGAGTAGACACACCCTTGATTATTTCAGCAGTTGTGAGTCCTTCATGTAGTTCTAGTTGTGATGGCTCAGCAAACCACTCTGGGTATCTATGAAGAATGGGTGCCAGGGAATCATGATCTCCCTGAGTGAGGCTCATATCTTGAGCTAAAACTCTTGTTCTTGGTTGGGTTCTGGTGATCTCCTCTTCCATCTTTTTCAATCTGTCTTTCTTTTCAAGTATCATCCTAAGAACAGCAGCCCTTAGGGAATTGGTTTTCACGTTCCCTAGTTTTCTTTTAGTGAATCCTTGAGCAGACAGATAATCCTTCATCTCCTTATCTGACATGCTGTATGGATCGGGATACATGGGTTGAGGAGAAGTAGCAGGTTTGGCTTTTGTTGCCTTGACCTAAGATGCTTTGGGAGATTGAGTTTTCTCATATTCAGTTTCAAAAGTTGGATCTAGCAGCTTGGTAACTTTTCTTCTTCTTCTAGCATCCCTTCATATGTCATCCCAAAGACTTCATCAGGGTCATAACCATGATCAATCAAAAATATGGCCTTTTTCATCAAATCATCAAACTTGGCCTTTTCAGCTTTCTCAAATACAAAAGGTTCTTCATTCACAGGGATTTTTACTGATCACTGGCTCATCAACCATGTATCCATCTAGAATTTCTCCTTCTTGTAAGTCAATTACTTCAGCCTTCTTTTTCAATAAGGCTTCTGCTTGTTCATGTTCATCCAAGAATCCAGCAATGACTGCTAGACTCCTTGGGTCATCTTTCTGCTTTTTCTTCACTGGTTCTTCCTCTTCAACTGGTCTTTTGCCCTTTGCTTTTTCATCCAAGTATTTCTTCCTTCTGGTGTAAGTTTGCACTGAGGGATCAGAAGAAGATTTAGCTTGTTCAGCTTCTTTGGGAAGAGATTCAGGTTCA
Source organism: Flaveria linearis (assembly GCA_024085815.1). Taxonomy (NCBI): domain Eukaryota; kingdom Viridiplantae; phylum Streptophyta; class Magnoliopsida; order Asterales; family Asteraceae; genus Flaveria; species Flaveria linearis. Next base: position 42,064,562 of record CM044012.1, read on the forward strand.
GCCTGTTCTTGCTTATCTACAGCAGCAGATTCTCTTTGCTGCTGTTCTTCACAGAGTTTTCTGATTAACTCTTTTTGTTCATCAGATAGTGACATAGCAGGAACCAGTTGCATACTCAATTCCTTTTCAATTGGCACTAGAGATTGAGGTATGACAACAAAAGGCTCAGTATCAATCCTTTGGTTCACTATGAAGTCCCATAAATCCTCATCAACGACGAATTCTTCAGCAAAGAACATGTCTAGTTCTTCTATCATATCACTGAACTCAGTTTCTTCAGTGTGGAATTCTTCAGGCTGATTTGAGTATACAATCATCTTTATGCTAGATGATATATGCTTTGATCCACTAGGTTCTCCCTCTTTTTCAGTCTCAGTGAATCTCATCTTTTTGGCTGGAGGGGAATCATCACCACGGTCTCCAGATGACTCTTTGTCACTATCATCTTTGTCATCCTCTCTTATTCTCTTTTCTTCTATCTTATCACCTTCATCTTCATTGTCTTTCTCGGCCTCTTGCTTTAGTTTGACAAGCATTTCCAGCTCAGAAACTCTCTTATTAAGAACTTCCACTTGCCTATCAAGGTCACGGATAATGGTAGACTGTTCTTCAATAACTTCTTCTTGATCTTCCATTACTATTGTTTGGATGTTTAATATGTCCACATGACCACTAATATCTTCTCTTGAGTGTTGAAGAGCAGCTTTCAACATCTCAATCTCTTTATCCTTCTCCTTATTTTCACTCTCATGTTTTTCCTTCACATCCTTTAGTTCTTTCTCCTTCTCATTCAATTCCAACAACCTGTCTTGCAAGATAACTGATCTGTTTCTTTGCATGTGTTCCATCTTGGCAATTTTTTGAAGCAAGTTAGAAATCATCTCATCCTTCTCGTCAGGCTTGTTCACTCCAGATTCAGCATAACTTTCTGAAGGAGCAGCCTCTGATATAATTTGCCTTACAGGCTTGGTGGAATGATCCTCCTCATCAGATGATGATTTTGATTCCTCAGAAGAGCTGGCAGAGTCACCAAACTCTTGAGGTTCAGCTGAGGGTGGTGATCGGATAGGTGTATGGTTAATGGGTGATTGGATAGGGTGATAGACTGGTGAGTGTATAGGAGAGATGTGGGGTGAGATGATGGGATGTGGTTGTGAAGATGGAATTTGTGATCTGGGTGGTGATGGTATTGGAGCTTGTATAACTGGAGAGGCTATGTCAGCTTCTTGTAGAAAAGGATCAGTGTGAAGATCACCACCTACATCACCTTGTGGTGACACTGATCTTTTTCTTTCCTCAGACATAGCAGCATGCTCCTCAACATGTTGTTGACTTGGAGCAGCTTGTGCTTCTTCATGAGCAGGCTCATCAGCAGGAGCCTCTAGTTCTTGTACTCCTCCTTGATTGATCTGTTGCAACATCCATGGCAACAGAGGAAAGAATGTACCACTGTAGAAATTCCTTGGATCTCTCTTTTTGATGTACTGATAGGACTTAGCATTGTAGTGACGGATGTCCATCATAGGTCCTATAGGTGCAAGATCAGGGAAAGCTTCATTGATGAAGCACTGTATAAATCTGGGGTACATCAAGAAATATGCCTTCTACCCTCTTGGACATTTGAGACCAATCCATTGAAGATGTATGCAGACATGTGGAAAGGTTGGTTAGTTCACATAGCACATATGGCTGAGGATGTAGTCACTGGAATATCATTCCATCCAGTCTTCCTCTTAGATAACCAATGTTGGAAGAAATGAATCAGAAACCTCCATTGCAAATCTACCAATCTTTTCACTATTTGCTTTCCTTCATAACCACCTTCATAACCAATGTTGGCAAAGAAGGCCATAATCTCTTCATCCTCAAGCTCTAAAGGAGTATCAGCATCATCTCCAAACTGTAGACACTCTCACAGTTTGCTCAGTGATTGCAAGAGTGTGGTCATCTGTGATTCTTCCAGTTAAGGTCCTCACATCAACTTCTACTACTTCAGCAGTTCCCTAAAATGATCTAATGAAATTCTCATAGATAATGGGTCTAACTATCATAGCATGAGCAACTCTTGTAGTCAACATGAATCGAATCATATCTCTTAATCCTTCTGCCTCAACGACATCAGGGTCAAGAAAACCACTGACATTGTGGAGCTTGCTCCATTTGATGTTAGCTAGTGTACCCTGCATTCAAGGCATATGAATTAGAATAATGAATACTGTATATTAGTAGGTTTATCATAAATCAGACTAAGTTTATCACATTTTGACTTTTCTTGTTCAAAATTGAGTGTTCATGTATATTGTTTCATATGAATTTGACCTAATCTGATTTAGTGATGCATGTTCATTTTGATGATTTATTCATGATTGTATTGATTATCTTCTCTCAATTTTAACTCATTTCAACCATTGAATTGTCAGTTTGATTTCAACATTTTGGTTTTAACATGCCCTGTTCATACGACGAACAGAAATGATGAAAATCCTTTGTTTGTTGATTTCTTCATGATTAGCATGCGTCTTTCAGTTGAAATTGTCAATGGTTCATGAACATTTTTTTGATTTTGCATGATTCTTTCTTGACCTAGGTTACTAAGTTCATGTTTCGGGTGAATGTTCGACAATTAGGGTTATGAACATTTTGGGATTTTCACCTTTTCTTCGATAATACTATTATAGTGAATCGAAGATGAGTAAATGGTGATGAATCAAACTTAGAACACAGGTTTGGAAGATGAAGAAGATGATAAAGATGAACCGTAACTTTAATGGCGCTCGTCGCACTTTAAATCTCTCAATTTTGAAAAGTATTAAATGACCCTTTGATTTTGGTTTATATAGTCAATTTAATATGGATTTCAAAATTAGATAAGTTTTAAAACAAATGCGCCCAAGTTTTAAATTTACTGTAGCATATGCGGTTGAAGAAATGTTAATCAGTATTTGTGTACTGTGGCAAATGCAGATGACCAAATACTGGTAAGCATTTGTTCACTGTAGCAAATGCGGAAGAACAAATACTTGTCAGCATTTGTTCACTGTAGCAAATGCGGATGAACAAATACTTGTCAGCATTTGTTCACTGTAGCAAATGCGGATGAACAAATTCTTCAATTTTCATCAAGTGCGGTAGAGTAAGAGTCTGTCCATATTTCTTCCACGTGTGCTTAATGAGAAGAGTGTGATCACATATCATACTTTATGATGACACAAGTTTACACCCAAGTTTAAGTGTTGATTTCATCTTTTCAAACGAAATACAGTTGAGGAAAACAAATGCGGATAAGCATAACTTTAGTCCGCATTAGTTTTGCATACTTAAAACTTGATGGTGAGACTAATGCGATAGAGTGATTTTGTCCGCATTAGTTTTTCACTTGTGGTTCAGTTCACAGAACCATTACCCGCATTGGTTGAATGCTTGGGTTACCTTCACCCGCATTATCTAGTACTCTTACCCGCATTAAGCTTTGTACTTAATGTTTTTGCTTTGGTTGGTTTTGGATGAATTTTCTCTGATGCTTTATGAAGCAAAGTCTTTGCCTTTATGAAGATGTGTCTGTTGCTTGATTCTTATGAAGTTTTTCCTGGTTTTTTTGATATCAATTCTTGCTTGGATTGACTTGTTCATCAGTGGTGAATCAAGTTTCCCATTGTTGACTGATCTTGGTCTTTTATGCATCAAGATGTCTGCAAGAACTGAGATACTATGGGATAACTTCTGCAACAATACAGACAGATTTTCTGATTTGGCAAATTGTTTTTGGTTTTTCTAATTTTAAGAAAGGAAACACCTGTACAAAATTGATCAAAATTTTAAATTACTCCCCCTAAAGTTTATATCCATAATAGATAGAAACTTTTAAGGATTTGAAAAGTTTTGAAAATAAAATCTTTTTGTGATTTTCGCTTTCTTAACTATACAAGAAGTTGAGTTATACCTTTCTTTGGGACCATATCAATCTTACCTTTCACAAGTGCAAGCAATTGTTAGTAAAACGGACATGGTCATGAACATATTGATTGCAGGTATGTTTGTCCTCTTAAACTCATACTTGGTTGATATTCTCATGCAAATGATCTTATCATGTTTTTGGGTTGATTGGGTATTCAACATGTACCTCACACTCAAAAGCATGGCAAGGTCAACCATCTGCATGCAATGTATGGTAGAACTTTCAACATCTTACTTGACAAGGATACTTAAAATTAGAAATCTCATATTACTTGATCCTCATTGGGATTCTTTTATTTTTGATCCTTTTATCACTTTTGATCCACATTGGGATTCTTTTCACTTCACTTTGGAAGGTGATCTCTTAGGATTCTTTTGTTTCATTCATTTTGAATGATTTTTTATTATGTTTGTTTCATCCAAGTTGGATGTGTTCCTCATTAGGAATCTTGATGGATCATGACATCAGCACTATGTGCTTGCTTCTCCAGGTCTTTGCTTAGTAAAACAAAGGAGGAACTGATGTGAGTAAAAGAGATTCATAAGTCATCATTACCTGGGGTGTTTAGGTTGCTACATACATACATTTAGATAAGTCAAAACTTACACATAATATGAGATGACAGCATTACAGTTGAATATAAGCTTTAATTTATCACTGCATGTGGTTTCTTTTCCAAGTTGAGCCAACCAACATATCAGATAAGTCATGTCAGTCATTTAAGTTTTATAAATAAGCACAGTGAATGATATAATGACTGTAATTATATCATTTCCCATAAGATAAACTATATACTTCTTCTTTTGATTTCTTTTTGATAATTTTTGAAATATTTGAATGTTTTTGATTGTTTTCATTTTACTCAAGATTAATCATGCCAATTGATTGAACTAAGAATTCAAATCTGGCTGGATCAAATGCCGTAGTGAATAAATCAGCTAATTGATTGTCAGTGTGAACTTGCATCAATTTGATGTGACGTCTTAAACCCGACAGGGCACCGGAGGCACGTCACACAATTGGAATAATATTTTAAACACAAATCAGAGCTTTCTACTTACAACGGAAGACTAAACAACATTACATATTACCGCAACTTTTAAAACATTTTTACATATAGTTGTATTTAATTATACATTTCCCTATTTAATTATACATTCCTTACCTAGCACACACAACACACTCAAAATATCAGATAAACTGGTGAGTTCTAAATTTTCATTAAAACATTAATAGCATCTTTACTCACACCACAGTCATATTTATATTGGCAATACAACAAGATCAACTTTTATCATTACATTGTCCCACCGGACTCGTCCCACCGGACTCCAGTTGCCCATATCTAGCAACTGTCAGTTGCCCACATCTAGCAACGGTCAGTTTCCCACATCCAGAAACTGTCAGTTTCCCACATCCAGAAACTGTAATTATTATCTCTCATCCAGTAGGATGTCAATTAATCATCTAGGGTCGTCACCACAAGATGTTCACAAAGCTGAGTGATCGTCATCACTCCTATCTAACTGTACAGTTACACACCCATGCATCTTACCCTAACTTGCCTGTTGAGATTTACATCACATTATCACTTTAAAACATTTTCTTTACTTATTGCCAATATTGTTGGAGCATATATTGTCATATATAGTGTGTCCGTCACTTGACGAATAGTCTAGGCTTAATGTATTACACCTGATATGTTTTAAACACATGAAACTGGGTCATTCGTAGGAGCATATGCGAATGAGACTCAGTCGTACGACTGAGCCAGGCTAATGGGCCATTCGTGCGACTGAGAGATGCGATTGGGGCATTCATAAGACTGAACCATAAGAATGGTCCAGTCGTACGATTGAACCATACGCATGGTCCAGTCGTACGATTGAACCATACGCCTGGTCCTATCGCATGAATGGGCCCAGTCATATCTAATATGGGCCGAGGCCTATATATACCAGTTTCAATGTGTAGAGAGAAAGGTTTTTGAGAGGGTTTGTGCCCGGGGCCTATGTACTGCCGGATGAGAGGGGAGATCATGCTCGATCTCCCCTTGCCAAAAGTTGTGATTCTTTAGTTGTAACGAGCTTAAAATCGTTATGTTTTATCAATGAAATCATTCGATTATTGTTCGTACTTTTGTTAATCTTTTGGTTTTTCTCCTTCCGTCAAGAACATGCTCGGATGTTCACCGATCCAGCGACTCCACAAATATTATCACATTACTTTACACATCACACATTCTTTCTTTTAGCACTAGTTTTAATACATTTTCATTTATCATTACACCCCATCTGACCCATTGGAATCATCACCATCACGTAATGATTAACAATGTTCAAACGACCATTCTTTACACCCTACCTGACCCATTGAAATCATCACCACCACGTAATGATTTACAATGTTCAGATAATCCTTCAGTACTCCCAACATTACCCCAACAGCTTCACAAGCTATTAGAAACATATGGACAACATTATCACAATTCTAGTGCTAAAACATTCAATTCATTTATCATCGTATGTGTGCTATCCCGAATGTTAAAATTCAAACATTTGAAAAGGGCTTAGAACTCTCCTCATCAACTTTCTCACGACAATCTACACAATGCACGTACACAAGGTAACTAGTCCTTCCTCTAATCAAGGTATATCTAAAGCAATAAACCTTGATTCAATAAACTATTCTCAAACAGGATCCTTATGCGAATGAACACTTATGCGAATGAGCACTCATACGACCGGACCTATGCGGATGAACATCAATGCGACTGAACCTTCAGTCTTACGGCTGACCATTCATTCACACGATTGAGTCCTCATTCGTACTCAGTGTTCACTCGTCTTCATTCGGTCTTCTAACCAGGTGACTGGGTTTTCAGTCGCACAACTGAACCTCTATTCGCACTCAGTCGCACGACTAGACTCTCATTCGTACGACTGAGGCATGCGACTGAGCCCATTCGCCTGGGACGGATCAGCAGCTGTGTTCTTGACGTTTTTGATCCAAACATACTCAAAATTTAAGTTTTAACCATCCAAATCATGTCATATTCAAAACAAATCATATACACATCGTTTACAATGGTTTCGGATAATTATTTCATCAAAACTACACAAAAACTCAGATCTGAATTCCCAGATTTTAATTTAGAAAGAAACCAGACCAATTTAAGGATTTAAACAGGGTATTGGATCAAATTCAATCATACACACAACTTATAACATATCAAAATTGATCCGTGACATCCAAAACTTACCAAAACGGAGTTGCCTTAGTTGATTGGCAAGAACAGGGGTGTTTGGGTGTAAAGGGAACAAGAGAATGAAGTAGATGCAGATAGAGATCTGCTTTTCATCTCTCTTCACCGCCCTACTTATTCACATATGCAACTTAACCGCCTTACACCCAGTCGCACGACTGGACCATTCGTATGACTGAATCGTGCGACTGAAGCTCATGCGCCTACTATTCGTACGACTGAGTCTCAATCGCACATAAGGGGTGCGACTGAAGTTCATTCGCATGCAACTCATACGATTGAACACCAAAACAATCAAACAAACTCAACTTAGTTAATTAAGCATATTATAATACAATTACAAGTCTGGATTTAGAAACCGGATGTTACAACTCTCTCCCCCTTAAATAGGTTTCTTCCCCGAAACCAACTATTCAAACAACTGGGGATAACCTCTTTTCATCTCATCTTCTGATTCCCAAGTGAAATCAGACCCCTTTCTATTCGACCACTGCACTTTGACTAACTCAATGGTTTTATTTCTCAATCTTTTCATCTTTCTGTCCACTATAGAAGTAGGTTTCTCAACATAATTCAACTTATTATCCACCTCTATATCATCTAAAGGTACATATGCACTTTCGTCGGCTAAACACTTGCGCAACTGTGTCACGTGTAAGAATGGGTGGATTCCTTGCAACTGATCGGGTAATTCTAGTTTATAGGCCACTTCTCCAATTCGTTCTATGATTCTAAACGGTCCTATAAAACAAAGACTTAACTTTCCCCTTTTTCTGAATCTGATAATTCCCTTCCAAGGAGATACTTTTAACATGACTCTATCTCCTACTTCAAACTCTACATGTCTTCGCCTTTTATCTTTATAAGACTTTTGTCGATCCTGAGCCGCTTTAAACCGAGCTTTGATCTGATCCAGTTTCTCATTCGTAGCCTGTACAATTTCCAAACTGCCCAACTCTTTCTGCCCAACTTCTCCCCAGCATATCGGACTCCTGCACTTTTCCATATAACATCTCATAAGGGGCTCTCCCAATCATAGAATGATAACTGTTATTGTAGGAGAATTCAACTAATGGCAGATGACTATTCCAGCTACCACCGAAATCTGTAACACAAGCTCGTAACATGTCTTCAACTGTTTGGATAGTCCTTTCAGTCAACCCATCAGTTTCTGGGTGAAAAGATGTGTTGTGTAATAAACGAGTACCCATATCTTCATGAAACTTTCTCCAAAACCTCGAAGTAAAACGTGTATCTCTATCTGACACAATAGATAATGGTACTCCATGACGAGCAATAATCTCTCAAATAAACAGTTCTGCTAACTTCTCAGAGTTGTACGTTTCCTTGATTGATAAGAAATGCCCACTACGTGTCAATCTATCCACTATGACCCAAATGGTATCATAACCTTTAGCTGTACGCGGGAGCTTAGTTATGAAATCCATTGTCAACTCCTCCCACTTCCATTTTGGAATCTCTAAGGGTTGAAGCTTACCATATGGCTTTTGATGCTCAGCTTTGACCTGAAGACACGTCAAACACTTATTCACATATTGTATCACATTAAACTTCATACCGGGCCACCAATATTCTTGTTTCAAATCCTTATACATCTTAGTAGCACCAGGGTGTATAGAATATCTAGATTTATGGGCTTCATCTAGCACCAACTCTCTCATCTTAATCGGGACCCACATACGATCATATTTTGTCTTAACCCCAAAACTATTTTCTTCTAGATCCTTTATTTGACCCTTCATTCGTTCCCGCTTCACGTTCTCTTTCTTTAATGCTTCTAATTGAGCTTCCCGTAACTGATGCATAAAATCTGGAGTTATCACTAACTTGTATGACTTAACTTGAATCGGAGGGTGTTCATTCTTTCTACTTAACGCGTCAGCAACCACATTTGCTTTACCAGGATGGTAAAGTATTTCACAATCATAATCTTTCACCAATTCTAACCATCTCCGCTGGTGCATGTTTAATTCTTTCTGATCAAAGAAATATTTCAAACTCTTATGATCCGTATAAATCGTACATTTCGTCCCATATAAGTAATGCCTCCATATCTTCAAGGCAAATATCACTGCTGCCAATTCTAGATCATGCGTTGGATAATTCTTTTCGTGGTCTTTCAACTGTCTAGAAGCATAGGCTATTACTCGTCCCCTCTGCATCAATACACAACCTAAACCTTGATACGAAGCATCTGAATAAATTACTAAATCTTCATTTCCATCTGGCAACGACAACACTGGTGATTGGGTTAATTTCTGCTTCAATTCTTGAAATGCATCTTCTTGTTCTGGTCCCCACACGTATTCTTCATTCTTTCTTGTCAGCTTTGTTAACGGGGATGCTATTTTGGAAAAATCCTGAGTAAATCTTCTATAATAACCAGCCAGACCCAAGAAACTGCGGATCTCAGATGGCGTCTTTGGAGTACTCCACTTCGTTACTGTTTCAATCTTTGCAGGATCTACTAAAATACCTTCTGCGTTGATCACATGTCCTAAAAACTGTACTTCCCGCAACCAAAACTCACACTTAGAAAATTTTACATAAAGCTTTTCTTTTCTCAACCTTTCTAACTCTTCACGAAGATGGAAGGCGTGATCTCCCTCGTTCTTTGAATAGATCAGTATATCATCAATAAACACAATTACTAATCGATCTAACATTGGCTTGCACACTTTATTAATCAAATCCATAAAAGTAGCAGGTGCATTCGTCAACCCAAAAGACATAACCAAAAATTCATAATGACCATAACGTGTACAAAACGCTGTCTTAGGTATATCTTCTTCTTTAACTTTCAGCTGATGATAACCCGAACGAAGATCTATCTTAGAAAACCAACTGGCTCCCTGTAATTGATCAAACAAATCATCTATTCGTGGGAGTGGATACTTATTCTTTATCGTCAACTTATTCAACTCTCTGTAATCGATACACATACGCATACTTCCATCTTTCTTCTTTACAAATAATACTGGAGCACCCCACGGGGAGGAACTGGGTCTAATGAAACCTCTTTCTAGCAAGTCTTCAGTCTGCTTCAGTAATTCCTTCAATTCCGATGGAGCTAATCTATAACGTGACTTGGCAACTGGCTTAGCACCCGGAATCAAATCAATTCTAAAGTCAACTTCATGATCTGGAGGAATGCCCGGTAATTTTTCTGGGAATACATCTAAAAAATCTCTAACCACAGGGATATCCTCTATCTTTCTTACAGGCTTTTGAGAATCAATTACATATATTAAATAAGATGCACACCCGCCATTAACTTGTCAGCTTTCATCATGGATATTATTTTCACAGTTGACTCTTCTCTATCACCATATACATTAATCGTTTTCCCATCCGGTGCTCTTAACTGAATTAGCTTCTTATTACGTACAATATGGGCTTCATGGTTTGCCAACCAATCCATACCCAAAACTATATCAAACCCTCCTAATACCATTGGATATAGTTTAACAGGCAATCTATATCCTTCTAATTCAATATAACAACCATCAATCATACTACTAATCATCACAGATCTATCATTAGCAGTTTCAACTATAAAGGCTACCTCTAATGGTCAAATTTCACATGCAAGAATAGGGCAAAAATTAACAGATACGAAACTTCCACTCGCACCATAATCAAATAACACGTTAGCTGGAATCCCATTGACTAGAAATGTACCTGACACTACATCTGGTAAAGTTTTAGCCTCACTAGCTGACATAGAATATGCTCACCCCTTAGCCACACTCAACCCTTCTCCTGACCCTTTCATCGGTCTAACCGGTTTAGGCTTTCTGACTGCTAGTTTTGGACATTCACTTCGAATATGCCCCGTCTCCCCATATTCATAACATCTACGAGGACCTTCACTACATTCATTAGCATAATGTCCTAATCTTCCACATTTAAAACAAGTTCTACTACCAATCATACATTCTCCCTTATGCAGCCTGCCACATTTCCCGCAACATGGTAGCTCATTTCTGACATTCCTTTGGAATTGACCCCTTCCAAACCTACCCTTCTTCTAAAAACTTAGATTCTCCAATCTTCTCTGTGCTGCAGGTTCTTCACGTTTCCTTTTACTTTCATCAGGAGCAACATCACTACCATAAACTTCTTGATACATATCTGCATCTAAGTTTACCGTCAACTGGTAACTACTCGGAGCAGATGATCTAACCAACTTTCTAACTTCCTGAGGCAACCCCTGAGTGTACCTCAAGATTTTCTTCTCTTCAGGAACCACCAAATGAGGCACCAACCGAGCCATTTCTTCAAACTTAGACGTGTATTCCCTATGGGACATATTACCTTCCTGAAACTGCAGGAAACTCATCTCTATTCGATCCATCTCACCCTTCGGACAAAACTTATCCGACACTAACTTTCTAAATTCAGGCCATAACATTTTGTCAGTAGCCTTCTCGCCTAACGTTTGGATAATCGTATCCCACCAATACAGAGCCTCACCTACAAACGAGTGGGCTACAAACTTCACCTTTTGATCCTCCCTACACTCACTCAACTTGATCACGGCTTCCATTTCACGAAGCCATTTATAAGTGGCTACCACATCCATAGCCCCAGAAAATCGTGGAGGATTACATTCTTTAAACTGACTATACGTAACTCCCTTTTTCTCACTAGACCTCTTAGCTTTATCAACATTTCTATTCTCATCAGGTCTAGCTATATTCAAGGCTTTACGAACCTCCTCAGCAATTACATCACGGAATTACTGTCTCGTCATACTAAGCACCTCTGTGCTCTCATCAACATTTCTTTCTGAGGTTCCACCTTGCATTCTTTCACTCTCCCTATCAGCCATAACCTATTAAAACGAGATCAGGATTATTTGGTACTCGCATGTAAGTATATAACTAGAATACTATAAGTAAAGTAAATTATTAATAATGTTGGCCAAATACTATTAATTGTTTACTTTACTTTTACCATTCTCGTTATTCCTTCTCATGATAGTCCCATCACCATCTCTTGTTTTAATAAACTATTCTATCTTGCTATCCCCGCTGGCATATCTATTTTCTAGTTAAAGTCTAGTTATTATGACACTAGATCCCTTACAGCGGAAGACTAAACAACATTACATATTAACCCAACTTTTAAAACATTTTTACATATAGTTGTATTTAATTATACATTTCCCTATTTACATTTTCAACAGGTGCTACACCCTATGCCAGCAGCTAGTCCGGGATAGCATCCTCGTTCAGCTCATACTTGCTTTCCTCTATTATTAGACGACCCTTCCTTAGCTAGCACACACAACACACTCAAAACATCAGATAAACTGGTGAGTTCTAAATTTTTATTAAAACATTAATAGCATCTTTACTCATACCACAGTCATATTTATATTGGCAATACAACAAGATCAACTTTTATCATTACATTGTCCCACCGGACTCGTCCCACCGGACTCCAGTTGCCCACATCTAACAACTGTCAGTAGCCTACATCTAGCAATGGTCAGTTTCCCACATCCAGAAACTGTCAGTTTCCCACATCCAGAAACTGTAATTATTATCTCTCATCCAGTAGGATGCCAATTAATCATCTAGGGTCGTCACCATAAGATGTTCACAAAGCTGAGTGATCGTCATCACTCCTATCTAACTGTACAGTTACACACCCAGGCATCTTACCCTAACTGGGCTGTTGAGATTTACATCACATTATCACTTTAAAACATTTTCTTTACTAATTGCCAATATTATCGCATTACTTTACACATCACACATTCTTTTAGCACTAGTTTTAATACATTTTCATTTATCATTACACCCCATCTGACCCATTGGAATCATCACCATCACGTAATGATTAACAATGTTCAGATGACCATTCTTTACACCCTAACTGACCCATTGAAATCATCACCACCACGTAACGATTTACAATGTTTAGATAATCCTTCAGTACTCCCAACATTACCCCAACAGCTTCACAAGCTGTTAGAAACGTATGGACAACATTATCATAATTCTAGTGCTAAAACATTCAATTCATTTATCATCGTATGTGTGCTAGCCCGAATATTAAAAATCAAACATTTGAAAAGGGCTTAGAACTCACCTCATCAACTTCCTCACGACAATCTACACAATCCACGTACACGAGGTAACTAGTCCTTCCTCTAATCAAGGTATATCTAAAGCAATAAACCTTCATTCAATAAACTATTCTCAAACAGGATCCTTATGCGAATGAACACTTATGCGAATGAGCACTCATGCGACTGGACCTATGCGGATGAACATCAATGCGACTGAACCTTCAGTCTTACAGCTGACCATTCATTCGCACGATTGAGTCCTCATTCATACTCAGTGTTCAGTCGTCTTCATTTGGTTTTCTAACCAGGTGACTGGGTTTTCAGTCGCACGACTGAACCTCTATTCGCACTCAGTCGCACGACTAGACTCTTATTCGTACGACTGAGGCATGCGACTGAGCCCATTCGCCTGGGACGGATCAGCAGCTGTGTTCTTGACGTTTTTGATCCAAACTTACTCAAAATTTACGTTTTAACCATCCAAATCATGTCATATTCAAAACAAATAATATACACATCGTTTACAATGGTTTCGGATAATTATTTCATCAAAACTACACAAAAACTCAGATCTGAATTCCCAGATTTTAATTTAGAAAGAAACCAGACCAATTTAAGGATTTAAACAGGGTATTTGATCAAATTCAATCATACACACAGCTTATAACATATCAAAATTGATCCGTGACATCCAAAACTTATCAAAACGGAGTTGCCTTAGTTGATTGGCAAGAACAGGGTGTTTAGGTGTAAAGGGAACAAGAGAATGAAGTAGATGCATATAGAGATCTGCTTTTCATCTCTCTTCACCGCCCTACTTATTCACATATGCAACTTAACCGCCTTACACCCAGTCGCACGACTGGACCATTCGTACGACTGAATCGTGCGACTGAAGCTCATGCGCCTACTATTCGTACGACTGAGTCTCAATCGCACGTAAGGGGTGCGACTGAAGTTCATTCACATGCAACTCATACGATTGAACACCAAAACAATCAAACAAACTTAACTTAGTTAATTAAGCATAATTATAATACAATTACAAGTCCAGATTTAGAAACCGGATATTACATTTGATTAATCCTTTTTCAGCACAATCTCTCAAAATTTGATATCTTTTTTCAATATGTTTTGTTTTTAAGTGTTGAACTGGATTATTAGTTATAAAAACTGCTGCTGTGTTGTCAATGTAAATTGGAGTGTGGAGAAAGTTAAAACCATAATCAAGCATCTGGTTTTGAATCCAGAGAACTTGAGAATAGCATGCAGATGCTGCTATATACTCAGCTTCTGCTGTTGAGATAGAAACATTGGTTTGCTTTTTGCACTGCCAGGATACCAGTCTAGGACCAAGAAATTGACAACCGCCAGAAGTGGATTTCCTGTTGAAGTTGCATCCCCCATAATCACTGTCAGTGTATGCATAGAGATTGAAATCTCCTTCCTTTGGATACCATAGTCCAAGAGCAGGCTTGCCCTTAAGATATCTGAATATCCTCTTGACTTCATTAACATGAGATTTCTTGGGATCTGCTTGATATCTGGTACACACACAAACACCAAACATAATGTCAGGCCTACTGGCTGTTAGATACATTAGTGAACCTATCATGGAATGATAGTGTGTCTGATCCACTGATTTTCCTTCAGGATCAGGTCCAATCTTCACTTTAGTATCCACATGAGTTCTAATGGACTGACAGTTAGCAAACTTGAATTTCTTCAGCATTGTTTCCACATATTTTGATTGATTGATGAAGATTTCGTCTGCTGTCTGTTGGACTTGTAGTCCTAGAAAGAAAGTGAGTTCTCCCATAGCACTCATTTGGAATTTTGAATGCATGAGATCTTCAAAGTCTTTACATAGAGTCTTGTTTGTTAGGCCAAAAATGATATCATCCACATATATCTGTACAAGCAACATGTCCTTTACTTTTCTTTTTCTGAAGAGGGTTTGATCAATCTTTCCTCTTTCATAACCGTTGTCAAGAAGGAACGATGAAAGTGTCTCATACCACTTCCTTGTAGCTTGATGAAGACCATACAAGGCTTTGTCTAGCTTGTACACCCTGTGGGGAAAATCTGGGTCTTCAAATCCAGGAGGTTGACTTACGTAGACCTCTTCAGCAATCTTTCCATACAGAAATGCACATTTCACATCTATTTGATAAACAGTGAATTTCATGGATGCTGAATATGCAAGAAAGATTCTTATGGCTTCTAGTCTAGCTACAGGGGCAACTACTTTATCATAATCAATTCCTTCTTCTTGTGTGTATCCCTGAGCTACTAGTCTTGCTTTGTTTCTAATGACAATTCCTTTATCATCAGTTTTGTTTCTGTATAGCCACCTGGTACCGATAGGGTATTGTCCTTCGGGAAGATCTACCAGCTACCATACATCTTGTTTCTTGAATTGCAACAATTCTTCCTGTATTGCTTCAATCCAACTGTTGTCTTAAAGAGCCTCTTTGATATTTTTGGGTACTGCTTGACACAGAAAGCATGAGAACAAGCAGATGTTAGCTATGCTTGACTTGCTGCTTGTCACCCGTTCATTTAGTTCACCAATGATGTTCTCAACTGGATGATCTTTGTGCATTCTTGTGGTTGGAATTGAGTCACCGGCAATGGTTACATCAAGATTGGAGACATTTTGTTCATTTTGGTACGAGGCAGCTTCTTCTTGTACTGTTGGGGAGCTATGAAAGTAATCAAAATTTGTTCCAGTTCCTGCTTCAATGTCAGCAGGGATTTGGTTTCTTGCTTCAATAGATGGCGTCTCTGATGGAGAGGGTATTATACTGGGGCCATCCTCAATTGAAGCACTTTGATGTTGGACAGCATGTCTGACAGGATCAGCTTGTAGTGGAACCTCTTCATTAAGTTGCTTAGTAGAAGTTGAAGGAATCATTGGAAAGTCACTCCTTCTTTCTACCAATGATGTAGGTACAACTGATTGTAGGTTTCCTGCATTAGACATATGAAATTGATCAAAAGATTTAGTAAATGAGTCAATATCAAACAACCAATCAGGACCATTAGTTGATTTGGGAAATGAATGTTCATTGAATTAAACATTTGTTGATTCATCAATAATATTTAATCTAGGATTAAACACTCTGTAAGCCTTTGAAATGGAAGAATATCCTACAAAGAATCCTTCATCAGACTTGGATGAAAACTTTCCCAAATGGTCACTGGTGTTTAATATCGAGACAGGACAGCCAAATGATCTGAAAAATCCATTGAATGGTTTTCTTTGAAAAATTAGTTCATAAGGTGTCTTATTACTTTCTTTGACGATCAAAGTTCTATTTTGTACAAAGCACGATGTGTTAACTGCTTCTGCCCAAAAGGTGATTGGCAGTTTAGCATCTGCTAGCATAGTACGTGCTGCTTCAATTAGTGTTCTTTTTCTTCTTTCAGCTACTCCATTTTGTTGAGGAGTCCTAGCTGTACTAAATTGATGAGCTATGCCTTTGGTTATACATAACAAACTCATATCTTCATTTTTGAATTCTGTCCCATTATCACTCCTTATTGTTTTGACTTTAAGATCAATTTGATTTTCAATTTTGGTGATAAAATCTTTTATTAATTGGGATGCTTTATTTTTATGAAGTAGGAAGAAGACCCATGTGAATCTAGAAAAGTCATCTATGATCACCAAACAATATTGCTTCTTTCCCATACTCATAGCATGAGTTAGACCAAAAAGATCCATATGAAATAGTTTCAATGGAGAATTGTTGGTGTTCACCAACTTTAGCTTGTGAGACGACTTGTGTTGTTTTCCTTTGAGACATGCTGAACAGTGGTCAATGAAGTGGAATTCTTTTTGAGGTAAACCAATAACATTATTTCCCTTGACCAGTCTATTCATGTTTTTGAAAATTGTGTGTCCCAATCATCTGTGCAAAAGTTATGATTCATCAAAAGATGCTTTTGATAGAAGGCATGTTTCTTCTTTTGGAGATGCAGAATTTAGGTTAATGACATAGGTGTTATTCTTCCTCGGTGTTTTCAAGACAACCCATTCTTCAGGAATTTGAAATCCTGGTCTCAGAATGTAGCAATAAGTGTCAGTGAAGTGAGTGGAATATTTCTTGTCACAGATCTGAGACACGCTAAGAAGATTGAAGTTCAGTTGTTCGCAGTAGTTCACTCTGTCAAAGCTCAACATTCCACTTGTCACAGATCCTTCACCTGTAATTCTACCACCTTGTGAATCTCCTCCAAATGCCACAGTAGTTCCTTTAATGTGCTTAAAATCATGAAGGATGGAACTATCTCCAGTCATGTGTTGGGAGCATCCACTGTCCACATACCATAAACTGTTGGACCTGTATGAATGTCCCTACAAGCACAGAAAGAACTAATTAGAGTGTGAAACCCATGCCGTGATGGTCTTGGGCTTACCGTTTCTATCCATGATAGTAACCTGTTGGTATTATCCTCTAAACTGGTGCTTTGATGATGGAATCATGCTTGCTTTGTTTCTGAAACTTGAATGTTTTATTACTTCAACTGAAGAGTCAGATGAGTATTCAAACCTTTGATCCCTGTTTCTTTTTAGAAAATTTGTTTGTTTTTTGTTATCAAACTTTGTTTTAGAATTATAAAAATCATTAGTTTGTTTGACTTCTTGATTTTTATTTCTTTTGGTTCTGTTTGAAGTTCTCAGATTTTTCACATCATCATCAGACTTAGAGACTCTATGATGAGGATGACCATTGATCTTATGATTCTCAGACATGATTGGAGATATAGGCTTGTTCTGAGGTATTCTCAATCCATTTTGTTTAAAGAAACAATCAGATATATTATGATTTGTCATGTTGCAGACAGAACAGTATTTGTTGAAATAACAGTTCTTGGTGGAGTGATTGTTCATATCACAGATTGAACAGTATTGATTGTAAAAGCATTTATTTGTTCTGTGATTAGACCTCTCACACACATCATAATACATGTGTTTGTTTCTAGCTACAGATCCTGGTGTCGCGGATTTTATAGCTTTGGCAGATTTGGAATTAGATTCATTTCTTGGTTTTAATGATAAAGCCTGATCAACCTTGTTAGTAGTTTGTTTCACAATACTACCGATTTTGCCTTTCTGAGGCTGATTATGCTTTCTTGATTTTTGCCTAATCTCTCTTTCAAATTGATTCACATGCTCTATATTGAAAATATCAAAGCCAACCCCTTGATTTGATTTTGAAGTTTGAGGGTCTGAGTTAGTTTTAGTTTTTGTAATCCGAGAAACTTTTCTTTTGATGGATGGTGAATCAGTGTCTGATTTGCTTGAATTTTTAGGAGAGTTTATCTCACTATCAGATCTACTTTCAGTAGGTAGATTCACCTGATTAACTTTTGTTTTCTTTTCCTTGGAAATTGCAGGAATGAATTTCACAAAAGGAACAATATCCTTGATTGGGCTATCTATTTTGATCACACTCACTGTCTTGTCTGAACACTCATTGATTTTAACTGGGTGACCTAACTTGATTTTGTCCTCATTTGTTTCAATGTAAATACTGGGTTTATTTTGAGGATTGGTGACTTGTTTTACTATTGTTTTAGGCTCAATAGTGTTAGGTTCATTTTCTTGTCGGAGTGTGACAGAATCAGGCATGACAGTGTAGTTGTCATTATATGGTGGTGGACAAGAGTTGTATCCAATACCAGACATCTCTTTGGGATCCTTTTGAGAATCAAGCATCTCTTGCAGCTTTACTGATGACTGTTGAAACTTTTCTAGTTTTAGTTCAGTAAGATTTTGTTCAGTTTTAGATTGAGCTAATTTTTCAGTCAGTTGCTCATTCTCAGCTGTAAGAGTGTACTTTTCACCATGCAATTTCTCAATGTCAGAGATGAGAGATTTAATTTTGATTTCAAATCTTTTTATTTCTCTCTTAAGCATCTCTGACTTCACCTTTTCTTCTTTAATTTTATCAGCCAGTTTGTGATAATACTCTCTATACCCTTGCAGTTCATTTATGCATTTATCACTACAAAGGTTAGATTTTACCTCAGTAGGCATGAGAGAAGGTCCATCATTGATGTGAGCCATGAGTGCATGATTTTGAAATTGAGGCTTTACTTCCTCAGCATACATGCTCCAGTCACACACTCCATCCTGCCAGATAACAAGAGCATTTGCTGATGACTGATTGCTTCCATAAGCTTGATTGGTCAGTTGGGGTTGAGTCTGATGTGATTGTTGATGATGATGAAGCTGTTGTTGATGACTGTTGGAGTGAAAGCTTGAAGATGGTTGTGATGATGACTGACTCTGAGAAGGCCTTTAAGCGTTGTAGTTTCTTCTGGGAGCATTGCATTCTCTAGAGAAGTGGCCAGTCATACCACAATTGAAGCATTTCACTTTTGATTTGTCATATCCAAGCTTGGTGTTTTCATTAATGTGAAGATTTTTCCCTTTTCTGAAAAACTTCTTTGCTCTCATAGCAATTATGGCCATTTGCCATTGCAAGTCCATTTCCTCCACATCATCTGGATCCATTTCTTCCAGATCTTCTTGGATCAGATATGCAGATGTAAGTCTTCCACCCAAATAGGCTTCAAAGCTGGCAATAAATGCATTGTAAGTTGCCTTTTGTTCTTCAGATTTTGAATCATCAGGAGTAGGAATTACAGAGAATCCTGATGCTTGACTTGTTGAAGTTGATAGGGAAGATGCTGTTGTTCTGTTGGATGGTGGGGCTGTAGTGAATCCAGTTGCTTTAGTTTGATCCCTTGAGGAGATGAAATCATCCTCCTCAGTAATGAAGGCATTTTCTACAAAGTGATTATTTGTGGGAGACTTGTATGCTTCAACTACTCTGGGTCCTCCCAGATTTCTGATTCTTTCATCCAGTTCCAAAGCTTCTATCTTTGCTATCATGATATCCAGGGTGGTGCTCTCCAAATCAAGAGTATTCTTCAGCATAGTTACATTTTGTTTCCAATTTTCAGGAAGACTATGTAACATCTTCTTCTTTAAATCCTTTAACTTGTAAGTAACACCCATGATCTCTAAATCATTCACCAGCTGCACAAATCTGTGCAACTGTTTAGAGAAGGACTCCCCTTTGGAGTGATGAAATGTCTCATACTGGTTCATAAGCTTGTCTTTGTTGATTTCATCCACTTCACTGCTTCCTTCACACATGATTTGCAGTGCATCCCATACAGCTTTTGCAGTGCCATACTTTTCCAATCTTTTAAGCACATCCATTTTAAGTGCTTGAGTAGGTATGGAGTAATCTTTGAGGTCAATCTTGATCTTCTTGTAATCATCATCATCAAGAGTAAGATCTTTAATAGGAATTCTTGTGGTCTTGTACAGTGCAGCTTGATCTGCAGATAGTGTAACTGGAATGTGTAGGCCTTTGCATATTGAGATCCAATAATCAGGATCAACACTTGTAATATAGTTCATGAATCTGATTTTCCATTGTTTAAATTCAGATTTATGTTTGAGCATGGGTGGTTTTGAGGCATGCCCAAGTTCAGAATAATTATGTGAATCCATAGCTACTTGTTAGTTTTAACTTGTTTAGATCTGGATTTAAGTGGTTTTATGGTTAATTAGTCCAAATAGTCCAACAAGTCCGAACTTAGTCCTGTAACAATGGATCTGCTGAGAATATGTAATTTTCTGCTTTTGATTTTCTGTTTTTAGTGACTGTGCAACCTGAACTGTTTGTTCGAAGAGCAGATCTTTAGGTGAACAGTAGCAGTGGAGTATATCAGTGAGTATTCAGTTGGAATACTGAGAAGAGATGTTTGAAACCTCTGCATAGCAACTCAATCAACAGATCAATCGGGTTAAACCTAGATCTGAGCAGATCTGAGTAATAACCGCGAGCCAAGGCTCTGATACCAATTGACTGGATTTTTTGAGAATGATAATTCTCTGTTGATATGAATCAACAAGGATCGAATATGAAGATTGAGTCCATGATTGAAAGGTGGAATCAAGCAATCAATGAACATAGAACTCTTGATATATTCGTAAATGCGTTCTTGTATTAATTAGATGAACTGTTACAGAGTAAATGCTAGGGTTTAGCAAGCTACAGTAACAAGACAGCTAACATGGGAGAGAAACAAAGTATATTCTGATTGTCTATTCTTAAAAGTTATGTAAACAGTCACACAAAAAGTCACCCTCACATATGAGGTTTCTATTCTATTTATAGGCTGACTTACAGCTTGTATAAAATGACTAAACTACCCTTAGTCTAAGTCTTCATCAGCATTTGTTTCTTTGTCATCCGCATTGACTAATACGGATGAGTAATTCTTCATCAGCATTGGTCTTCTATTAGCCGCATTAGTGTTTGGTCATCAGCATTAGTTAATGCGGATGAGCAAACACTTGGCCACATTTGTTGCTGGTCACCCGCATTAGTTCATGCGGATGAACAAATGCCTTGTCTGCATTTCATTGGCTGTCCACATTAATTAATGCGGATGAACAAATACTTGTCAGCATTTGTTCTTGGACAACCGTATTAACAAATACGGATAGCCGACACTTGTAATTTTCTTCTTATTTAGGATCTTCTTTATGTACATTTCTTCTTGGACTTGGGGAGAAACCAGCAGAACAACCATCCACCTCTTGAATTGGCATGTATGATCCTTTCAGGGTCTAACATGCTCCCTTATGGCTGAATGAATGTGTCGTGGCCGCACGTGCTGCCTGTGTAACTTATCGACAAGATCAAATTCTTCGGCGGTCATCTTCCTAAGATGCACGTGGCCCTCCTCATGCACAATAGGATCGTGGTTGTGCATCTCGTTTCTCACCTCTAATATCCAACTGTCACTCTTTCCTACGTACTTCCCTACGAGTTTAAAGGGACATCCTTTCTTTATGCTCCCGGTACGCCTACTTGTGCTAGTGAATTTAGGTTCACCACTACGATTGCATAATAGTTCCACATCCTTTTTCGTGACCGCCCCACTACAATGACGCACCCATGATCGCGTCCTCTCATTTTAGCTCACTTCTCCAAGTCCTCACGAGAATCAAAACATTGAAAAAATTATAAAGCTAGACATAAAAAACAATATATAAAACAAATAAAAAAATAAAATAAACAAAAGAATAAAAACTCTTCGTACTTTATTGGTTTTATAAGAAACCGTAGTCTTTCTTATCTGATCCTCATCCCCATCGTGCTCGGTGGTGTCCCCATGGTTTTCTTTGAGGTGAACCGAACCGTCACTCTCATCTGTGTCATTCCCATTAAAAGTATCCGACACATATGTAATTTCTAGTTCTGACTGGTACGGGGGATGTCCGTAATCCAACTCTGTTTGTGAGTGGTACGTGTTCGAGAAATGCCCGTAAGAATTGTAAGGAGGATGTTTGTACCCTTCACCATAACCCGTCGGTCCAAATAAAGAGTTGTACGCCTCTTCAGCAAATGTGTTCGACGGGTTGGTTTCCTCCTCCCCCCACGGGGGGTGACTCCCGTATACGTAATATTCCTAAAAAAGATAATGGTTAGATATTTCAAATAAGAAGTTATAATAAAACAGATACTACTTCAACCTGGTTCGAATCTTCGATATGTGGCTCCTCATTCAAATCGGGAAGCTTCGGCTTTTGATAATGATCTCCCGAACTCGACATTGTTTTCGAATTAAGGTGCTTTTGGAATGACGAAGGCTATTTATGTTGAAAATCAGAAGGATATTTTGTTGAAAAAAATAAAGATATTAATACCTCAAAAAATTGAAAAACGGTAATGGTTGTTGAATGAAATTGTGAGGTTATTTATTGTGAAAATCTGGACGCCAAACCGTCACGGTTTGGCCAAACTGTGATGGTTCGAAGAAGGTGACGCGCGAATCCGGGGCCTTTTGTCAGAGTATCTCATACTGTAAAGGTGTACCTGGTACCCTCCACATATCCAAATACAAAATATACAGATCAAATCCAGTCACTAGAATATCGAAGTCCCATGGCACAAGTATGACTTTCATGCTTTGCCTTTTCAAGGAACTTCGTGAGAGGATCCGCAATGTTTTGATCCGTGTGAACTTTGCGAATACATATCTTTCCCTTTTCAACTTCATCTCGTATATAGTTGAATCTCCGCTCAATGTGCCTAGTCTTTTGATGAGCACGGGGTTCCTTGATTTGAGCAATTGCACCCTCGTTATCACAAAAGATCTCTAGGGGGTCCTGAATGGAAGGGACAACCCCTAGATCGGCAATGAATTTCTTCAACCATGCAGCTTCTTGAGCTGCCAATGAGGCGGCGACGTATTCTGATTCTGTAGTTGATAGAGCCACCACATCCTGCTTGGAGCTCTTCCAAGAGACCGCTCCTCCATTTAGAATGAAGATGTATCCCGATTGTGACCGAGAATCATCACGATCGGTTTGGAAACTCGCATCCGTGTAACCTTTTATAACGAGTTCCTCGTCACCAGATCCATAGATTAGGAACATATCTCTTGTCCTCCTTAGGTATTTAAGTATGTTCTTAACAGCCATCCAATGACTGTTTCCAGGATTTTGCTGGTAACGGCTTGTCATGCTTAAGGCGCATGACACGTCCGGTCGTGTGCATATCATTGCATACATGATGGATCCAATAGCAGATGCGTATGGGATTCCCTTCATTTTATCTTGCTCATCCTTTGAGCTTGGACATTGAGACGTACTCAACATCGTTCCTCTTTGAATAGCTACGGTGCCTTTCTTAGAGTTTTCCATCTTGAACCTTTTCAAGATCTTATCAATGTATGCACTTTGATTCAAACCAATCAACCGCCTTGATCTATCCCTATAGATCTTTATTCCCAGAATATAGGCGGCTTCACCAAGATCCTTAATGGAAAAACAACTTCCAAGCCAGGTTTTTACACCTTCCAAGGTTGGAATGTCATTTCCAAATAGTAGTATGTCATCAACATACAATACTAGGAAGGTTATTGTGCTCCCACTAGCCTTCTTATACACACAAGCTTCATCAGCGTTTTTGATGAAGCCAAATTTCTTCACTTCCTCATTAAAACGATGATTCCAGCTTCTCGATGCTTGTTTCAATCCATAGATTGATTTCTTTAACTTGCATACCTTATTAGGATGTTTTGGATCAACAAAACCTTCAGGCTGAACCATATAGACATCTTCCTCAAGATATCCATTTAGGAAAGCGGTTTTGACATCCATTTGCCAAATCTCATAATCATAATGAGCAGCTATGGCAAACAATATCCTTATAGACTTTAGCATCGCAACAGGTGAGAAGGTTTCATCATAATCAACCCCTTGAGTTTGAGTGAAACCCTTTGCTACAAGTCTAGCTTTATAAGTATCCAAGTTTCCATGCATATCAGTCTTCTTCTTGAAAACCCACTTACTTCCAACTACCTTGGAGTTAAGAGGTGGTACAACCAAGTCCCATACTTGATTGTCATACATGGATTGCATCTCAACGTTCATGGCTTCAAGCCATTTGTCACAATCCGTATTGGACACTGCATCATGGTATGTGGTTGGTTCATCAGAATCTACCACATAGCATCCATCCATAAAAAATCCATATCTTTCAGGTGGGTTACTAGTTCTACCACTTCTGCGAACGTCTTGTGTGTATTGATCAACCCCTTGATCTTCCTCAACATCCTCATGTTGAGTGCTAGTTTCAACCAAACGTGTATAGGGTTGTGGTTCTTGATCCTCTTCAAGATCCACTGTTCTACTGCCAGCTCCTTCAATAAGGAACTTTGCTTCTAAGAACTCACCCTTTCTGGCAACAAACACCTTTTGTTCCAGTGGATCATAGAAATAATATCCCATAGAATCTCTAGGATATCCAACAAAAATACACTTGGTAGATCGGACTTCCAATTTGTTTGGGGTGGGAGTCTTAACATAAGCCTCACATCCCCAAACCCTTAAGTATGATAGGGATGGAACTCTTCCATGCCATATCTCAAAAGGTGTCCTTTCCACCTTTTTGGTTGGGGCCATATTTAGAATACGAGCCGCGGAGAGCAAAGCGAAACCCCAAAATGATAGAGGTAATGTGCTTCTAGCCATCATAGATCGAACCATATCCAATAGGGTTCGATTCCTCCTCTCAGACACACCATTATGTTGTGGTGTTCCAGGTGGAGTGAGTTGTGAGATAATCCCACAACTCCTAAGATGATCTTGAAAAACATCACTTAGGTATTCACCGCCTCTATCGGTACGGAGAACTTTAATTGATCTGTTGAGTTGATTTTCTACTTCATTCTTGAAGATTTTGAACATTTCAAAAGCTTCATCCTTGTGCCTTAATAAGTACACATACCCATAGCGACTATAATCGTCGGTAAAGGTAATGAAGTATCTCTCACCATTCCTAGTTATTGGCTTAAAAGGACCACATACATCCGAATGTATGATGCCTAATAAATCTTTTGCCCTTTCGTTAGTTCCACTAAAGGGTGCCTTAGTCATTTTTCCTTGTAAACAAGATTCACATACATCAAATGAATCATATTCATTTGTTATTAAAAGACCATTCTTTTGAAGCGTTTGTATACATTTCTTGTTTATATGACCAAGACGGCAATGCCAAAGGTAGGTATCACTCAAATCTAATTTGAGTCTTTTGGTGGTTGCTTGGTATATAGAGCTATCATATGTTGCGTTTTCATGAACTAATTCATAAATACCATTACAAGGTATAGCCTTAAAATAAAATACATGATTTAAAGAAACATGAATATCATTGTCAACAAACTTGAAATCATAATCATATTGTCTTAAACGGGAAACAGAAATTATGTTCCTAGTCAAGCTAGGAGCATATAATACATTACTTAAAATAACTTCCAAACCACTTGGAAGCTTCAAAATGTAGTCTCCTTGGGCTTCCACATGAACCTTTGCACCATTGCCCATGAAGAGACTTATTTCCCCTTTAGCATAATGCTCATTTCTTCTGAACCCCTGCAACAAATTACAAATATGAGTTCCACATCCGGTATCTAATACCCATGTGTTAGAAGAAATAACATTTAGCTCAATATGTATCATGTAAATTATACCTGAGGTTTGCCCCGCATCCCTCTTTTCTCTCAACTCTTTGAGATAGACTGGACAATTTCTCATCCAATGCCCTATCTCACCACATTTGAAGCATGGGTCGTTGACGGCAACCTTTTGCTTCTTCTCCTTAGGTTTTGGAGGTTGCGCCCTAACAGCCTTCTTCCCCTTTCCCCAAACTTGCCCCTTTCCTTTGGCACCAGTCGCCTTAGGAGGGGGTAGAGACTTTCTCTTTTTCCCACCTTCATTTATGGTGAGAACGGGTAAAACTCTCTTACCCATTCCCGCCTCAGCTGATTTGAGCATAGAATGAAGTTCATTTATGCTCTTGTCCCATCCGTTCATGTTGTAGTTCATGACGAATGCCTCAAACCTTTTAGTTAGGCCATTAAGGATCAAATCCGTGGCCAACTCTTTTGAGACGGAACAGTTCAGCCTTTCAAGGCGGTCGATGTGGCTTTTCATCTTAAGAACATAAGATGAAACTGATTGGGATTCCTCCATCCGACATGCATTAAGCGCTTGAACCGTTTCGTAGCGCTCCACTCTAGCTTGTTGCTGGAACGTTTCCCGCAACTGAGTGATCATGTCATAAGCTCCATGGAGCTCATACTCCTTTTGGAGTTCGGGTGTCATACTTGCTAACATTAGGCAAGAGACTTGGACGGAGTCTTCTACATATCTAACCCAATCATTATATGCTTCCACATCCAATGATCTATGGATCCTATAGGATCCATCACGGAGCTTACGACATGATAACCCAGCTGAAGGAAACGTTCCAACAGCAAGCAAGGGTTGAGCGGTTCGAAACGGTTCGAGTGCTCCATGCATGTCGTATGGACGACAACCAATCTGTTTCATCTTATGTACTTAAGATGAAAAGTCATATTGACCGCCTCGAGAGGCTAAATTGTCCCGTCTCGAAGGAGTTGGCCACGGATTTGATCCTAAATGGCCTAACCAAGAGGTTCGAGACATTCGTGTTGAACTACAACATGAATGCATGGGACAAAAGCATTGGTGAGCTTCACTCAATGCTCAAAACGGCCGAGGCGGCCATGGGTAAAAGGGTTTTACCCGTTCTCACCATCAATGAAGGCGGGAACAACAAGAGGCCTCATCCCACACCTAAGGCAAAGGTTGCCAAGGGTAAGGGACCCGTTTGGGGAAAAGGGAAAGGGGTAGTAAGGGTACCACCCAAACCACAAGAGAAGAAGCAAAAGGTTGCTACTAATGACCCATGCTTCAAGTATGGGGAGATAGGACATTGGGCAAGGAATTGTCCTGTCCATCTCCAAGAGTTGAAAGCCAAGAGGGATGCCGGGCAGACCTCAGGCACAATATACATGATTCATATGTTACATCTTCAAACACACGGGTATTGGATACCGGATGTGGAACTCATATTTGCAATTTGTTGCAGGGGTTCACAAGAAGTAGGGACTTCAAGAAAGGGGATGTTAGCCTCTTCATGGGCAATGGAACTAAAGTCTTAGTTGAAGCTCGTGGGGACTACATCCTAAGACTTCCAAGTGGTCTGGAAGTTATTTTGAAGAATGTTTTGTATGCTCCTAGTTTGACTAGGAACATTATTTCTGTATCTCAATTAAGACATTATGATTATGTATTATCTTTTATTGAAAATGACATTCATGTTTCTTTAAATGGTATGTTCTATTTTAAAGCTATACCAATTAATGGTATTTATGAATTGGTTCATGAAAATACTTTAGATAGTTCATTGTACCAAACAAACACCAAGAAACTCAAGTTGGACTTGAGTGACACCTATCTTTGGCATTGTCGTCTTGGTCATATAAACAAGAAACGTTTACAAACACTTCAAAAGAATGGTCTTTTGAAAGCAAATGAATGTGATTCATTTGATGTTTGTGAATCTTGTTTACAAGGCAAGATGACTAAGGCGCCCTTTAGTGGAACTACTGAAAGGGCAAAAGATTTATTAGGAATCATACATTCGGATGTATGTGGTCCTTTTAAGCCAATGACTAGGAATGGTGAAAGATACTTCATTACCTTTACCGACGACTATAGTCGCTATGGGTATGTGTACTTATTAAGGCACAAAGATGAAGCTTTTGAAATGTTCAAAATCTTCAAGAATGAAGTAGAAAATCAACTCAATAAGTCAATTAAAATTCTCCGTACCGATAGAGGAGGTGAATACCTAAGTGATGTTTTTCAAGATCATCTTAGGAGTTGTGGGATTGTCTCACAACTCACTCCACCTGGAACACCACAACATAATGGTGTGTCTGAAAGGAGGAATCGAACCCTATTGGATATGGTCCGATCTATGATGGCTAGAAGCACATTACCTCTATCATTTTGGGGTTTCGCTTTGCTCTCCGCTGCCCGTATTCTAAATATGGCCCCAACCAAAAAGGTGGAAAGGACACCTTTTGAGATATGGCATGGAAGAGTTCCATCCCTATCATACTTAAGGGTTTGGGGTTGTGAGGCTTATGTTAAGACTCCCACCCCAAACAAATTAGATGTCCGATCCACCAAGTGTATCTTTGTTGGATATCCTAGAGATTCTATGGGATATTATTTCTACGATCCACTGGAACAAAAGGTGTTTGTTGCCAGAAAGGGTGAGTTCTTAGAAGCTAAGTTCCTTATGGAAGGAGCTGGCAGTAGAACAGTGGATCTTGAAGAGGATCAAGAACCACAACCCGATACACGTTTGGTTGAAACTAGCACTCAACATGAGGATGTTGAGGAAGATCAAGGGGTTCATCAATACACAAAACACGTTCGCAGAAGTGGTAGAACTAGTAATCCACCTGAAAGATATGGATTTTTCATAGATGGATGCTATGTGGTAGATTCTGATGAACCAACCACTTACCATAATGCAATGTCCAATGTGGAGGTCAAAGTTCGGGCAAACCTTGACAGTTTGGTGACTGGTTTTCACTTTATATGTATACTTTTGTCGTTTTGTTGCCACGTGGTGTCAGATGACTGACACAGAAACCGTGACCGCAAGCCCTTGGTGGATAAGTCCGACGACTCAGCAGCAGTGCGGAATTTTCTTTCTCGTCTGCTGGATCTGATCTATAGTTAGGGGGCAATACATACCAAAAGGTTCGAAGAAGGATAATGAGTGAAGATCCGCCCCAGCCAAGTCGTCGACCGCTGCGGTACCTGAACTGAATGCTTTGAGGTTGAAAGGCAAGTAGATAAGCAGATTCCTACCTGTATTTTTATTGTCTCGATTCATCCACTGCTGCTACTGATAACGGAAAAGGTTATGAAGTCGACTTCTTTGCCTTCTTGAAGGTGGTTGGGCATTAACCAACACAACAGTGAAACCCGATCCAGCTTTCGTGACCTTTAGGTCCGGCCTACCCCCAAAAACCCCGGCGGTGTCCCCATTAGAACCCTTCTCTTTTGATTTATTGATTACATTTTCTTGAATTTAAAAGTGATTTGTCCTTTATTATTATGAATTCTGAAGTGATGTTTTAAAAATTAAAATAAAATAGCATAATTCATTTAGTTCGAAAACGTATTAAAATTGTAAATAGAAACCGGTCATTGTATTTGATAGTTTTTGGTAAATGACTGGTCACCTCTTATGTGTTCACTCCTTGAAATATATAGGAGATTACGACATAATTGTAGGCATGGTCACCTCTTATGTGTTCAATCCTTGAAATATATAGGAGATTACGACATGATTGTAGGCACAATCACAGCTAACAAACTTGCATAACTGATGGCTAATAATATGCACAAGATTACAACATTCTAAATATACTAATACTCCCCCATAGTTGAAACGGGAGGCTCACGAATGTTGAGGCTGGATCGGAAATCATCGAAGAGGACCTTTCACAAACCTTTTATGAATATGTCGGCTATCTGATATCTTGACGATACATGGAGAACACGAACTTGGCCTTTGGCGATCTTTTCACGAATGAAGTGGATGTCCATTTCAATGTGCTTTGTCCGTTGGTTTTGCAAGGAGTTACCGGCTAAATATACAGCGCTAACATTGTCACAAAAAACTACGGTTGCTTGTTTGGGTGAATGGTGGAGTTCAAGAAGCAAGTTACGCAACCAACAAACTTCGGAGACCATGTTCGAAACGCCTCGGTATTCCACTTCGGCACTAGAACGGGATAGGGTCGGTTTGCGTTTCGATAACCATGAAAGAAGGTTGTCCCCCATGTAGACGCAATAACCCGATGTTGAACTTCATGTGTCGAGGCAGCCTCCCCAATCGACGTCAGTGTAAGCTACAAGAGATGAGTTGTGAGTTGGGTGAAGATGTAACTCGTAATGTATTATGCCACGGATGTATCTCATGATCCTTTTTAAGCCATGCATATAGGAGGTAGTAGGACAATGCATGTGAAGGTAGATTTATTGGACGGCGTATGAGATGTCGGGTCGGGTGAATGTCATGTATTAAAGAGCTCCTGCGAGGCTACGGTATTCCATGATATTTTCTAGAGGTGTTGGAGAGGTTGCGCTTAGTTTTTGTTGTGTATATACCGGTGTGGCGACTGGGCTACACTCCTGTAAGGCCCCGTTCCCGGGCACCTCATAGTTGGTCATTCACAGCATAAAACATACATATTAATAATTTAAACAGCGGAATTAAGTTGTCAAAACCCTTTATTCATTTTAAAATGCTGTTGTTAAGCAATACATTCTAGTTCATTAGTCACAAAATAATTAGTCGAATGAATTACAAAACAACAGTATCGTCAAAAACATAAATGGATGTCAGTCTTGCCCTCCGTGTAGCCATCCCCGTGTGCCATCCTCAGCAACCTGTTACCTGCCAACTGGAAAATACATATAAGTCAGCGTTGCTGAGTGAGTTCTAGTTTTGTAGATTAAAATACTTTACTTTTCATTTCAATAAAAAACCTTTCTTTACTTATATGCGGTCACACAAGTACGTACACAGATAATATTATTATTATCTTCGTCGTTCATTCATTAACTTTCATTCGTGTGCCGTTCATCATTTACATTCATATTCTTTCGTATTCTTTCTTTCATATTAGTTCTTCCATTCGTACGTATCTTACTTTCATTCATTCATACATTACATACGTTCATACATTCATTTCATTCATACATTCATTGCATACGTACGATCATTTCTTTCATTCTTACGTTCATTACATTCTTTCGTACATTCATTCATTTCATTCATACATTCACATTACGTTCTTTCGTACGTTCGTTTCATTACTTCTGGTAACATGTACAATACCCCGAACATTATGCACGAAGCTGGTGCTGGACCTGTGGTGATCAACCACGAACATTGTGCACGAAGCTGATCCAGTCACCTGAGGTAAGTACACGCACCACTTATCTTTCATTCTATCATATGTAAGCCAAGTCTGTTGCAGCACACGGCTGCTCACCTCAGTGGCAAATCTCATGATTTGCCTGCTAACCGAGTCTGTTGCAACACGTAGTTGCTCACCTTATTATCAATATGTTAGCCAAGTCTGTTGCAGCACACGGTTGCTCACCTCAGTGGCAAATCTCATGATTTGCCTGCTAACCGAGTCTGTTGCAACACGTAGTTGCTCACCTCATTATCAATCTCAAAGATTGACCCTGTGTGCATCCTTCGGGGTAGCTAACCCGCATCACAGTTGAGCTAACACCTGCCAGGGGTGTGCACCTCCATTCATTTGCTTGCAAGCCTTTCTTACGTTCATTCGTTCATTTATTAATGCATGCATTCATTCATCATGTTCCTCTTTTATTATCTTTCACTTTACGTTCCATTTCTCATTATCATTAATATTTTACTTATTAATGATTATGCTCTTCGTTAAATTTTAAACATTCTTTATCATGTCATTCCATGCATAACAATATTTAAATAATAATATTGTTAATAATAATAAAATACTGATAATAGTATCAGTACTAATAAGGGTTAATCATTTATCATCATTACATTCATAAAACATCATCATTTATTAACCCTAGTCAACTCTGGTCAAAACCCCGTAAATCAGATTTCCAGAAAATTTCTGTAAAAATTCTAAGTGTTTGGGCGTATGAGCCCTGTTCAGTCGTATGAGCCCTGCTCAGTCGTATGAGCGCTGCTCAGTCGTATGAGCCTTGCTTAGTCGTTTCATTCCCCAGACTTAGGAAATTTCTACTGGTCATACGACCACTGTTCAGTCGTTTCATCCCCCATACGTAGGAAATTTTTACTAGTCATACGACCACTGTTCAGTCGTTTAACCCCTATACTTAGAAAATTTCTACTGGTCATACGACCACTGTTCAGACATATAACCCCATACTTAGAAAATTTCTACTGGTCTTACGACCACTGTTCAGACATATAACCCCATACTTAGAAAATTTCTACTGGTCATACGACCACTGTTCAGACATATAACCCCATACTTAGAAAATTTCTACTGGTCATACGACCACTGTTCAGACATATAACCTTGTACTTGGTTTTTTAAGTCAAAATTTCAGACATATGACCACTATTTGGTCTTATTAGTCGTATTAGCAGCCTATTCATATGTCTAATTCATATTTCAGTCCCCAAACATCATAATACCTATTTCTAAGCATGTACATACAGATTCAGGCATAAACTTAACACAAACATAGGCATACATTCACCCTAAAACATACTCTATAATCATACACATGTACATAACATACGGGTTTCATACACAAATCCATAAAAACATACATACATGCATTTTCCAGCCCCAAATCATTTTAAAAACGAGTAAAAAGGGGGTCTAGAAACTCACCTTAGCTGTCCTTCGAATTTACACTCTTCACCCGAGCTGTTCAAAAGGTTCTAACACCTAGGAATCCTTTAAACACGCATTCAAACACATATAAACACACATAAGCACTTAACCGAGGCTAATTTAGCCAAGAACAACTTAAAAAACATTAAACCTTACCTAAAAATCGAATTCTTCTTCTTGTTCTTCAAAATCCGAAAGTTTCTCTGCTTTCTCTCTCTAAAATCCGAACAAGAAAAGAGTGTGCAGTGAGTATGGGTGACTGTATCGCCTTTTACACCAACTTTTCAAGTTTTTTTTTCATCTTTTACACTTTTGGTCCCTCAACTTTGGGGTTGACTTTCTTTTCCCCCATTTTCTTTCTCTTTTACTCTTTTATTTCTTTAAAAGAAATATACGGGTGTTACAAGTCCACCCCCCTTATATAGGTTTCGTCCCCGAAACCTGTTATTCCTCAAACGGATGTGGGTAATGTTGTCTCATCTCCTCCTTAGTCTCCCACGTAGACTCGGATCCCTTCCTGTGCTTCCACTGTACACGCACAAGAGGAACCACTTTATTCCTCAACCTCTTTTCCTTACGATCAATGATTGCCACTGGTTGCTCCACGTAATTGAGTCGTTCGTCTACTTCAATATCCTCCAGTGAAACAATCATATCTTCATCAGCTAAGCACTTCCTCAGATGAGATACATGGAATGTGGGGTGAATTCCACTTAACTCATCTGGCAGCTCAAGTCGATAGGCCACCTCTCCTACTCGTGCGACAATCCGGAAAGGTCCTATATATCTCGGGCTTAGCTTACCTCTTTTCCTGAATCTGATAATCCCTTTCCAAGGTGAGACCTTCAACATGACTCGGTCACCAACCTTGAACTCTATCGGTCTTCGTCTCTTGTCAGCATACGACTTTTGTCTATCTTTCGCCGCCTTCATGAAGGCTTTGATCTTTTCCAATTTCTCAGTCGTTGCTTCAATCACCTCAACACCCCCCAGTTCTTTCTGCCCAATGTCTCCCCAACATACGGGCGTCCTACATCTCCTACCGTATAGCATCTCGTAGGGTGGCATGCCAATGCTGGCATGATAACTGTTATTATACGAGAATTCTGCTAACGGCAGATGGTCATCCTAACTTCCTCCAAAATCGATTATGCACGCCCGAAGCATGTCTTCGAGTGTTTGGATCGTCCTCTCAGACTGAGCGTCCGTCTGAGGGTGATATGCTATACTAATGTGTAGCCTCGTCCCTATTGCATCATGAAATCTTTTCCAAAACTTGGAGGTAAACCGGGTGTCGCGATCAGACACAATAGACACCGGTACACCATAACAAGCTACAATTTCCTTGATGAACAGATCCGCCAATCTTTCAGATGAGTACGTTTCACGGATCGGTAGGAAGTGGGCACTCTTTGTCAAGGGGTCAACTATCACCCATATGGCATCATACCCTTTCGGGGTACGTGGTAGCTTCGTAATGAAGTCCATGGTGATGTGCTCCCACTTCCACTCGGGTATATCCAACGGCTGGATCTTCCCGTACGGTTTCTGGTGTTCTGCCTTTACTTGTAAGCAAGTTAGGCATTTACTCACGTACTCCACTACGTCACGTTTCATACCCGGCCACCAGAAATCCTTCTTCATATCGTGGTACATTTTGGTAGCACCGGGATGAATGGAGTATCGAGTCTTATGGGCCTCATCCAAAATCTTTCCACGTAGATCCCCGTATTGAGGAATCCACATTTGCCCAAATCGGGTCTTAACACCAAGAGTGTTCTCACCCAATTCCGTAACTAGACCTCTCATCCTTTCGGAGTTAAGACGATCTTCTTTCAAAGCCTCGTCTTGAAACTCCTTAACCTGTCATCACGTCGGAGGGCATAATTAACTGATAAGCCTTCACCCGGATCGGCTCAGGCCTTTCTTTTCGGCTAAGGGCGTCTGCCACCACGTTGGCTTTGCCCGATGGTAATGGATTTCGCAATCATAATCCTTTATTAGTTCCAACCATCGTCTCTGCCTCATGTTCAGATCTTTCTGCTCGAAGAAGTACTTCAAGCTTTTGTGGTCGGTGAAGATTGTACACTTCGTCCCGTATAGATAGTGCCGCCAAATCTTCAACACAAAAACCACCGCGGCTAATTCTAGATCGTGTGTGGGATAGTTGACTTCGTGGGTTTTCAGTTGTCGAGATGCATAGGCTATTACCCTTCCACGTTGCATCAACACACAACCTAGCCCAGAATAGGATGCATCTGAATAGACCACTAAGTCTTCATTCCCCTCGGGCAAAGTCAAAACAGGAGCTTGTGTTAGTCTTGTCTTTAACTCCTCAAAGGCAGTCTCCTGCTCTCGACCCCACACGAATTTCACGTCCTTGTGAGTCAATTTAGTCAAAGGTGAGGCTATCTTGGAGAAGTCTTGAATAAATCTCCTATAGTAGCCCGCCAATCCTAAGAAGCTGCGAATCTCGAATGGCGTCTTTGGTGACTTCCACTGCATTACGGCCTCAACCTTTGCTGGGTCCACCATGATTCCCTCTGCATTTACCACGTGACCCAGAAATTGCATCTCGCGTAGCCAGAAAGCACATTTGGAGAACTTAGCATACAGTTTCTCCCTTCTCAAAGTCTCCAATACTTCCCGAATGTGACCGGCATGCTCTTCTTTGCTTCTCGAATAAATCAGGATATCATCGATGAACAAAATCACTGATTTATCTAACATTGGCCGACACACTCGGTTCATCAAATCCATAAAAGCAGCTGGCGCGTTAGTTAGACCAAATGACATAACGAGAAACTCATAGTGTCCATAACGCGTACGAAAAGCTGTTGTAGGAATGTCCTGCTCCTTTACCTTCAATTGATGGTAGCCAGATCGAAGATCTATTCTCGAGAACCAACTGGCACCCTGGAGCTGGTCGAACAAGTCATCGATCCTCAGTAACGGATACCGATTCTTTATGGTCAACTTGTTCAATTCACGGTAGTCGATACACATTCTCATGCTACCGTCCTTCTTTTTCACGAATAAGACCGGAGCACCCCAAGGATAGATACTCGGTCTAATAAAGCCCTTGTCAAGCAACTCTTGCAATTGCTCCATCAACTCCTTCATCTCAGTCGGAGCCAATCGATACAGTGCTTTAGCAACAGGTTGGGCACCGGGTATCAAATCAATTTGAAATTCGATTTCGCGGTCAGGTGGCAATCCCGATAAGTCTTCCGGGAACACATCTGGAAACTCACACACAACCGGAACGTCGGATAGTTGTGGTGTTGGCGTTTCCACATCCTTCACATAACATAGGTAGGCGTTGCACCCACGCCTCATGCACTTCCCCGCCACCGCCATCAAAATCCCCTTCGGAATCATCGTTACCCGATCACCGTATAGTGTCACCAGACTTTCGTCAGATGCCGTCAATCTAATCATCTTCTTTCGACATACGATATTCGCTTCATAGGTTGCCAACCAATCCATCCCTAGTACTACATCAAATCCACCTAGGAGCATCACATGTAATCTAGCAGCAAACCTATGACCTTCTAACTCTATGGCACAGTCCTCTATCACATCAGTAACTCTAGTGGACTTACCAATAGCGGTTTCTACTTCAAAGGGCTCATCAATGCATTTACTACTAACAAACAATTTAGCACAGAAAGTAGCAGAAATGAAACTCTTACTAGCACCGAAATCAAATAACACAGAAGCAAGAGTCTGATTTACTAGAAACGTACCTGACACAACATCGGGGTCCGTCCTAGCCTCCTCTCTGGTCATGGTGAAAGCTCTGGCACTTGTCCTCTGCCCTTCAGTCCCGGTCGTCTACTTTGCCCCGGAACTCTCCACCCTCTGCTTCTTGCAATCCCTACTAATATGGCCACTCTCCCCGCAGTTGAAACATCTCGCAGCCTTACAGTCCTTAGCCACGTGACCGGATTTCCCACACCGGAAACAGACATTTAACCCCCACCTGCACTCACCACCGTGCTCCTTACCACACTTGTCACATCTTTTGGGTCCCGAGCTTGGTGACCCCACCCTACGGTCATCCCTTCTCGCCTTCTTGTTACTCGGGGTAAAGCCACCACGCCCGAACCGTTTCCCATTCCAGTTCCGGTTAGCACCACCGGCTTTCTTTGCCTCCACCACCATCACTTCTCTCTCGTCATAGAGCCTCCCAGCTAAGTCCACTGCCGACCTAAAGGTGCTTGGTCGGGTAGTAATCAAGTGCCTGCGGATGTCGGCTGGCAGTCCCTGAATGTACCGGTTAATCTTTTGAGATACCGGTGTCACCTGATCCGGCACCAGCCTCGCCATTTCATTGAATTTGGTAGTGTATTGCTGGTGTGTCATGGTTCCCTCCTCGAGTTGCAGGAAATCCTTCTCGACCTTATCGAGTTCTCTGTGAGGACAGAATTCCTCAATTACTAGCTTCTTCAACTCGGACCACTTCATTTTCCCGATGGTCCTGGAACCCTCAGCTTGGACAATATTGTCCCACCAGCATAGTGCTGAGTCAGTAAAGGAGTGGGTGGCAAACTTCACCTTCTGATCCTCACGGCACTCGCTGATCTCGAGTACCGCTTCCATCTCCCTTACCCATCGGTGAGCGGTTGCAGCAGTACCATTGCCATCGAAAGTCGGGGGCTTGCACCTCTGAAATGCCCCGTAACTGCACCCCTTGGTCGTCACCCCTACTACATCATCCCCTTCCTCATTAGATACTACTATCTCAGGATCCGGTCGTTCCTCTTCTCCCTTGCTCTCCTTTTCAGTCGACCCTCTCCTGTCCTCCTTTTCCTTCCTTTCCTCGTTCCTTATAGCTCGAATAACATCAGTCACTACAGATGGCATAACTGCCTGTAGGACCTGGTGTACCTCATCGGCAATCGCCTCCCTAGCTGAGGCATTCAGACTAGCATTCTCAGTTTCTTCATTCCGGTCAGGAACCTCAGGGTTCACAGGAGTCGTCTTAGGAGCTTTAGCACTGCTCCTAGTCGTACGCGGATGACCTCTACCTCTAGCAGCCTTAGAAGGTTTCTTCCCAGCCATTTTCCTATGCGCTATAAGATTCAAACACTAAAACAGTCATTCAAGGAACAGCTCAGTTTATGTCAAGTATAGTAAGTCCCTAATTACAGTGGCCAGTTGTGATTAACCACTTACTTTACTCTTCACACCCCAAGCACTCCCTATCCTGACTACATCAGCATCTAAATCTACTAAGAACACATAAATCACATAGCACACGCACATAATACTGATTAACTCTTAAGAAAAACAATACCTGATGGCACCTGGCTACTCGGGCTGACATCCCTCTTCTTGTCCCATTTTCAGTTTAAGTTAAGGTTTATTTTGAAAAATTTTACCCATTTCACTTAAACTTTAGCTCTGATACCAACTTGTAAGGCCCCGTTCCCGGGCACCTCACAGTTGGTCATTCACAGCATAAAACATACATATTAATAATTTAAGCAGCGGAATTAAGTTGGCAAAACCCTTCATTCATTTTAAAATGTTGTTGTTAAGCAATACATTCTAGTTCATTAGTCACAAAATAATTAGTCGAATGAATTACAAAACAACAGTATCGTCAAAAACATAAATGGATGTCAGTCTTGCCCTCCGTGTAGCCATCCCCGTGTGCCATCCTCAGCAACCTGTTACCTGCCAACTGGAAAATACATAAAAGTCAGCGTTGCTGAGTGAGTTCTAGTTTTGTAGATTAAAATACTTTACTTTTCATTTCAAGGAAAAACCTTTCTTTACTTATATGCGCTCACACAAGTACGTACACAGATAATATTATTATTATCTTCGTCGTTCATTCATTAACTTTCATTCGTGTGCCGTTCATCGTTTACATTCATATTCTTTCGTATTCTTTCTTTCATATTAGTTCTTCCATTCGTACGTATCTTACTTTCATTCATTCATACATTACATACGTTCATACATTCATTTCATTCATACATTCATTGCATACGTACGATCATTTCTTTCATTCATACGTTCATTACATTCTTTCGTACGTTCATTCATTTCATTCATACATTCACATTACGTTCTTTTGTACGTTCGTTTCATTACTTCTGGTAACATGTACAATACCCCGAACATTATGCACGAAGCTGGTGCTGGACCTGTGGTGATCAACCACGAACATTGTGCACGAAGCTGATCCAGTCACCTGAGGAATGTACACGCACCACTTATCTTTCATTCTATCATATGTTAGCCAAGTCTGTTGCAGCACACGGCTTCTTACCTCAGTGGCAAATCTCATGATTTGCCTGCTAACCGAGTCTGTTGCAACACGTAGTTGCTCACCTCATTATCAATATGTTAGCCAAGTCTGTTGCAGCACACGGCTGCTCACCTCAGTGGCAAATCTCATGATTTGCCTGCTAACCGAGTCTGTTGCAACACGTAGTTGCTCACCTCATTATCAATCTCAAAGATTGACCCTGTGTGCATCCTTCGGGGTAGCTAACCCGCATCACAGTTGAGCTAACACCTACCAGGGGTGTGCACCTCCATTCATTTGCTTGCAAGACTTTCTTACGTTCATTCGTTCATTTATTAATGCATGCATTCATTCATCATGTTCCTCTTTCATTATCTTTCACTTTACGTTCCATTTCTCATTATCATTAATATTTTACTTATTAATGATTATGCTCTTCGTTAAATTTTAAACATTCTTTATCATGTCATTCCATGCATAACAATATTTAAATAATAATATTGTTAATAATAATAAAATACTGATAATAGTATCAGTACTAATAAGGGTTAATCATTTATCATCATTACATTCATAAAACATCATCATTTATTAACCCTAGTCAACTCTGGTCAAAACCCCGTAAATCAGATTTCCAGAAAATTTCTGAAAAATTCTAAGTGTTTGGACGTATGAGCCCTGTTCAGTCGTATGAGCCCTGCTCAGTCGTATGAGCGCTGCTCAGTCGTATGAGCCTTGCTTAGTCGTTTCATTCCCCAGACTTAGAAAATTTCTACTGGTCATACGACCACTGTTCAGTCGTTTCATCCCCCATACTTAGGAAATTTCTACTAGTCATACGACCACTGTTCAGTCGTTTAACCCCTATACTTAGAAAATTTCTACTGGTCATACGACCACTGTTCAGACATATAACCCCATACTTAGAAAATTTCTACTGGTCTTACGACCACTGTTCAGACATATAACCCCATACTTAGAAAATTTCTACTGGTCATACGACCACTGTTCAGACATATAACCTTGTACTTGGTTTTCTAAGTCAAAATTTCAGACATATGACCACTATTTGGTCTTATTAGTCGTATTAGCAGCCTATTCTTATGTCTAGTTCATATTCCAGTCCCCAAACATCATAATACCTATTTCTAAGCATGTACATACAGATTCAGGCATAAACTTAACACAAACATAGGCATACGTTCACCCTAAAACATACTCTATAATCATACACATGTACATAACATACGGGTTTCATACACAAATCCATAAAAACATACATACATGCATTTTCCAGCCCCAAATCATTTTAAAAACGAGTAAAAAGGGGGTCTAGAAACTCACCTTAGTTGTCCTTCGAATTTACACTCTTCACCCGAGCTGTTTAAAAGGTTCTAACACCTAGGAATCCTTTAAACACACATTCAAACACATATAAACACACATAAGCACTTAACCGAACTAATTTAGCCAAGAACAACTTAAAAAACATTAAACCTTACCTAAAAATCGAATTCTTCTTCTTGTTCTTCAAAATCCGAAAGTTTCTCTGCTTTCTCTCTCTAAAATCCGAACAAGAAAAGAGTGTGCAGTGAGTATGGGCGACCATATCGCCTTTTACACCAACTTTTCAAGATTTTTTTTTTCATCTTTTACACTTTTGGTCCCTCAACTTTAGGGTTGACTTTCTTTTCCCCCATTTTCTTTCTCTTTTACTCTTTTATTTCTTTAAAAGAAATATACGGGTATTACAACTCCGCGAGAACCGCACGTTCAAGTATTTCTTTGGCATATTTCTCTTGAGAGAGAAAAATAGTATTTTTGTTACGGGTGAAGGAGGTACCAAGAAAACAAGTAAGCCTGCCGGAGATACGTCATGGAAAACTCCTGTGAAAGTTGAGCCATGAATTTGTCATGAAGAGCATTTGATGAGGTGATTAACAGAATGTCGTCTACATAAAGCAAGATGAAGGCCATGTGATTTCGGTCTTTAAAAATAAATAGTGAGTGGTCACATTGACTATGTTTGAAGCCCAGTTTAGAAATATAGTCGACGAAGCGTTGGTACCATGCTCGCGGTGCTTGCTTTAGTCCGTATAAGGACTTTTTGAGTAGACAAACATGGTTTGGGTATTGTTGATCATGAAAGCCCATCGATTGATGCATAAAGACAGGTTCATTAAGATTTCCATGTAGAAACATGTTCTTGACGTCTAATTGATGAACCGGCCATGAGTTAGAAAGTGCAAGAGATAGAACCGTTCTAATAGTAGCCTACTTTACAACCGGGCTAAAAGTTACGCCACAATCCAGACCGATTTGTTGTGAGCGACCATCGCACACGAGTCATGCTTTGTACCTTTCAAGTGTCCCGCCCGCTTTCTTTTTATGTCTAAACATCCACATACTCCGAACAATATTCATACCGGGCTGTTTAGGTACTAGTTGCCAAGTCCTATTATTAATAAGGGCCCGAAACTCATCGTTCATAGCATTTTTATAGTCCGCATTGGATGAGGCTTCGATTGGGGTTTTGGGAAGAGGAGAAATGATGGTGGTGGTATGTGTGTGAAGGTTAAAAAGTTGCTTCAGTTTTGAGATACCGGACATGGAACGGGTACGGATGGTTCGGGTGGTGGTGGATGGTTGTGTGGCAGCAGTTTGGGGAGGGATAGGTTGTGGTACGACTTATGGCTCGCTTGTGGATGGTGGAGTGTTGCTATCAGTGGTATTGTGAGGGAGAGGTGGTTGACTCGCTAGGGATGGTGAAGGAAAATTATTAGGTGGAGGTAAGGATGGGGAGGTTTGAGCCGTAGGCTATGTTGGGAAACTTTGTAATTGAGTAGTTGGAATATTTGTGGAGGGAGTTAGAGATGTTGGAGTAAGTGGGTGACTTGGGTTTGGGGAAGACCACAGGACAGGGTGTGGTATGATGGTGAGAATAGAAGGGTCGGGTAGGGGATGTGGTGGCGAAAGGGAAGACATTTTCGCTGAAGATAATGTCTCCAGAAATAGAGATTTGTTTTGTATTGATATTATAACATTTATAACTTCTATGATTTTAAGGGTAGCCAAGGAAAACTGAAAGGATCTCAGTATCTAGTTTGATCAATTAGATTGGATTTGCAGCGGAATTGTACACGAATTAGAACAAACTATAGCAAGAACACACACAATATATCAATTAAACAGTATGGTTATAGAGAGAGAGTGAATTTCTGCCGAAAGGTATATATTCATTCAACACATGCTTCGGCAATATTACAATTAGGTCATCTTTCCTTTTATAGGAAAGATGACGTCAGCTGATGTCACTTGACAGTGACATCTAACCGTTGTTACAACAAACTACTGAAAGAGACTAAACTACTAAAGATGTCTAACAGCTGACATCTTCCTACAAAAGACAAGTGTAAACTCTTACAACTACTGAAAAGAAACTACTGAAACTACAACGTCTGAAGAACATGCTCTTCAGACGTTTTACAAAGTACTGAAACATAAAATAAAACTACTGATAAGAAACTACTAAAAGGAAACTACTGAAAAGGAAAACCATCACAAAAACTGAAGAATACTTCTTCAGCTGTTGTGACAACCTCTGAAGTCTTCAGTACTTTAACTTCAGACTTAAACTTTGAACTTCAGCTGTTGTCATCAGCTGATATCATCAGCTGATGTCTTCAGTTGTTGTCTTCAGTCTTTGTACTTCAGCTGATGTCTTCAGACTTTGTACATCAGCTGATATATTCAGTCTTTGTACTTCAGTTGATGAAGTCTTCGGTTGTTGTCATCATCAGCTGATAAAGTCTTCAGCAGTTGTTGTGATGTCTGTGGGACTTAAAGGTTTTTCTGATCTGGCTCATTGGTTCTTTTGGTCCAACAAACTCCCCCTGAACCAATGCAGCCAAAACCTTTAAGCTTATTTGATGTCCTACTTATTTTGGCAGAAAGATTGGTCTTTTTCTTCTGGATCAGCTCAGAAATGACCCAAATCAGCACAGGCCTGGGAAGAGGCTTCAAAAAGTATGATTATCAAAGGATGGATGGGAACTCTGTCTTGGGAACTGGACACAGAGCTGTTACCCCATCCATGAAGCTTACTTCCCAACTATGAGTCTGTAAGACTCTCTTGTGTAGGCCTCAAGGAAGACTATTTGTTCCTCCATGGTGAGCTCTTCTGCTTCTCCCTCAAAGAATGACTCCGGCCCATAATACTCAGAGAGGTATTTGACCTGTTTCCCATTTTTGAGCTCCACAGTTGTTATTACTCTGTAAGCAAATTCATCAGGGTGATTACCGCTAGGAACAACTGGAGCTCATTCTTCCTGACTTCCTCAAGCCTTTTATATACTAACCCCTTTTTAACCATTCTATTCTCCAACATCTTTTGTGGGGGCAGATTAGCTTTGTAGGCTTTCTTGAAGTAATCATGGATCTCCCAGGGTGATATTACAATGGCTGTGGAATGTCTGTGGTATGTCTTTCTTATGAATCCTATGAAACACCCTGGGATCAGGCCACATCCTCACTCTCTCTTTTTCATATTGAAATGTTTGTCTGAGAGTGTATAGTCTCTGAGCATGTTTCTTCATGTTTATAATTGATGAAGTGGTAGCATAAGCTTTGTCAACCCTCTTCAACAATTCCTCATCATGTTGTTTGTGAAGCTCTTCTTCTTCTAGCTTCATTTTAACAATTTGCCTTTGAATCTCAGGAGTAATTGTTAAAGGGTGACTTTTCGCCTTCGGCAGTGGAATGACAGCTGAAATTGGCAGCCTGTCCTTATCTTCATCATCTTCTTTTTCTTCTTCTTCAAGCCTAAACACCCTTCTCTTCCTCTTCTGGGGTGCATC
The DNA here is from genome assembly GCA_024085815.1 of Flaveria linearis. Lineage (NCBI taxonomy): Eukaryota > Viridiplantae > Streptophyta > Magnoliopsida > Asterales > Asteraceae > Flaveria > Flaveria linearis. The sequence continues at coordinate 42,108,887 of CM044012.1, forward strand.
ATCGGCTATTGGTTTTGTGGGTAAGGGAGTTGGTTTTGTGGGTTTTGATGTGGATTGTTTTGGTGTGGGAGATTGGGCAGGCTATTCTAGATATTTAGATGTGAGTGATGTTTTGGTTTGCTTGGCTAGTTCAGTCCTGCTCTCAGCACCAGCTTCACTTAGGGCTTCTATGATCAGCCCCTTGGAGAATGCCTCAGACGAACAGATCTTGGTGGTTATTGCCAAGATGCTGTCCCTGGACCGTGATTTGACTTCCAGGACTGATCTGCCCAGATACTTCGAAATGAATCTGGCCATAGCTTCTAATCTTTCCTTCTCTTGTTCACTATGACCAGACCATCGGCTTTCAATCTCTTGTACCTCCAATTTCCTTATCTCAGTATCTAGCTCAGCAGTGTCAAAGTCTTGCCTAAACAGCTGATCAATGACTTTATCCATTGACCTGCTGTATTGGGCATCAGCTTCCTTGACAAGCACTGCTAGCTCCTTCTCCTTCTCTTTTTCTCCACCCTTCTTCTTTTTATATGTGACATGAAAGTCTTTTTCACTTTTAGTCACTTTTTCCTTTTCTTTTCCCTTCTCACTCTCCTTCTTTTTCCCGGTCTCCTCTACCATCTCCCTCTCCATTTCTACCTCCTTCTCTACTTCTTTCTCTTTCTTTTCCTCCAGTCTCTTTTTCTTGGTTGCTTTTACTAACTGAGTCTCCCCTTTTTTGGTTGCATTGGTTGCAGGGGTGTGACTGTCAGAAAGCTTTTTAGCCACAACATCATCCACCAGGGTTTGTATGTTTGAGGCAAGCCTCTCATCAAGGGTTTTATTCACTATATCAGTGATGATGGGTGTGATGAGAGGCAGAGAATTTTGAAAGATAGGAACCATTTGCTCAGGAGGTTTCTGTCCCTGAGAAATAGTGCTGAAAGCAGGGGCTGGTGGCGGAGATTTTGGGAGTGGCTCTGTGTTTAGGAGACCTTCAAAGGAAGGTGCCATCTGTTGGTGAGTGGTGGCAGATGGACTTGATTCTTGAGTCATTTTGGTAAGTATCTCTTTGAGTCTATGCATAGTTTTGAACGGTTCGCGAGTTTATGAATTGAGTTGGAAGGAAGCAAAGGGTAGCAAAGACAACCAAATATGCGTAAATGGTCGTAGGTGAGGAGTTGATTGTATAGAGAAAAGGTGGGTGAGGAGTTGTTTAAAATTTTCATGGGTAAGATGTTTAGCAAATAGGTGGCATGGTCAAGGGCGTGCGGCCAAAAATTATGTGGAACCGAAGCTTGGGATAGAATGGTTCGCATTATATTGTTAATGGGCCTATTTTACGCTCCGCCTTACCATTTTGTGAAGATGTGTAAGGACAAGACAATCAGAATGTCATCCTGTTTGATTTGCAAAAATTGTGGAAAGATGTATTGTTGTACTCACGGGCATTGTCACATTAAAAAGATTTTATAGGAATGTGGAATTGTGTAGAAATTAATTTGTGAAATTCTAAAAAATTAGAAAATACTAGAGATTTAGAGGTTAAGGCATAGGTCCATAAGAAATTTATTTTGTCATCTAGAAAAAGAATGTAATAATGATACCAGTTAGATGACAGGACTGGTGATCTCCAAAGATCGCTATGTATAATGCCAAATGGCAAATAAGTGTAATTATGTGAATCCTAAAATGGAAACTTAATTTGTTTTCCAAACACACAAGGTTCATAAATAGTTGAAGTTTTGACATTATTAGTAAGTAGAGTGCAAACAATGTTTTAAACGGCGTAAAATATTATTTGCGGGGTGTCCAAGACGGCGATGCCAAGTATCTTGAGACATGGCTAAGAACGAAGAAGCAGGGACATGAGATGCTTGAGCTTGGTAACTTGAAGGGATGGTAAGTGGATATAAATTGCCTGTGCTATCACATCGGATGAGGGGCTTCCGAGTGCGGGGTTCCTTCACATCAAAACCAGAGAGGTCAAATTCAATGGAGACATTGTTGTCAGTTGTGAAACGATGTACCGAAATTAAGTTTTTAGTAAGTTTGGGTGAGAAAAGAGTAATGCTTTGGTTATAAGCCTTATTAAAATAGGAAGAGAGATAGCTAGAGTTATGAGTCATTATACCAGTAGCACCGGTGTCCATATACCATTTTTGGTCCGGAGGGTGTAGTGAGAGAGTGCTAAAAGCTTGATCCAGTTCCATAGTGTTGTAACCTGTTTCAGAGACGACATAAGCTTACTGTGGGCAAGGGCCTAAAAGACCCTATTGTGGGTTGTTTGTAGTGGGTCGTGAGGGAGAAGCAGATGGGGTGGTGGGTGTGGGCAGGGTGGTAAGGCCGAAAAATATTATGGGTGGCTGGTCCAGGCTTGGTTACGATTAAGTGGGCTTGAAAGGTGAGTATAGTGGGAACTAGGCTAATGGGAAGAGGGCCATGGAGAGTACTATTGATTGTTGGTGGTACCCTACGGCATCGGCCATGACCTCAACCACGGGAGGAGTTTGGAGTAATGTTCGATGTAGGGTGGAGGAGTTGGTAGGTTGGGTATGTGAAGTGTGTAGCAGCTTCGGTAGAAACACGGTTAGCCTTCATGGTTTCTTCTAAGATGAGTTATGACCTACCTTCATAAAATATAGGGAACGGTTTAAGGTTTGCTATAATGGAACCGATTCCCCCGTATGCTTCATTTAACCCAGAGATTAGTTGAATAACAAGGGTGCGCTCGTTGATCGGAGAGCCCATATTAGCAAGTTAATCGGATAAAATTTTTACCTTTTGGCAATATGCAAACATTAAGGGGAAAGAATCAAGTTTGACATTTGCAAACTTTTATTGGAGTAGCAAAGCCCGAGTTGCTTGACTATCATGAAAGAGGCTTTTCAAGGTCGTCCACGCATAGCAAGCGGTTGAGTCGGGACGGATGATGTTGCTTAGGAGGTCGTTTGAAATCGTGCCATAAATCCATTGAAGGATGATGGCGTCGAGATGACCCCAAACATCTTCGAAAGTGGGAGCCGACTTGTCTTTTTCAGTGTCCTTGGAGGCTGTAGCGGTTGGTGCTTCTTCTTTCCACGGAGATAGATGATCGACTACCTGAAATGTGAGGCAATGAATCTTGAAGAGTTCAGCCCAAGAAGCATATCGGCTGTTTTCAACTTCAAGAGTGATGGGTATAAAACTCTTAATATTTGACACAGTGATAGCGGGGTGTAGTTTGGGATCCATAGGAGAGGGAAGGAAAATGAAATAGAGAAGAATGAAAAAATAAATAAAAATAAATAGAAGATGGTATTGATGCTTGCACAAAGAAATAGAAAAGAAGAAGAGGTAGGATTGGAAGTTTTAGGTTTAGGAGATACGCTATGATACCATGATAGTTTTAGGTAAATGATTGGTCGCCTCTTGTCTATTCAATCCTTGAAATATATAGGAGATTACGACATAATTGTAGGCACAATCATAGCTAACAAACTTGCCTAACCGATGGCTAATAATATGCACAAGATTCCAACATTCTAAATATACTAATAGTATTCCCCTAATCCCTAACTTAGTGCAAAACAAACCTAACTAGTTCAACAAATATGTAACGCATTATAGAAACTTTATACTGTAGACCTAAATCTTGACCTCAGGCTCAAAAATAAAACGCTTTGACCATATAGTGATATCCTTCACTACTTCTATCCAAGTTATATACTCAACTTCATTTATAAACGAAGCCACCACTTTCTACAATGATGCTTTTATAACTAACAAGATTTCTAAGAACTTTAAATTCAAAACCAATTACAGATCTCCCTTTATCATTATCCTTTGCAAAATTTGCTACAAAACCAAGAATTATACTTTTTTCATCATGAAAATTACTAAATTCCAACCCAATATCCTTTTTAACATGTAGATACCTAAGGATCCATTTTAGAGCTTGCTAATGCAACTCAGGATTCACCAGAAATCTACTCACTACACTAACAACGTATCCTATATTATGCTATGTACACACAATTAGATACATGAAACTACTACAATAGTGTATTTTATGTCCATTATATACCGTACTTAGTACTGTTAGAGAAAAATCCTAGCTAAAAGCTTAAAGTGTTAAAACAATGGAGTTGTTACAACTTTGCTTTTATGTATGAAGGAATGACCTTCTTTACATATGCACATGAGTTAAGCTTCCTTAGTTCTTTTTCCCTATAAAATTACATCCCTAGTTTGTTTTAGCTTCACCTAACTTCTTTATATCAAATTCTTCCATTAGCGACTCCTTAGTAGCTACAATCCTTTGCTTATCCTTGAAAGCTAGTAACATATGAACCACAAGCTGTAGAAGTCCAGTCATAAGGCTTGGGAAATTGAAAATCAACAAAAGAAAAAACATCCTGGCATGCAAAAGCATCACCATGTGAGATCTTAAATGAAGCGAAAACATTCAAAAGCGAAAACATTCAAAAGAAAAAACTTAGATGTCAAGGAGAAAAGTCCTATACATCTATATATACTTCGCTTTTAAGCATTGCATGGGACACTTGTCAATTTCATTGTTTTGTATTGCTTTGTGCAATCAGTATTCAAACTTATTTACTTGATTGTGTCATTTATTTTGACTTGTGAGATTTTGTTTTCCATTCCAATAATCATTCATTCCGCGCTTGATGGTTTGAGATCGATCTATTGTCTATCCTTTTAAGGAGATTTTTGGATTTTACACAAACAATTACAGAAACTCCCTTGTTATGTACTTCAAATATATAAACACTATCATAGTTGCTCTTTTTAAACACATGAGTGACTGCGCATTCATAAAATTTTTGTACCATTTCCTTGATTACTATTTGAGATAATACAATGATTACTATTTGAGATAATACAATGATGTCTTTATTAAGCACGTATTATCTTCTAGCTTGCAATGTATAATCCTTATGCCGACTTCATGAAAATGTTTTCTTCAAGGTTTCCATGGACAAAACCAGAGTTCTAATATCTAATTATTCTAGTTCAAAATATTTGCATGCTAATAAGGTTAAAACATTCTAATTAATGAGTATTTAACTACAAGTGAGGATAACTTCTTGTAATCAATCACTTCTTTTTGTGTAAATCCATTATCTACCAAACTAGCTTTAAAACTTGATGTTTTAACAACTAATTGAATGGCCTCATATGACTTGTAAATCTATTTATAATGAACCAAATTTTGTTTTCTTAGACTATCAATTAGAACACACGTATTATTTTTGTCCAAGGATTTAGTTTCTTCCTTCGTAGATATAATCCACTTATCTTTATTAATAGAAGTAACACCCTTTTTAAATAACAAAGGCTCAAACACATCTTCATATCTTGTAACAGTAACATAAAATTTGAGATGACTTAATTGCTCTCATATCTTGTAAGAGGAACTAATTTCCTTCTTTGTATTTTACTAGACAAGCTTTAAACACTTATACTAGCACTAGAATCCCCTAACTATTAAGGGCTTTTATTACACCAATATTTACATTTGGGTCAAGTCTTGATGTGAACTCTCGACTCACCATTGTTTCCTTAAAACTTTTTCCAATTTTTCTACCAACAACATATTTATACAATGTGTTTTCCTTAAACACCACATTCGTATTAGCCCTTTAAGACTTAGATTTTCTAATCTAGTCCAAATCTTATAGCCACTAACCCTTTCAGGACATCATACAAAAATAGATTTTTATACCTGTCATTCATGTTTTGCATGGTTAAAGTAAGCATAAGTCAATGCTCTAAACACCTAAATAAGCATAGCCTGCACCTCCACCTAACCGCATATCTATATGTGTTTTCATTTATATATGATGATGGACATCTATGGTCTAAGTATAATGTTATAGACACAATCTTAACATAGAATATCTTAGGAAACCTTGAATTATGTTGTCACACCCCAACCTTGACGGCAGAAACGTCGAGATGTGAGGGTTACGATTGTTCATAGCCACATAACGCTATTTATTAAATCCAAATATATTATTCATAAGTTTCATTATAAACATTACAAGCAAAAGTTTCAATAAAGAATACATCATGTACAAATGTCACAATAACATAATCATTCATTTTTTCTCTAGGTCCAGTCCTAAGTGAGATAAGCTTCAAAGAGTAGAACGCATACTTGGGTTATTCCTGAAACATGTTAAAAATAAAAGGTCAACATAAAAATATTGGTGAGCTTTCCATAGTTTCCATACATAAGTATATAAAAGATGGCAATTCAAGTCATAAGTTAGTGAATAAAGTAATTAGGGATGTTATGATCAAATGCAACAATCAGACCTTGACAAAGTTTTACAAGTCTCAAACGTTTACAAGATTATATGAATAGCTAAGTGTACTTGGATCAACCAAGCAGGCTTGTCAGGCCCATAGATCTATGACGTCGCCAGGCTAGCAAAAGTTAATGATTGTACATATAAACGCCATAACATGGTAACCACAAAAGTTTAACTAACCACAACTTTGCATGATGAATTGCCATAAAGTTTACAAGTCTCAAGTAAGTTTACAAGTGCAATGATAATAAGTTAACATGTTTCATCCCAAAGTGTGAAAATATGAAAAAGGGGTATGGAAGAACTCACATTGATAAAGGCATTACAAGATGATATAAAAGATTAAAGTAAGATCCAAAAGATAATCCCAAAGTGTTCATTACAAGGCACCTAAATATATATTATAAGATGAAGATTAATAATATGATTAACGTTCAAAAAAGAATTATGGTTTTGATATATTTAAGGGTTTTGATAAGTAATTATTTACATTTTGACACCATCAGAAGAATTATATATTTAAGTATTTTATAGATGACTTTAAGTATAAATATTGATAAGGTTTAGTAAGTAATTATATCTTTATAATTGTTTAAAAAAATAATAGGAATAACATATTGATTAATAAGAATTATTAATCTAAACCATTTGTTAAAGTATACTTTATAAGAAAATAATATTTGTAAAAAAATTTATGAAATTATAAAATATATAATTTCTACAATTATCATGATAAAACCTTAATTAATATAATTCTCATTAATATTATTAAGATTTATTGTTTCATGTCTAATAATTATTTACTTATTTTAAAAGAAAACAATTTAAATATAAGAGATAGATAAACACAATTAATATATCTTTAATCTTGTTTACAGCTCGAACGGCGAAGTGATCTAAGGGGGCTTCGGTTATGTTTTGGATCGGATGGTAACCGATGTTTAAACACAATTAATATAGGCATTCAAGTTCGAATCATGTATCCGAAACGATTTGAAACGGTTTTGGGTTAAAAGCCATATGATTTCGAGGTTTTAAGGTGGCCAGAGCCTCGCCGGAGGGCTTGGCCGGAATCACGGGTCGGCGAGGGGGGGGGGAATAACTTTTGGCTTTTAAAATTTACACAAATGGTCCCTGTGGTTTTAAAAGTTAACAATAGAGATTTAAAGTTTAGTTTTAGATTTAATTAAATTACCATTTAGCCCCTGAAGTTTTAAATTGTTAATATTTTATGTAGAACTTATTAATTATAAGTTTCTAAGATATAAACCTTATATTTGTTTTATTTATTTACAAGATTACTTATTATACGAGTCTTATTATTATTATTATTATTATTATTATTATTATTATTATTATTATTATTATTATTATTATTATTACTATTACTATTATTGTAATAATAATAATTATTTTTAAGACTATTATCACTTTAAGTTAAGTTTTATAATATTAAGCAAACGTTATAAACATCAAAATAATATTACTTTTATTATTCATTAAACTAATTTGTTAATCACCAAATTAATTATTATGTATAACAAGTCCTTAAAGTTACACTTCAAAACATAAGAGGTCCTTGTAAAACTTAACAAGGTTAACTTTTAATTTAACGAAAAATATGAGATGTCACAGTCTCCCCTACTTAAAAGAATTTCGTCCCGAAATTAAGAATGAGACTTAAACGAACAGGAGGGTTTAAATGAAAGATAAGTGTACGAACGGACAGTGATAGACATTTGATTAGAGATGAGATGTTTCACTTTAGGGAATCCTTCAAGTCTCTTGGCATAATATATGCCAACTTGAACTCTTCCAGTGAAATACGAGACATTTTGAGAGGAAACATTGGAAATGATGACGAGTTACCATGGTATGTTAGACTTATAAATCACAACTTTCAGAAATATAATTTCGTGGTAAGGTGATGTGTAGAAATCAATAAAAGACCAACAATGATAAGAAAGGTTAACCGTCGGAATTTAAGAATCCCAAACGTCACCATATGAAACGACCTTAACGCATATCTTATGACAATGTATTCCTCCTTTGACCAACCATCGGTCTAAGAATAATACGATATGCGAAGATTTTGGAATGAGTTCACGATGATATTTAAGATTATTATTAAAAACAGAAAATGAATCAATCATTCAAAATAACGATCGATGTTTTAACGCCATACCACGGTGTACGAATATTTGAAACAGATACAGGTCAATTTCTCGACCCGTTATCCCACATGAGTCAATATAACCTCTAAGATAAGAAGCACTTTAGTTGAAAGAAAAGTTAAACAGGAGATCCATAGGATCACGAATGTTAGGTCTTGTCATATGTGAAGGTAAGACACTTGGACACATACCAAGCTATGTCTTTTACTTTATGCCAAACCCATGACTACAAGTTACGAAGGTTTATGAACCTCCACGTCACAATGTAAGTAATAACGTGTCTCGTTGGTCGAAATCAAATAGAGTTTTAAAGATTTCCAAGGTTAAGGATTCAAAAGCAATTCAAGTAATGACGCAAACAATAAGAAAGGTATTTGTAAACATGTTTTGCAAGGTAGCAATCTCTAAGTACAGTTTACATATGCAGTTCAACAAACCATAAGCACAACTGAGAACATTTGTATGACTAGAAAGACATGAGCATTAGTTGATAATGTCTTTAGCAGAAAGATTGTTTAGGAAGGCTACCATCGCGCAATCAGGTTTTGATGATAACTCAAAATGAAAGTCGATGAATAAGGAATAAATGGTTCCATATAGCTAGATCAAATCAAAACATGAGAATAAAGGGAAAGAAATCATTTTAAGAATTTAAATGCTCCAAGCTTCGAATTAAAATCAACCTAGAGCGATCGGGTCTCCTTTCAAGTTCAGAGATCATGCTTTGGCTTGATAGGTCAAAACACTAACATCGTTTCACCCTTCAAGTTACTACATGCTTCTCGCCACTTGATTACAACCTTTGTAAGTTGAAGATCAAGAAATGAGAATAGTCATTAAGGTGTGGTTTTCACTCCTAACTTGATGGTGTATTCCCTAGGTATGACCACTAACTTACCAATCAAAAAGTTCGATCCTAACTCATTGTTAAGGATCCACAGAAATAAGATGAGGTAACTCACCATTAAGGTAAGGGAAATCACTCCTATCTTAATGATGAAGTTTTACAAAAACAAAATATAACAGGATGGACTTCTTTATCAAAATTCAGAATTCACTCCTACTTTGACGAGGTCGTTTCATTTGAGAAAATACAATCCATAAAAATGAAATTATCATCAAGGTATGGAATTTACGCCTATCTTGATGATTAAGCTTCATAATAACAAGAAAACAATCAAAGATTAACATTTGTCACCAAAGTACGGGTTTCAATCCTATTTTGGTGAGATCATGTCACTTGTGAAATGCCATTCCAAAGAAAATAATTGAAGTCAATCCTCAAGACAAGGTAATCACCCCAATCCAGAGGATGAAATTTCATAAAACACACGATTGAAAACCATTTATCGAAACGAATAGGGAATCATCAAAGTAAGGGAATCACCCCTGTTTTGATGAGTTAGAATCATTTAGGAGATACAAATGTTCTTAGTCATAGCTTGACTTACAAACTCTTGCATCTCCCATGGTGCAAACGGTACGAAGTTTGACATAACAGCGAAAAGAAAAAGAAAATCAATTAGAAATTCAGGAAATTTCAAGTTACATCAATGTAACAAAAGAGAAAATCATGCTTACAAGCTTAAGATCAAAGTTCGAGATAGAAGAATTTGTTATGATGGTGTTCAAATCTTGAATAATTTATATCAGGAAGACAAGATTAGGGACAAGAATGATTCGCCATCATAATGAGATGTGAACATTCGATTCACAATCGAAGGGAATACATGGACTTCTCAAGATATGAGGTCAGCCATAACCTTGTTGAAGACACGCGTACTTATAAGTGGTCACTCATCTCAAGGGTTTCAACTCAAGTAAACGGATTCAATGATCGAATCAGATCACCATTTACACTTTGCCTAGACAAAGTATCCTGAGATGTAGGAATTCCACCTACAGCATTGCATGTTCTTAGTTATGGGATACATCCTTAAGAAGATTTAAGAATCATAAGTAACGGTTTAAAGTTTTAAAGACCATACGGTTTAGATTCCCAATATCTTTGGATATATTAAGAGTCATGTTCACGTTGGTCAAGGTACAGAAATAGTTACATGAAACGCTCAACGTGTAACGGTGTTTAAACGTAAGAGTTGAAATGTAGGATTGGTTCAATATTAACAGGGACATTATGTAGGTTAAGAATGAGAAGATATTAAAACTTTGGTAATAAACTAGTTTAAGGATTCAAGAATTTTTAAGATACAAAGAGAATGGTTCCATTTGGTAACGCATTACCATTTGGAATCATTGACACTTCAAGATAAATTGACCCATTTTCCATAGAGACTTGTGTTTGTTGACCATAGTTTATCACTCATCCCAGAAATCCTCAGGTAAGCATAACTGGTCTCACAATGAGATTTATACGATATGCTTGCCTTAGCCCGAAGGCCTTTTGCCAGGAAATCCATAATACAGGTGTCTATGTGTCACACAAATTTCTTTGGTTTATAGAATCATAACCTTGATGAGATTTTCATAGATTAGACATAGAGTCTAAGGAATTGAACCCATGACGATAAGTGTAGATCCCACATGTCGTCGAGAATAAGTTTAGGAAGTTCATTTATCGGGGAGAGTCAAAGAGTCAAAGTTAAGTTTAGGGAGACAAGTAACTAAGTTTTAAGCATACATAAGGCAATCCTGTGCTAAGGCATCAAGTTGCACAAAAAGGCATAGCATTATGTAGCATGCAAACAACATGTAAGCACAAAAGTATAAGGATCTTTCTATGAGGTTCATGCAACTATAGTCTAGGTCATCATTTCTAATAACCAAAATCCCTATAGTTATGGGCTCTGATACCAATCTGTCACACCCCAACCTTGACGGCGGAAACATCGAGATGTGAGGGTTACGATTGTTCACAGCCACATAAGGCTATTTATTAAATCCAAATATATTATTCATAAGTTTCATTATGAACATTACAAGCAAAAGTTTCAATAAAGAATACATCATGTACAAATGTCATAATAACATGATCATCCATTTTTCTTTAGGTCCAGTCCTAAGTGAGATAAGCTTCAAAGAGTAGAACGCATACTTGGTTATTCCTGAAACATGTTAAAAATAAAAGGTCAACATAAAAATGTTGGTGAGCTTTCCATAGTCTCCATACATAAGTATATAAAAGATGGCAATTCAAGTCATAAGTTAGTGAATAAAGTGATTAGGGATGTTATGAATAAATGCAACAACCAAACCTTGACAAAGTTTTACAAGTCTCAAACGTTTACAAGATTATACGATTAGCTAGGTGTAATTGGATCAACCAAGCAGGCTTGTCAGGCCCATAGATCTATGACGTCGCCAGGCTAGCAATAGTTAATGATTCTACATATAAACGCCATAACATGGTAACCACAAAAGTTCAACTAACCACAACTTTGCATGATGAATTGCCATAAAGTTTACAAGTCTCAAATAAGTTTACAAGTGCAATGATAATAAGTTAACATGTTTCACCCTAAAGTGTGAAAATATGAAAAAGGGTATGGAAGAACTCACATTGATAAAGGCATTACAAGATGATATAAAAGATTAAAGTAAGATCCAAAAGATAATCCCAAAGTGTTCATTACAAGGCACCTAAATATATATTACAAGATGAAGATTAATAATATGATTAACGTTCAAATAAGAATTAGGGTTTTGATAGATTTAAGGGTTTTGAAAAGTAATTATTTACATTTTGACACCATCAGAAGAATTATATATTTAAGTATTTTAGAGATGACTTTAAGTATAAATATTGATAAGGTTTAGTAAGTAATTATATCTGTAAATTGTTTAAAAAAATAATAGGAATAACATATTGATTAATAAGAATTATTAATCTAAACCATTTGTTAAAGTATACTTTATAAGAAAATAATATTTGTAAAAAAATTGTGAAATTATAAAATATATAATTTCTACAATTATCATGATAAAACCTTAATTAATATAACTTCCATTAATATTATTAAGATTTATTGTTTCATGTCTAATAATTATTTAATTATTTTAAAAGAGAAAAATTTAAATATAAGAGATAGATAAAAATAATTTGCCTTTAAAAGAATAACATTTAGACCAATGACTTATTATTTATTATTTGAAATAAATAATAATTACTAAACTAAAACAAGAAGATTATCCAATCGTATTATTGAACACAACATAATTTAATAAATTAAACCATATTTAGAATTTATTTTACAAAATATTAAACTAGTTATGATATAAAATAATAAAATAAATAAAATGTTAAGATTTAATAAGAAATAAACATTTAGAAAATATTGTATAAGTTTTAAAATAAACAAGATTTATAAACTGTTTTTTATAATTTTTAGAATTTTATAATTATTTTAAGGTTGGAAACAAAACATTAAAAATTATATAGAGGTGCCCGGGTTCAAACCCGAGACCTCCAAGTTGAAAGCATAGTGACATAACCGGTGAACCAAGGCTTACAGCCACGGTTCATCTCGGTTTCTATTTCTTATAAACCTTCTTCATTAAGTTTCCTCCAATCTCAAGAACCCTAGAAACTAAATCAATCAATTTGAACCTTAATTTGATAAGGATTACTAAAATAATCATGGGGCTTTGATTCCCCATATAATTTCGAGTATGTGTATATGTCCAATTTACCCGAATGAAAATGAAATGATGATGAACACTCGATGAACACGTCGCGGCCAAGAGTGCATGATTTCTGTGTGGTTGTTGATGATAATCCAATTAATCTTGTAGGTAGCTTTGTATGATGATTAGGACTAAAGCCCTTTACCAATTTCATGCTGAATTGATTGAAAAGTGGGTTTTGATGGGGGTGCAGGTTTGCGATGAAGATGATGATCGATGGTGGTGTATGGTTGTGTTATTGTTGGACCAAAAGAACCAATGAGCCAAGATCAGGAAAACCTCTAAATCCCACATGACATCACAACAACTGCTGAAGACCCTCATCAGCTGTTCTGACAAAGTCTGAAGAATCAACAGCTGAAGTTCAAAGAACTGAAGTATAACAGCTGAAGATCCCAAAGTACTGAAGACAAGTACTGAAGTCTAAAGTACAGATAAACACAAGTACTGAAGACTTCAAGTACTGAAGACAAGTGTTGAAGATCAAAGTCTGAAGAACTGAAGAACTGATGAACAACTGCTGATGCACAAAGTCTGAAGACAACGACTGAAGACAACAGCTGATGACAACTACTGAAGTCATCAGCTGATGAAACATCTGAAGACCAAAGTCTGAAGACCAAGTGCTGAAGTTTCAGAGTTTGTCACAACAGCTGAAGAAGTCTTCTTCAGTTGTTGTGATGGTTTATTTTCTTTTCAGTAGTTTTATATTTTTCATTTCAGTAGTTTGTACAACAGCTGAAGAGTTTGTTCTTCAGCTGTTATAGTTCAGTAGTTGTAAACGACTGAAGAGTTTGTTCTTCAGTCGTTGTAGTTTTCAGTAGTTTCCTTTTCAGTACTTGTAACAGGTAGAACACTTAGGAAATTTTGTAAGAAGATGTCAGCTGTTGTGACATCCTCAGTAGTTGTGTTCTATCAGTAGTTAGTTTAATAATTGTTTAATGTCAGTGGAATCTGACAACAGTATGGGTCATTTGCCTATAAAAGGGCAGTGACCTGAACGTATTCCATGCCAAAACATGAAATAAACGAATATTATTCCTTCAAGGCAGAATTATTCTCTCTACATCTACTTTTGGTTTGCATGAAATATTCTTTATGTTCTTGCTTTAATTGCTAATATTCATGCTAAATCCGCTGCGAATATAATCTAATTGATCAAACTAGAGGCTGAGATCCTAACAAATGGTATCAGAGCAGGTTAATCATTGATCGATTTCACTATTGATCATTTGAAACTGCTCTTTTGATCTCTAAGTTTGATCGAATTAGCAATTTGCAAGAATTAGCTGTAGAGAGAGAGATTCTGCTGTTTCTGGCCAAAAACTTGAGGTTCTCTGGTGGTTTTGAGCTATATTTGTTTTGTTTAAACTTGAGTTTGACTAATAACTGAGATGACTACACCAACAAACGATCCTCACAATACTGGTTCCTCAACCAAGCCTCCGATGCTTGTGAGGAATGAGTACAACATATGGCAAAGACGTATGCTTCACCACTTGTCTGTCAACAGTGCTGGTTGTTGGAAGTCAGTGGTGCATAGAGCATACAAGCCTATGGTGAGCGTCCCTGAATCTAATGAACAGGTTCCAAAGAAACCTAAACAATATTCGGACGAAGATTTAAAGCTGTTCGAGATTGATGCTAGAGCCCATGGAATTTTAGCCATGGCCATTCCAAATGAGATTTACTCAGGGGTTTTGCATCATGAGACTGCTCATGACCTATGGGTTGCTCTAAAAGAACAATTTGGAGTAACTGATTCGGTCTTAGCAAACAATAGGGAAATCCTCGCCCAACAATATGAGACATTCTCATATAGAAAGGGTGAGACTCTGACCCAGTAGTTTGGGCGGTTCTCTTGTTTGATTTCTGAGCTGAAGATGGTCAAACAAGAGTACTCCAACAGCCAGATGAACAACATGTTCCTCAGATCACTGCCTGAGAGATGGGACACTTATACCATTGTCCTACGCTCCAGTGCAAATCTAGAAACTCTATCTCTCACCCAACTTCATGGGAAACTGCTCACTTTTGAGAGAGAGATAGAGCAAAAGAGGAAGTTGTCCACCTCTGGAAAGCTCGCTGATGACTTTGTTCAAGGAAATGCTGCCTTGATAAGTCAGGAGTCAGAATATGCTTCATCAGAAAATTCTTATGATGAGCATATTGATTTCTCTACCAACTCGGAACAAGCTTTTGTTGGTGTAGGTAGTAGTTCAGGAGGCTGCAGTGATAACTGGTGCTTCTTGATGGAGGATTTGAAGGGCATTCCAGATGATGATCTGGAAGAGATGGATATTTTGAGCCAAATGGCAATGATCAATATCAGATCTCAAAAGTTCTACAAAAGAACTGGCAGGAAATTCCCTGGTCTCTCTGGCAAAACCAAAGTTGGTTTTGACAAGAGCAAGATGAGGTGTCACAAGTGCCAAAGGCTTGGACACTTTGCTAGAGAGTGTAGATCATCTGGATCTAACTCCTCTGCACCCTTTGTGAATTTTCCAAGCAATAGCTCACAGCACAGAGGGCAACCTTCCTCCAGTTCTGGTCATCCATCACAAGCACAGGCATCACCTGCTTATTTTGTGCCTCAGGGGTATATGCCATACTCATACCCCTGCTACTATGTGCCTCAGTCAAGTCAAACTCAAGCACCTTCGGCTCAACCACCACAGGCTCTTCCTGAGCCTCAATCTTCCCCATCTCATCATCAAACACAACCTCAACAACACAGCTTCTTCACCCCAGGAGTTGTTGACTGGAGTAGTCTACCAGATGATCTATCTGGTCAGGAACAACTAATCCAAGGTGCTGGTCAACATGGTGGTGATAGTCCTTTTGGAAATCTTGCTCTGATGGCCCTTGAGTCTGCTGAGGGGTCATCATCCAATGCCTCATCACAGGTATCATCTGAGGCCAAAGCCAAGCTTTGTTCTGAATCATGCATAGCAGCATTTGCTTCTATTAGAGAAGCAAATGTAGCTTTAATAGATAAAAATCTTGAGCTAGAGCACACTATTTCCAAAAGAAAAGCTGATTTTGAGGTTGTACTAAAAGAGAAAAATGATGAGATTTACAAGCTTAAATGTCAAATCAAAGATGGTAAAGCTAGGGAAGATGTACTTCTAGAGAAGTACAGAGACCTCAAGGAAACTCTTGCAAACACCCAAGTAGAGTGTGATCGATGGGTGCAATCATGCAAGGGTTTTGAAATGCTTCTTAAGAAGCAATTAGCTTCCAATGTGAAGTTTGGGATTGGTTATAATCACACTGCTCCTCCTACAGATTTCACTTTAAGAGCAGAAGTTGAATCTGATAGAGAGAGCAATAACCAATCCTTCTCATCATGTGACCTACTATCTTCTGATTCAGCATCATCAGAGATAGAAGTCAGCAACCAATCAGCAGATGGTACAAGAGCTGATGGTTCAAATGCTGACTGTCACATGATCAAAAAGTTGATCAACTCAGGTGTTATCTCTAGAAGTACTGAAAGTACTAGAGAGCAAGTGATAACACTTGAAGTTCAAACCTCAACTACTGCCAGCACTGAAGAGAAGAAAACTGACAGTAGAAAAGGTTTGAAGACAACTAAATAAGAGATCAGGAAAGCAGGTACTAAAGGGAAGAAAACTGCTAGTACTGATAACAAACAGCTGAAGAACAAGTCTTCAGCAGTTGCATCTTCTTTGGTTGATGATCAACACAAGATGAAGAAGAAGCCATGTGAGATATGTGGCTTGTTCAATCATCTTACTGATGATTGCTGGTACAAAAGGGGTTCCAAACTCAAACAACAGGAGGAAATTAAAGAGAAAATAAAGAAAATGAAAAATGAGTTTGAAACCAAGTTTGTACTAGCAACATCAAAGCCTGAAATCCCTAAGCCCAAAGCTAAATCTAAAAAGAAAGTAGGGAATACTCAGGCAACAGCTGAGGTTGCTCAGAAAAAGATGGTACAACATAGGAATCCATCATCAGCAAACTCCAGTGTGTCTGAAGAGCTGAAAGCTTTATCACAAAGTCAGACACAACTGGTGATGATGGTTCAGCATCTAATGGGAAGAGTCAACCATTTAGATGCTCCTGTGTTGAAACCACAGAAAAGGAAGTCCAAGCCAAAGGGTTCCTCTTCTATACCATCTTCTTCACCTCAGGCTGTTACACATAACACACCTGTTAGTGTTGTACCTATAGTTGAGAACAGACCCAAACCAAACAGGTTTGGGTCTCTAAAACTAACTAACATGTGGTTATGATTGCAGGGTTCTTCAACATGCCAAAAGAGCATCTAGTATGTAGACAGTGGAGGATCTATGCACATGACAGGAAGCAGCTCCCTTCTTAATGACTACTCTCAAGGAAAGAAGGATTTGTCTCCTTTGGCAATGATGCAAAGGGTTACATCATCGGAAAAGGCTTTGTTTCCAATAAGGAAATAAGATTTGATGATGTTAACCATGTGGAGAATATCAAGTACAACCTCTTGAGTGTCAGTCAAATGTGTGATAAAGGACATGTTGCCCTTTTTACAAGCCAGAACTGTCGGATTCTGTCATCCAAAGTTCTAAATTTGATTGACAAGGTGTTGGATGAATACACTCTCCTGAAGGCCAACAGGACAGGAAGAGTGTATGCCTTAGATCTTTCCAAAAAGATAGATCTAAAAGGCCATCCTTGCCTATTCTCCAAGGCATCTTCTCAAGAGTCTACTCTATGGCATAGAAGGCTGGGGCATGTTAATTTCAAGAACATGAATCAGTTGATAAGCCATGGTTTAGTAAGAGTATTGCCTTTGAAGGAGTTCAAGTGTGAAGACAACTGCACTGCTTGCTTAAAAGGAAACAACACAAAGTTTCATTCCCTTCAATAGGAGAACCAAAGTCCACTGCCTGCTTGCAGCTCCTGCACATGGATCTCTTTGGTCCTGTCAGAGTGATGAGCATGGCAAAGAAGAAATACTGCCTGGTAATTGTGGATGATTATTCCAGGTATGTATGGACTTTCTTCTTGCACTCTAAGGATGAAGCAGCAAAGACTATCATGAACTTTGTGTTATTTGTAGAAAAGCAGTATTCCCTACAGGTCAAGTGTGTGAGGAGTGACAATGGAACAGAATTTAGAAACCACACACTTGATGACTTCTACCTGTCCAAGGGAATTAAAAGGCAGTTTAGCATTCCTAGAACTCCTGAGCAGAATGGAGTGGTGGAGAGAAAGAACAGGACTCTCATTGAAGCTGCAAGGTCAATGCTGGCTGACTCAGGATTGCCACTGACCTTTGGGCTGAAGCTGTAAATACAGCTTGCTATGTACAAAATAGAACTTTAGTGAATAAGAGGTTGATGAAGACTCCTTATGAGATTCTTCATCATTTGGCTCCTCTAATTTCATTCTTTAGAGCCTTTAGGTGTCCATGTTTTATTCTCAACACTAGCAACCCACTCCAGAAATTTGCTAGTAAGGTGGATGCAGGGTATTTTGTTGGTTATTCATCAACTTGCAAGGCATACAGAGTCTTCAACTGTAGGACAAAGGTGGTTGAAGAAACTGTCCATGTTAAGTTCAATGAATCTCCAAAGGACAAGATTCCACAAAACCCTGTGGAGCTGTTTGATCTGGACATACTGCAATATGTTCCTTATCAGCATCCAGCTGTTGAGCCTGTCAACAGTTCTCCACATGGTGGTACTGATGATGATGTAGTCAGTACTCACCTCTTCAGGTTTAATGACAACCTGCCTGAGTTCACTAAACCTGATGCTCCTGTAGCTTCAGCAGTCCCATCCACAACAAATGCTGATGAGATTTCTGCATGCTCTACTTCTTTTGAGCTGCCATCTCCTACATGGTTTCAGGAATCTCCATCACCATTTGTTGCTGCTGAAAGTCCTACAAATACTTGCACTGACATTATAGTCTATCAAGAGCTGAGGAATCACCCCACATCTCAAATCATTGGTGATATCAATGCTGGAGTTTCAACCAGGAGTCAATTGTCCAATTTCTGCTTCTATGCTCTCTTCATCAGTCAGCAAGAGCCAAAGAACTATCATGTTGCTTTAAGAGACAATGGATGGTTTGAAGCAATGTAGCTTGAGCTTCTTCAGTTCAAGAAACAGCAAGTGTGGGAGCTTGTTCCTTTACCCCAAGGGAAGTGTGCAATAGGCACCAAATGGGTATTTAGGAACAAAACAGATGATAAGGGCCAAATTGTCAAGAACAAGGCCAGGCTGGTTGTCCAAGGATTTGCACAAGAGGAAGGCATCGATTATGATGAGACCTTTGCTCCTGTGGCAAGACTGGAAGCAATCAGACTGTTCTTAGCTTATGCTGCCTTTCACAGTCTTAAGGTTTATCAAATGGATGTCAAAAGTGCCTTCTTATATGGAAAAATAAAAGAAGAAGTTTATGTGTGTCAACCACCAGGCTTTGAAGACAAAACATCCTGATTGGGTGTACAAGCTTGATAAGGCTCTTTATGGGCTGAAGCAAGCTCCTAGAGCTTGGTATGAGACACTCTCAACTTTTCTTTTAGAGAATAAGTTCACTAGAGGCACCATTGATAAAACTTTATTCATAAAGACTGTGGGACAACATAAGCTCCTTGTTCAAATTTATGTAGATGACATCATCTTTGCATCCTCTGATCTAAAGTTGTGTGATGAATTTACAATGCTCATGAAGCAAAAGTTTGAAATGAGTGCTATGGGGAATTACATTTTCTTTCTAGGTTTGCAAATCAAACAAGGGATGATGGAATTTTCATCCATCAGTCCAAATACACCAAAAGAGTTGTTGAATAAGTTTGATTTACAAACCTGTAAGCCCTGTTCTACTCCCATGAGCACATCACACAACTAGATGTAGATCAGAAAGGTAAAGCGGTTGATGAAACCCTTTACAGATGTATGATTGGGTCCTTGATGTACCTTACAGCTTCTAGACCAGACATCATGTTTGCAACATGTGTTTGTGCTAGATTTCAGCTGCACCTAAGAATCCCATTTGATTGCAGTCAAAGGATCTTTAGATATCTGCAAGGTACCCAATCACTAGGTCTATGGTATTCAACTGGGCATTTCTTGCAAATTAGTTTGCTTTCTCTGATAGTGACTATGCAGGATGCAAAGTCACCAGAAAATCCACTTCTGGTGGTTGCCAACTCCTAGCAATTTTAGTTTCTTGGCAGAGTAAGAAACAAACATCAATTGCTACATCACCACGCTGAAGCTGAGTACATTGCTGCTGCAAGTTGTACATCTCAGATACTCTGGCTTCAGAACCAACTCTTGGATTATGGCATTACAGAGACTAAGACTCCATTATTAATGGATAGTGCTTCAGCTCTTTGCATTGTCAAAATCCAGTCCAGCACTCTAGGACCAAACATATAGAGATCAGACATCATTTTATTAGGGATTGCTATGAAAAAGGTTGATTGATCCAAAATTTGTGCCTAGTGCTGATGAGCTTGCAGATATATTTACTAAGCCTTTATATAGTGCCACATTTCAAAACTTGGTACTAAGGCTTGTATGCTGCAGCTAGAATAATTGACCAATACTGATGCTTTCAGTTCACAAATACTGATGAGCATTAGTATGCAAAGGTCAAATATAAGTACTAATGAGTAATTTAGTCTTCAGCATTTTCACAACTACTGAAAACTAAAAGGCTTCAAGTACTGATGTACATTATTTGTTGAAAACAACTGATGTAGTAAGGTGATTACAACTACTGATGTATCATTTTTAAACAAATAAGTCTGAAGAACAAATTTGTTCACAAGTACTGATGTGTAATTCACATAAGTACTGAAGACAAAATTTGTTCACCAGCTCTGGAGTATTCATCAGCACTTGTGAACATCTGATCACAAGAGCTGAAGGCATAAATACTCACAGAGCTGAAGGGTCAATGAAACATCTAAAAGTCAGCCAAAGAGATGATGATTAAATATGGGGTCAGCATGAAACAACTGATTTGACGAACGACAGCTGATGAGTAATTTTACTCTGCAGCTGATGCCAACATCTGCTGTTTCATACCCAAACAACTGAAGGACAAAACCATGTCTTCAGTAGTTTCACAATGACTGATGACTAACACCACTTCCTCAGTTGTTTACAACAATTGAAGCAATACCATGTCTTCAGTAGTTCACAACTACTGATATCAATAGTTCACAACTACTGAAGGCTAACACCAAGTCTTCATTTTACAATGTCTGAAGATGAAAACTAGGTCTTCAGTAGTTTATACTACTGAAGACTGACAATAAGTCTTCAGCCGTTTACAACATCTGAAGGACAAACCAAGGCCTCAGTAGTTTCAACTACTGAAGACTAACACCAAGTCCTCAGATGTTACAACCACTGAAGTTAAAACCACGTCATCAGTAGTTTCAACAACTGATAACTAACACCAAACCTTCAGTAGTTTTCTTTAAGCCTTTGCCATACCCTATAAATACCCAACCTCAGAGCTTTTCATTCTCACTTGACCTAACTTTTTCAAAAACCTCTGAAATTCCCATACACCATTAATGGCGGCCATGCAACTCAACTCGACACAACTGTGTCGCTCATCTCACCAACCGCCATTCTGGGCCAAGTTCCACAATGCCGTCGATCTGATGACCGACTCACATACAGACGACATTCCTCCTCAACCCCACCATATACACCGACTCTTGGCGGAGTTCTGGACGAATATCACCGTCCAAACCGGAAAGAATAACGGCGGTCTCTCTCCGGTCCTCCGTCAACAACCACCAGTGGTTATTACTCCAGCTACTCTTCGAGAAACCTAAAGCTGGAGGATGCCACCTACCCAACCTCCTACCCCAAAGGCGCCCTCGATCTAGCTTCACTGCCATGACTATCAGGGCGACCTTTCAGCCACCACCTTGTTGAAGAAACCTTCCCAGATCCCCAACGACTGATATTCCACATGGTGAATGTGTGTCTGGCTCCCAAACTTCTTCATGGGACCAGATGTCAACAAGGTGCAACAGGTATTTATTCTATCCTTGAGAAACAACCCCTAAACTTTACTGATCTTATATTTTAGAGCTCAAGGATATGGCCACAAAACCCATTTCTAACCGTTGGATCTTGTATCCTCGTTTATAATGGCCATCATGCCAAGCCAGCTTCAAGCTGAGGGACTTGTTGGCACTGGAGTCCCTGCCATGGCTGTTCTAGCCGAGGTATACTCCAGGCACAACACCGACCACACACTCAACAGGCTGGCCGGCTGCGAAAACCCACGCAGCAGGAACCCACAGCCTCCACCTCCAAATCCAAAGTCCCCACCAAGCCAAAACCAAGAAGCCCAAAAAGGCTACTCAGGGAAATGAGTCCCCTGAGGATGCCCCTGCAACACAAAGGCAGGATGTGGCTGCTGGTTCGATTCTCCCAGCAGCTACCATGACTCCACCCACCACAACCGCACAGGTTTCCTCTCAACAGGAGCCTGATGCAACCACAACTGGGCACCTACACATCTGGGGTCTTTCTCACTTGAGGAGACTGCCATTGAAATGCACACTCCTCCCCATGTGCACTCTGCTTCTAGCCCATCTCCCACAGAAGCCGCCCCACAAAGTCCAACCCTAATGATTGCCAAAGTGTTGACCCACCTGAGCACTCCACCCTCTCCCCAGAAACCTATTACAACTGGGAGACTCCAACCAAAGAAGGGGTGGATACTAGTGCCGGTGGGAGCCCCAACACAGAGAATCACATGTCCAATCTCCCAGTGTGGCTAGGGAGATAGACAATCTGGTGAGGCTGCCACTTCCCCTGCATCAGCACATGAGCAGGTGAAGCTGGTACAAGCAATAAGACCTCACCAGAGGCAACTGCCGATGATGGATCCAATCCGGAGGCTGGAAGTCCCCAGTACCAATACAAAGGGCACATGCTACTACTGAGCCACACTCAGAGCATGTATATCCTGACACAGTCAGGAGGTCAGGTGATTCAGCTCCCACTGATGATGACCTGAGCTTCTTCTATGATGTAGTTGCTCAACACTATCTTAGAGGATGAGATAAGCAGACTCAAAGAGCTGCTTGCTCAAATGACTCAAGATAGAAGTCCATCTGCCACCACCACCCCAGATGGCACCTTCACCCGAAGGTCTCACATACACTGAGCCACTCCCACAAACTCAGCCACCAGCCCCTGCTTCTGGCACTAGCTCTCAGGGCCAGAACCCCCTGAGCAGCTAGATGCTATCCTCCAGAAATCCCTGCCTCTCATCACACCCATAATCACAGAAATTGTGATGAAACCATGGATGAGAGGCTTCCCACACATATCCAACCTCTGGTGGAGGTTGCTGTTGCTAAAGCCCTTGCTGAGAGTCAAACCCAACCAATGCACCCAAAAGGGGGAGACCTCAGTGCAAGGTAAGAGGAAGAGGGGAGAGGAGGCTAGAGGTAGGTAGAAAGGAGGTGGTTGAGAGGGAAAGGTTCAGGAGACCAAGGAAGGGAGGGAGAGGAGGAGAGAGCTGAAAAAGAAGTGACTGGAATCCAAAAGGATTTCAGTGTCACTTATCAAAAGAGAGGAGAGGTGAGGGAGAGTGCTGATCCTGATCTAGCAGCCCTTGTCAAGGAGGCTGATGCTGAGCATAGCCGTTCAATGGACTCTGTCATTGAACATCTGTTTAGGCAAGGCTTTGACAAGGACACTGGCCTGCTAGATCAGAGATCAGGAATATGGAGAGAAGAGAGATTGAGTACCGATGGACTACTTATAGCCAAGAGGAAAGAAAGAAACTCGAGGCTATGAGTAGGTTTCTTCGAAGTACCTGGGCAGGCCAGTCCTTGATGTCAAGGCATGGACCAGGGACAGACTCTTGGCAATAACCACCAAGATCTGTTCGGCTGGTGATTTCACTAAGGAACTGGTCGCTGAGGCCCTCTCTGAAGCAGGTGCTGGGAACAGGACACTGCTAGTAAAACAGACCAAACCAGCCCTTATTTCTAGGTTACTAGCAGTGCCTGCCAACATTCCCACACCAACAACCCAACCACAACCCACTAAACCAACCCCTTCACCATCAAAACCCACAGCCAATGATCCACCCTTAAGAAGAAGAGAAGGGTGTTGAGGCTGCAAGAAGAAGAAAAAGAGGAGGATGAGGAGGACAGACTGCCCCTTTCAGCAGTTATTCCTCTACCAAAAGCCAAATCCCAAACCATCACTCCCACCTCACAGATGGACACTGTGAGGGTGAAGATAGAGGAGAGGCACACAGCAGCAGCTCATGATGCTGAAATGCTTAAGTCTATTGACCAAGCATATGCTGCTCTACCTCTATCATGAATATGAAGAAAGAACCTCTGAGACTCTTCACTCTCAAACAAACCTTCCATATAACAAAGAGAGAGTGAGGACTTGGCCTGATCCTAGGGTGGCTCACAGGATCACAAAAAAGACATTCCTGTGAGATACAAGAGCCAGATGAAGAGGATTGTAGATGAAGTAATCACAGTGGCTCTTGTAGTAACACCTGGGAAATTGTGGATGAGTTCGAGAAAGCTTATAAGTCTAAGCACCCCCTGAATGATGTTGGAGAACAGGATGGTTAGAAAAGGCTTAGTTAATAAGAAGCTTGAGATTTCCACAAGATGAGCTCAACTTGTTGCTAGAAGGCAGACATCCAGATGAATTTGCATATAAGCAAATCACAACAGTTGAGCTCAAAATGGGAAACAGGTCAAGTATGTCTCAGAGATGTACGACCGTGAAGGATTGTTCGATGGTGGGGCTGAAGGCATGACCAAAGAAGAATAATGATCTTTATCCGAGCCTACACCAGAGAATCCTACAGGCTAGTACATGGGAGGTAGGTTTCATGGATGGGATAACAGCTCTGTGTCCAATTCCCCAAAACAGAGCTCCCATCCATACTTAGCCAATAAATACCTGAAACCTCTCCCAGGCCAGTGCTTATCAGGGTCAACTTCTGTTCTGATCCAGAAGGAAATAGACCAATCTTTATGCCACAATAAGTGGGACAACAAATAATTAGAGGTTTTGGCTGCATTAGTTCAGGGGGAGTTTGTTGGACAAAAAACCAATGAGCCAAGATCAGGAAAACCTCTAAGTCCCACATGACATCACAACAACTGCTGAAGACCCTCATCAGCTGTTCTGACAAAGTTTGAAGAATCAACAGCTGAAGTTCAAAGAACTGAAGTACAACAGCTGAAGATCCCAAAGTACTGAAGACAAGTACTGAAGTCTAAAGTACTGATAAACACAAGTACTGAAGACTTCAAGTACTGAAGACAAGTGCTGAAGATCAAAGTCTGAAGAACTGAAGAACTGATGAACAACTGCTGATGCACAAAGTCTGAAGATAACGACTGAAGACAACAGCTGATGACAACTACTGAAGTCATCAGCTGATGAAACATCTGAAGACCAAGTCTGAAGACCAAGTGCTGAAGTTTCAGAGTTTGTCACAACAGCTGAAGAAGTCTTCTTCAGTTGTTGTGATGGTTTATTTCTTTTCAGTAGTTTTATATTTTTCATTTCAGTAGTTTGTACAACAGCTGAAGAGTTTGTTCTTCAGCTGTTATAGTTCAGTAGTTGTAAACGACTGAAGAGTTTGTTCTTCAGTCGTTGTAGTTTTTCAGTAGTTTCCTTTTCAGTACTTGTAACAGGTAGAACCTTAGGAATTTTGTAAGAAGATGTCAGCTGTTGTGACATCCTCAGTAGTTGTGTTCTATCAGTAGTTAGTTTATAATTGTTTAATGTCAGTGGAATCTGACAACAGTATGGGTCATTTATCTATAAAAGGGCAGTGACCTGAATGTATTCCATGCCAAAACATGAAATAAACGAATATTATTCCTTCAAGGCAGAATTATTCTCTCTACATCTACTTTTGGTTTGCATGCAATATTCTTTATGTTCTTGCTTTAATTGCTAATATTCATGCTAAATCCGCTGCGAATATAGTCTAATTGATCAAACTAGAGGCTGAGATCCTAACAGTTACAGATGAAGTTGAGAGTTTATACTTTAGTAATGGTTATATGATCGATTAGATTGAACTAAATGAATTTTTAATTTTGTTGTTTACAGCTCGAACGACTAAGTGATCGAAGGGGCTTTTTTCGGTTATGTTTTGGATCGGATGTAACCGATGGTTTAACACAATTAATATACGCAGGCAAGTTCGAATCATGTATCCGAAACGATTTGAAACAGTTTTGGGTTAAAGTCGTATGATTTCGAGGTTTTAAGGTGGTCGGAGCCTCGCCGGAGGGCTTGGCCGGAATCACGGCATTACTTCTGGTAACATGTACAATACCCCGAACATTATGCACGAAGCTGGTGCTGGACCTGTGGTGATACCACGAACATTGTGCACGAAGCTGATCCAGTCACCTGAGGAAGTACAACGCACCACTTATCTTTCATTCTATCATATGTTAGCCAAGTCTGTTGCAGCACACGGCTTGCTTCACCTCAGTGGCAAATCTCATGATTTGCCTGCTAACCGGAGTCTGTTGCAACACGTAGTTGCCACTCATTATCAATATGTTAGCCAAGTCTGTTGCAGCACACGGCTGCTCACCTCAGTGGCAAATCTCATGATTTGCCTGCTAACCGAGTCTGTTGCAACACGTAGTGCTCACCTCATTATCAATCTCAAAGATGACCCTGTGTGCATCCTTCGGGGTAGCTAACCCGCATCAATTGAGTAACACCTCCAGGGGTGTGCACCTCCATTCATTTGCTTGCAAGACTTTCTTACGTTCATTCGTCATTTATTAATGCATGCATTCATTCATCATGTTCCTCTTTCATTATCTTTCACTTTACGTTTCCATTTCTCATTATCATTATATTTTACTTATTAATGATTATGCTCTTCGTTAAATTTAAAGTCATTCTTATCTGTCATTGCCAGACATAAACAATATAAATAATATAATATTGTTAATCAATAATAAAATACTGATAATATATCAGTAGTAATAAGGGTTCAATCATTATCATCATTACATTCATAAAACATCATCATTTATTAACCCTAATCAACTCTGGTCAAAACCCCGTAAATCAGATTTCCAGAAAATTTCTGAAAATTCTAAGTGTTTGGGCGTATGAGCCCTTATTCGTATGAGCCCTGCTCAGTCGTATGAGCCCTGCTCAGTCGTTGTTGCAGTCTTCATTCCCAGACTTAGAAAATTTTATCTGTCATACGACCACTGTTCAGTCGTTTCATCCCCCAGACTTAGGAAATTTTTACAGTCATACGACCACTGTTCAGTCGTTAATATCCCCTACTACTTAGAAAATTTCTACTGGTCATACGACCACTGTTCAGACATAAACCCCATACTTAGAAAATTTCTACTGTCATACGACCACTGTTCAGACATATAACCCCATACTTAGAAAATTCCTACTGGTCATACGACCACTGTTCAGATATACTAAAATATTCAAGGCGTTCTGGGTGTATAACACTATTGCTCTTGTATTGTTTCTAAGTCAAAAGTTTCAGACATATGACCACTATTTGGTCTTATTAGTCGTATTAGCAGCCTATCTATGTACTATTCATATTCCCAGTCCCAAACATCATAATACTATTTCTAACATGTACATACAGACACATAAAGCTTAACCAAACATAGGAACTTCACCTAAACATACTTATAACGCATGACAAACATACGGGTCAACACAATCATAATAAACAACATTTTTACATGCTATTTCCAGCCCCAAATATTTTAAAACATGTAAAAGGGGGTCTAGAAACTCACCTTAGTTGTTCCTTCGAATTTACACTCTTTCCCCGAGCTGTTCAAAAGGTTCTAACACCCTAGGAATCCTTTAACACACATTCAAACACATATAACACACATAAGCACATAACCGAGTAATTTGCAAGAACAACAACTTAAAAATCATTAAACCTTACCTAAATCAATTCAGTGTCTTCTTGTTTTCTTCAAAATCCGAAAGTTTCTCTGTTCTTTTCTCTCTAAAATGTCCGAACAAGAAAAGAGTTGTGCAGTAGTAAAATGGGCGAGCCATATGCCCCTTTATCACAACTTTTCCAACTTTTTATTTTCTATCTTTTACACTTTTGGTCCCTCAACTTTGGGGTTGACTTTCTTTTCCCCATTTTCTTTCTCTTTTATCTTTTATTTCTTTAAAAGAATATACGGTATTACAACTCCGCGAGAACCGCACGTTCAAGTATTTCTTTGGCATATTTCTCTTGAGAGAGAAAAATAGTATTTTTGTTACGGGTGAAGGAGGTACCAAGAAAACAAGTAAGCCTGCCGGAGATACGTCATGGAAACTCCTGTGAAAGTTGAGCCATGAATTTGTCATGAAGAGCATTTGATGAGGTGATTAACAGAATGTCGTCTACATAAAGCAAGATGAAGGCCATGTGATTTCGGTCTTTAAAATAAATAGTGAGTGGTCACATTGACTATGTTTGAAGCCCAGTTTAGAAATATAGTCGACGAAGCGTTGGTACCATGCTCGCGGTGCTTGCTTTAGTCCGTATAAGGACTTTTTGAGTAGACAAACATGGTTTGGGTATTGTTGATCATGAAAGCCCATCGATTGATGCATAAAGACAGGTTCATTAAGATTTCCATGTAGAAACATGTTCTTGACGTCTAATTGATGAACCGGCCATGAGTTAGAAAGTGCAAGAGATAGAACCGTTCTAATAGTAGCCTACTTTACAACCGGCTAAAAGTTACGCCACAATCCAGACCGATTTGTTGTGAGCGACCATCGCACACGAGTCATGCTTTGTACCTTTCAAGTGTCCCGCCCGCTTTCTTTTTATGTCTAAACATCCACATACTCCGAACAATATTCATACCGGGCTGTTTAGGTACTAGTTGCCAAGTCCTATTATTAATAAGGCCCGAAACTCATCGTTCATAGCATTTTTATAGTCCGCATTGATGAGGCTTCGATTGGGGTTTTGGGAAGAGGAGAAATGATGGTGGTGGTATGTGTGTGAAGGTTAAAAGTTGCTTCAGTTTTGAGATACCGACATGGAACGGTACGGATGGTTCGGGTGGTGGTGGATGGTTGTGTGGCAGCAGTTTGGGGAGGGATAGGTTGTGGTACGACTTATGGCTCGCTTGTGGATGGTGGAGTGTTGCTATCAGTGGTATTGTGAGGGAGAGGTGGTTGACTCGCTAGGGATGGTGAAGGAAATTATTAGGTGGAGGTAAGGATGGGGAGGTTTGAGCCGTAGGCTATGTTGGGAACTTTGTAATTGAGTAGTTGGAATATTTGTGGAGGGAGTTAGAGATGTTGGAGTAGTGGGTGACTTGGGTTTGGGGAAGACCACAGACAGGGTGTGTATGATGGTGAGAATAGAAGGGTCGGGTAGGGATGTGGTGGCGAAAGAAACATTTTCGCTGAAGATAATGTCTCCAGAAATAGAGATTTGTTTTGTATTGATATTATAACATTTATAACTTCTATGATTTTAAGGGTAGCCAAGGAAAACTGAAAGGATCTCAGTATCTAGTTTGATCAATTAGATTGGATTTGCAGCGGAATTGTACACGAATTAGAACAAACTATAGCAAGAACACACACAATATATCAATTAAACAGTATGGTTATAGAGAGAGAGTGAATTTCTGCCGAAAGGTTATATTCATTCAACACATGCTTCGGCAATATTACAATTAGTCATCTTTCCTTTTATAGGAAAGATGACGTCAGCTGATGTCACTTGACAGTGACATCTAACCGTTGTTACAACAAACTACTGAAAGAGACTAAACTACTAAAGATGTCTAACAGCTGACATCTTCCTACAAAAGACAAGTGTAAACTCTTACACTACTGAAAAGAAACTACTGAAACTACAACGTCTGAAGAACATGCTCTTCAGACGTTTTACAAAGTACTGAAACATAAAATAAAACTACTGATAAGAAACTACTAAAAGGAAACTACTGAAAAGGAAAACCATCACAAAAACTGAAGAATACTTCTTCAGCTGTTGTGACAACCTCTGAAGTCTTCAGTACTTTAACTTCAGACTTAAACTTTGAACTTCAGCTGTTGTCATCAGCTGATATCATCAGCTGATGTCTTCAGTTGTTGTCTTCAGTCTTTGTACTTCAGCTGATGTCTTCAGACTTTGTACATCAGCTGATATATTCAGTCTTTGTACTTCAGTTGATGAAGTCTTCGGTTGTTGTCATCATCAGCTGATAAAGTCTTCAGCAGTTGTTGTGATGTCTGTGGGACTTAAAGGTTTTTCTGATCTGGCTCATTGGTTCTTTTGGTCCAACAAACTCCCCTGAACCAATGCAGCCAAAACCTTTAAGCTTATTGATGTCCTACTTATTTTGGCAGAAAGATTGGTCTTTTTCTTCTGGATCAGCTCAGAAATGACCCAATCAGCACAGGCCTGGGAAGAGGCTTCAAAAAGTATGATTATCAAAGGATGGATGGGAACTCTGTCTTGGGAACTGGACACAGAGCTGTTACCCCATCCATGAAGCTTACTTCCCAACTATGAGTCTGTAAGACTCTCTTGTGTAGGCCTCAAGGAAGACTATTTGTTCCTCCATGGTGAGCTCTTCTGCTTCTCCCTCAAAGAATGACTCCGGCCCATAATACTCAGAGAGGTATTTGACCTGTTTCCCATTTTTGAGCTCCACAGTTGTTATTACTCTGTAAGCAAATTCATCAGGGTGATTACCGCTAGGAACAACTGGAGCTCATTCTTCCTGACTTCCTCAAGCCTTTTATATACTAACCCCTTTTTAACCATTCTATTCTCCAACATCTTTTGTGGGGCAGATTAGCTTTGTAGGCTTTCTTGAAGTAATCATGGATCTCCCAGGGTGATATTACAATGGCTGTGAATGTCTGTGGTATGTCTTTCTTATGAATCCTATGAAACCCCCTGATCAGGCCACATCCTCACTCTCTCTTTTTCATATTGAAATGTTTGTCTGAGAGTGTATAGTCTCTGAGCATGTTTCTTCATGTTTATAATTGATGAAGTGGTAGCATAAGCTTTGTCAACCCTCTTCAACAATTCCTCATCATGTGTTTGTGAAGCTCTTCTTCTTCTAGCTTCATTTTAACAATTTGCCTTTGAATCTCAGGAGTAATTGTTAAAGGGTGACTTTTCGCCTTCGGCAGTGGAATGACAGCTGAAATTGGCAGCCTGTCCTTATCTTCATCATCTTCTTTTTCTTCTTCTTCAAGCCTAAACACCCTTCTCTTCCTCTTCTGGGGTGCATCATCGGCTATTGGTTTTGTGGGTAAGGAGTTGGTTTTGTGGGTTTTGATGTGGATTGTTTTGGTGTGGGAGATTGGGCAGGCTATTCTAGATATTTAGATGTGAGTGATGTTTTGGTTTGCTTGGCTAGTTCAGTCCTGCTCTCAGCACCAGCTTCACTTAGGGCTTCTATGATCAGCCCCTTGGAGAATGCCTCAGACGAACAGATCTTGGTGGTTATTGCCAAGATGCTGTCCCTGGACCGTGATTTGACTTCCAGGACTGATCTGCCCAGATACTTCGAAATGAATCTGGCCATAGCTTCTAATCTTTCCTTCTCTTGTTCACTATGACCAGACCATCGGCTTTCAATCTCTTGTACCTCCAATTTCCTTATCTCAGTATCTAGCTCAGCAGTGTCAAAGTCTTGCCTAAACAGCTGATCAATGACTTTATCCATTGACCTGCTGTATTGGGCATCAGCTTCCTTGACAAGCACTGCTAGCTCCTTCTCCTTCTCTTTTTCTCCACCCTTCTTCTTTTTATATGTGACATGAAAGTCTTTTTCACTTTTAGTCACTTTTTCCTTTTCTTTTCCCTTCTCACTCTCCTTCTTTTTCCCGGTCTCCTCTACCATCTCCCTCTCCATTTCTACCTCCTTCTCTACTTCTTTCTCTTTCTTTTCCTCCAGTCTCTTTTTCTTGGTTGCTTTTACTAACTGAGTCTCCCCTTTTTGGTTGCATTGGTTGCGGGGTGTGACTGTCAGAAAGCTTTTTAGCCACAACATCATCCACCAGGTTTATGTTTGAGGCAAGCCTCTCATCAAGGGTTTTATTCACTATATCAGTGATGATGGTTGTGATGAGAGGCAGAGAATTTTGAAAGATAGGAACCATTTGCTCAGGAGGTTTCTGTCCCTGAGAAATAGTGCTGAAAGCAGGGCTGGTGGCGGAGATTTTGGGAGTGGCTCTGTGTTTAGGAGACCTTCAAAGGAAGGTGCCATCTGTTGGTGAGTGGTGGCAGATGGACTTGATTCTTGAGTCATTTTGGTAAGTATCTCTTTGAGTCTATGCATAGTTTTGAACGGTTCGCGAGTTTATGAATTGAGTTGGAAGGAAGCAAAGGGTAGCAAAGACAACCAAATATGCGTAAATGGTCGTAGGTGAGGAGTTGATTGTATAGAGAAAAGGTGGGTGAGGATTGTTTAAAATTTTCATGGGTAAGATGTTTAGCAAATAGGTGGCATGGTCAAGGGCGTGCGGCCAAAATTATGTGGAACCGAAGCTTGGGATAGAATGGTTCGCATTATATTGTTAATGGGCCTATTTTAACGCTCCGCCTTACCATTTTGTGAAGATGTGTAAGGACAAGACAATCAGAATGTCATCCTGTTTGATTTGCAAAAATTGTGGAAAGATGTATTGTTGTACTCACGGGCATTGTCACATTAAAAAGATTTTATAGGAATGTGGAATTGTGTAGAAATTAATTTGTGAAATTCTAAAAAATTAGAAAATACTAGAGATTTAGAGGTTAAGGCATAGGTCCATAAGAAATTTATTTTGTCATCTAGAAAAAGAATGTAATAATGATACCAGTTAATGACAGGACTGGTGATCTCCAAAATCGCTATGTATAATGCCAAATGGCAAATAAGTGTAATTATGTGAATCCTAAAATGGAAACTTAATTTGTTTTCCAAACACACAAGGTTCATAAAGTTGAAGTTTTGACATTATTAGTAAGTAGAGTGCAAACAATGTTTTAAACGGCGTAAAATATTATTTGCGGGTGTCCAAGACGGCGATGCCAAGTATCTTGAGACATGGCTAAGAACGAAGAAGCAGGGACATGAGATGCTTGAGCTTGGTAACTTGAAGGGATGGTAAGTGGATATAAATTGCCTGTGCTATCACATCGGATGAGGGGTTCCGAGTGCGGGTTCCTTCACATCAAAACCAGAGAGGTCAAATTCAATGGAGACATTGTTGTCAGTTGTGAAACGATGTACCGAAATTAAGTTTTTAGTAAGTTTGGGTGAGAAAAGAGTAATGCTTTGGTTATAAGCCTTATTAAAATAGAAGAAGATAGCTAGAGTTATGAGTCATTATACCAGTAGCACCGGTGTCCATATACCATTTTTGGTCCGGAGGGTGTAGTGAGAGAGTGCTAAAAGCTTGATCCAGTTCCATAGTGTTGTAACCTGTTTCAGAGACGACATAAGCTTACTGTGGGCAAGGGCCTAAAAGACCCTATTGTGGTTGTTTGTAGTGGGTCGTGAGGGAGAAGCAGATGGGGTGGTGGTGTGGGCAGGGTGGTAAGCCGAAAAATATTATGGGTGGCTGGTCCAGGCTTGGTTACGATTAAGTGGGCTTGAAAGGTGAGTATAGTGGGAACTAGGCTAATGGGAAGAGGGCCATGGAGAGTACTATTGATTGTTGGTGGTACCCTACGGCATCGGCCATGACCTCAACCACGGAGGAGTTTGAGTAATGTTCGATGTAGGGTGGAGGAGTTGGTAGGTTGGGTATGTGAAGTGTGTAGCAGCTTCGGTAGAAACACGGTTAGCCTTCATGGTTTCTTCTAAGATGAGTTATGACCTACCTTCATAAAATATAGGGAACGGTTTAAGGTTTGCTATAATGGACCGATTCCCCCGTATGCTTCATTTAACCCAGAGATTAGTTGAATAACAAGGTGCGCTCGTTGATCGGAGAGCCCATATTAGCAAGTTAATCGGATAAAATTTTTACCTTTTGGCAATATGCAAACATTAAGGGAAAGAATCAAGTTTGACATTTGCAAACTTTTATTGGAGTAGCAAAGCCCGAGTTGCTTGACTATCATGAAAGAGGCTTTTCAAGGTCGTCCACGCATAGCAAGCGGTTGAGTCGGGACGGATGATGTTGCTTAGGAGGTCGTTTGAAATCGTGCCATAAATCCATTGAAGGATGATGGCGTCGAGATGACCCCAAACATCTTCGAAAGTGGGAGCCGACTTGTCTTTTTCAGTGTCCTTGGAGGCTGTAGCGGTTGGTGCTTCTTCTTTCCACGGAGATAGATGATCGACTACCTGAAATGTGAGGCAATGAATCTTGAAGAGTTCAGCCCAAGAAGCATATCGGCTGTTTTCAACTTCAAGAGTGATGGGTATAAAACTCTTAATATTTGACACAGTGATAGCGGGGTGTAGTTTGGGATCCATAGAGAGGAAGGAAAATGAAATAGAGAAGAATGAAAAAATAAATAAAAATAAATAGAAGATGGTATTGATGCTTGCACAAAGAAATAGAAAGAAGAAGAGGTAGGATTGGAAGTTTTAGGTTTAGGAGATACGCTATGATACCATGATAGTTTTAGGTAAATGATTGGTCGCCTCTTGTCTATTCAATCCTTGAAATATATAGGAGATTACGACATAATTGTAGGCACAATCATAGCTAACAAACTTGCCTAACCGATGGCTAATAATATGCACAAGATTCCAACATTCTAAATATACTAATAGTATTCCCCTAATCCCTAACTTAGTGCAAACAACCTAACTAGTTCAACAAATATGTAACGCATTATAGAAACTTTATACTGTAGACCTAAATCTTGACCAGGCTCAAAAATAAACGCTTTGACCATATAGTGATATCCTTCACTACTTCTATCCAAGTTATATACTCAACTTCATTTATAAACGAAGCCACCACTTTCTACAATGATGCTTTTATAACTAACAAGATTTCTAAGAACTTTAAATTCAAAACCAATTACAGATCTCCCTTTATCATTATCCTTTGCAAAATTTGCTACAAAACCAAGAATATACTTTTTTCATCATGAAATTACTAAATTCCAACCCAATATCCTTTTTAACATGTAGATACCTAAGGATCCATTTTAGAGCTTGCTAATGCAACTCAGGATTCACCAAAATCTACTCACTACACTAAAACGTATCCTATATTATGCTATGTACACACAATTAGATACATGAAACTACTACAATAGTGTATTTTATGTCCATTATATACCGTACTTAGTACTGTTAGAGAAAAATCCTAGCTAAAAGCTTAAGTGTTAAAACAATGGAGTTGTTACAACTTTGCTTTTATGTATGAAGGAATGACCTTCTTTACATATGCACATGAGTTAAGCTTCCTTAGTTCTTTTTCCCTATAAAATTACATCCCTAGTTTGTTTTAGCTTCACCTAACTTCTTTATATCAAATTCTTCCATTAGCGACTCCTTAGTAGCTACAATCCTTTGCTTATCCTTGAAAGCTAGTAACATATGAACCACAAGCTGTAGAAGTCCAGTCATAAGGCTTGGGAAATTGAAAATCAACAAAAAAAAACATCCTGGCATGCAAAAGCATCACCATGTGAGATCTTAAATGAAGCGAAAACATTCAAAAGCGAAAACATTCAAAAGAAAAACTTAGATGTCAAGGAGAAAAGTCCTATACATCTATATATACTTCGCTTTTAAGCATTGCATGGGACACTTGTCAATTTCATTGTTTTGTATTGCTTTGTGCAATCAGTATTCAAACTTATTTACTTGATTGTGTCATTTATTTTGACTTGTGAGATTTTGTTTTCCATTCCAATAATCATTCATTCCGCGCTTGATGGTTTGAGATCGATCTATTGTCTATCCTTTTAAGGAGATTTTTGGATTTTACACAAACAATTACAGAAACTCCCTTGTTATGTACTTCAAATATATAACACTATCATAGTTGCTCTTTTTAAACACATGAGTGACTGCGCATTCATAAAATTTTGTGTACCATTTCCTTGATTACTATTTGAGATAATACAATGATTACTATTTGAGATAATACAATGATGTCTTTATTAAGCACGTATTATCTTCTAGCTTGCAATGTATAATCCTTATGCCGACTTCATGAAAATGTTTTCTTCAAGGTTTCCATGGACAAAACCAGAGTTCTAATATCTAATTATTCTAGTTCAAAATATTTGCATGCTAATAAGGTAAAACATTCTAATTAATGAGTATTTAACTACAAGTGAGGATAACTTCTTGTAATCAATCACTTCTTTTTGTGTAAATCCATTATCTACCAAACTAGCTTTAAAACTTGATGTTTTAACAACTAATTGAATGGCCTCATATGACTTGTAAATCTATTATAATGAACCAAATTTTGTTTTCTTAGACTATCAAAGAACACACGTATTATTTTTGTCCAAGGATTTAGTTTCTTCCTTCGTAGATATAATCCACTTATCTTTATTAATAGAAGTAACACCCTTTTTAAATACAAAGGC
Organism: Flaveria linearis; assembly: GCA_024085815.1. Taxonomy (NCBI): domain Eukaryota; kingdom Viridiplantae; phylum Streptophyta; class Magnoliopsida; order Asterales; family Asteraceae; genus Flaveria; species Flaveria linearis. The sequence continues at coordinate 42,145,566 of CM044012.1, forward strand.
TCAAACACATCTTCATATCTTGTAACAGTAACATAAAATTTGAGATGACTTAATGCTCTCATATCTTGTAAGAGGAACTAATTCCTTCTTTGTATTTTACTAGACAAGCTTTAAACACTTATACTAGCACTAGAATCCCCTAACTATTAAGGGCTTTTATTACACCAATATTTACATTTGGGTCAAGTCTTGATGTGAACTCTCGACTCACCATTGTTTCCTTAAAACTTTTCCAATTTTTCTACCAACAACATATTTATACAATGTGTTTTCCTTAAACACCACATTCGTATTAGCCCTTTAAGACTTAGATTTTCTAATCTAGTCCAAATCTTATAGCCACTAACCCTTTCAGGACATCATACAAAAATAGATTTTTATACCTGTCATTCATGTTTTGCATGGTTAAAGTAAGCAGTCAATGCTCTAAACACCTAAATAAGCATAGCCTGCACCTCCACCTAACCGCATATCTATATGTGTTTTCATTTATATATGATGATGGACATCTATGGTCTAAGTATAATGTTATAGACACAATCTTAACATAGAATATCTTAGGAAACCTTGAATATGTTGTCACACCCCAACCTTGACGGCAGAAACGTCGAGATGTGAGGGTACGATTGTTCATAGCCACATACGCTATTTATTAAATCCAAATATATTATTCATAAGTTTCATTATAACATTACAAGCAAAAGTTTCATAAAGAATACATCATGTACAAATGTCACAATAACATAATCATTCATTTTTTCTCTAGGTCCAGTCCTAAGTGAGATAAGCTTCAAAGTAGAACGCATACTTGGGTTATTCCTGAAACATGTTAAAAATAAAGGTCAACATAAAAATATTGGTGAGCTTTCCATAGTTTCCATACATAAGTATATAAAAGATGGCAATTCAAGTCATAAGTTAGTGAATAAAGTAATAGGGATGTTATGATCAAATGCAACAATCAGACCTTGACAAAGTTTTACAAGTCTCAAACGTTTACAAGATTATATGAATAGCTAAGTGTACTTGGATCAACCAAGCAGGCTTGTCAGGCCCATAGATCTATGACGTCGCCAGGCTAGCAAAAGTTAATGATTGTACATATAAACGCCATAACATGGTAACCACAAAAGTTTAACTAACCACAACTTTGCATGATGAATTGCCATAAAGTTTACAAGTCTCAAGTAAGTTTACAAGTGCAATGATAATAAGTTAACATGTTTCATCCCAAAGTGTGAAAATATGAAAAAGGGGTATGGAAGAACTCACATTGATAAAGGCATTACAAGATGATATAAAAGATTAAAGTAAGATCCAAAAGATAATCCCAAAGTGTTCATTACAAGGCACCTAAATATATATTATAAGATGAAGATTAATAATGATTAACGTTCAAAAAAGAATTATGGTTTTGATATATTTAAGGGTTTTGATAAGTAATTATTTACATTTTGACACCATCAGAAGAATTATATATTTATATTTTTATAGATGACTTTAAGTATAAATATTGATAAGGTTTAGTAAGTAATTATATCTTTATAATTGTTTAAAAAAATATAGGAATAACATATTGATTAATAAGAATAATAATCAAAACATTGTAATCTAAAAGTATAGACTTTATAAGAAATAATATTGTAAAAAAATTTATGAAATTATAAATATATAATTTCTACAATTATCATGATAAAACCTTAATTATATAATTCTCATTAATATTATTAAGATTATTGTTTCATGTCTAATAATTATTTACTTATTTTAAAAGAAAACAATTTAAATATAAGAGATAGATAAACACAATTAATATATCTTTAATCTTGTTTACAGCTCGAACGGCGAAGTGATCTAAGGGGGCTTCGGTTATGTTTTGGATCGGATGGTAACCGATGTTTAAACACAATTAATATAGGCATTCAAGTTCGAATCATGTATCCGAAACGATTTGAAACGGTTTTGGGTTAAAAGCCATATGATTCGAGGTTTTAAGGTGGCCAGAGCCTCGCCGGAGGGCTTGGCCGGAATCACGGGTCGGCGAGGGGGGGGGGGAATAACTTTTGGCTTTTAAAATTTACACAAATGGTCCCTGTGGTTTTAAAAGTTAACAATAGAGATTTAAAGTTTAGTTTTAGATTTAATTAAATTACCATTTAGCCCCTGAAGTTTTAAATTGTTAATATTTTATGTAGAACTTATTAATTATAAGTTTCTAAGATATAAACCTTATATTGTTTTATTTATTTACAAGATTACTTATTATACGAGTCTTATTATTATTATTATTATATTATTATTATTATTATTATTATTATTATTATTATTATTATTATTACTATTACTATTATTGTAATAATAATAATTATTTTTAAGACTATTATCACTTTAAGTTAAGTTTTATAATATTAAGCAAACGTATAAACATCAAAATAATATTACTTTATTATTCATTAAACTAATTTGTTAATCACCAAATTAATTATTATGTATAACAAGTCCTTAAAGTTACACTTCAAAACATAAGAGGTCCTTGTAAAACTTAACAAGGTTAACTTTTAATTTAACGAAAAATATGAGATGTCACAGTCTCCCCTACTTAAAAGAATTTCGTCCCGAAATTAAGAATGAGACTTAAACGAACAGGAGGGTTTAAATGAAAGATAAGTGTACGAACGGACAGTGATAGACATTTGATTAGAGATGAGATGTTTCACTTTAGGGAATCCTTCAAGTCTCTTGGCATAATATATGCCAACTTGAACTCTTCCAGTGAAATACGAGACATTTTGAGAGGAAATTGGAAGATGACGAGTTACCATGGTATGTTAGACTTATAAATCACAACTTTCAGAAATATAATTTCGTGGTAAGGTGATGTGTAGAAATCAATAAAAGACCAACAATGATAAGAAAGGTTAACCGTCGGAATTTAAGAATCCCAAACGTCACCATATGAAACGACCTAACGCATATCTTATGACAATGTATTCCTCCTTTGACCAACCATCGTCTAAGAATAATACGATATGCGAAGATTTTGGAATGAGTTCACGATGATATTTAAGATTATTATTAAAAACAGAAAATGAATCAATCATTCAAATAACGATCGATGTTTTAACGCCATACCACGGTGTACGAATATTTGAAACAGATACAGGTCAATTTCTCGACCCGTTATCCCACATGAGTCAATATAACCTCTAAGATAAGAAGCACTTTAGTTGAAAGAAAAGTTAAACAGGAGATCCATAGGATCACGAATGTTAGGTCTTGTCATATGTGAAGGTAACACTTGGACACATACCAAGCTATGTCTTTTACTTTATGCCAAACCCGACTACAAGTTACGAAGGTTTATGAACCTCCACGTCACAATGTAAGTAATAACGTGTCTCGTTGGTCGAAATCAAATAGAGTTTTAAAGATTTCCAAGGTTAGGATTCAAAAGCAATTCAAGTAATGACGCAAACAATAAGAAAGGTATTTGTAAACATGTTTTGCAAGGTAGCAATCTCTAAGTACAGTTTACATATGCAGTTCAACAAACCATAAGCACAACTGAGAACATTTGTATGACTAGAAAGACATGAGCATTAGTTGATAATGTCTTTAGCAGAAAGATTGTTTAGGAAGGCTACCATCGCGCAATCAGGTTTTGATGATAACTCAAAATGAAAGTCGATGAATAAGGAATAAATGGTTCCATATAGCTAGATCAAATCAAAACATGAGAATAAAGGGAAAGAAATCATTTAAGAATTTAAATGCTCCAAGCTTCGAATTAAAATCAACCTAGAGCGATCGGGTCTCCTTTCAAGTTCAGAGATCATGCTTTGGCTTGATAGGTCAAAACACTAACATCGTTCACCCTTCAAGTTACTACATGCTTCTCGCCACTTGATTACAACCTTTGTAAGTTGAAGATCAAGAAATGAGAATAGTCATTAAGGTGTGGTTTTCACTCCTAACTTGATGGTGTATTCCCTAGGTATGACCACTAACTTACCAATCAAAAAGTTCGATCCTAACTCATTGTTAAGGATCCACAGAATAAAGATGTAACTCACCATTAAGGTAAGGAAATCACTCCTATCTTAATGATGAAGTTTTACAAAAACAAATATAACAGGATGGACTTCTTTATCAAAATTCAGAATTCACTCCTACTTTGACGAGGTCGTTTCATTTGAGAAAATACAATCCATAAAAATGAATTATATCAAGGTATGGAATTTACGCCTATCTTGATGATTAGCTTCATAATAACAAGAAAACAATCAAAGATTACATTTGTCACCAAAGTACGGGTTTCAATCCTATTTTGGTGAGATCATGTCACTTGTGAAATGCCATTCCAAAGAAAATAATGAAGTCAATCCTCAAGACAAGGTAATCACCCCAATCCAGAGGATGAAATTTCATAAAACACACGATTGAAAACCATTTATCGAAACGAATAGGGAATCATCAAAGTAAGGGAATCACCCCTGTTTTGATGAGTTAGAATCATTTAGGAGATACAAATGTTCTTAGTCATAGCTTGACTTACAAACTCTTGCATCTCCCATGGTGCAAACGGTACGAAGTTTGACATAACAGCGAAAAGAAAAAGAAAATCAATTAGAATTCAGGAAATTTCAAGTTACATCAATGTAACAAAAAGAAAATCATGCTTACAAGCTTAAGATCAAAGTTCGAGATAGAAGAATTTGTTATGATGGTGTTCAAATCTTGAATAATTTATATCAGGAAGACAAGATTAGGGACAAGAATGATTCGCCATCATAATGAGATGTGAACATTCGATTCACAATCGAAGGGAATACATGGACTTCTCAAGATATGAGGTCAGCCATAACCTTGTTGAAGACACGCGTACTTATAAGTGGTCACTCATCTCAAGGGTTTCAACTCAAGTAAACGGATTCAATGATCGAATCAGATCACCATTTACACTTTGCCTAGACAAAGTATCCTGAGATGTAGGAATTCCACCTACAGCATTGCATGTTCTTAGTTATGGGATACATCCTTAAGAAGATTAAGAATCATAAGTAACGGTTTAAAGTTTTAAAGACCATACGGTTTAGATTCCCAATATCTTTGGATATATTAAGAGTCATGTTCACGTTGGTCAAGGTACAGAAATAGTTACATGAAACGCTCAACGTGTAACGGTGTTTTAAACGTAAGAGTTGAAATGTAGGATTGGTTCAATATTAACAGGGACATTATGTAGGTTAAGAATGAGAAGATATTAAAACTTTGGTAATAAACTATTTAAGGATTCAAGAATTTTTAAGATACAAAGAGATGGTTCCATTTGGTAACGCATTACCATTTGGAATCATTGACACTTCAAGATAAATTGACCCATTTTCCATAGAGACTTGTGTTTGTTGACCATAGTTTATCACTCATCCCAGAAATCCTCAGGTAAGCATAACTGGTCTCACAATGAGATTTATACGATATGCTTGCCTTAGCCCGAAGGCCTTTTGCCAGGAAATCCATAATACAGGTGTCTATGTGTCACACAAATTTCTTTGGTTTATAGAATCATACCTTGATGAGATTTTCATAGATTAGACATAGAGTCTAAGGAATTGAACCCATGACGATAAGTGTAGATCCCACATGTCGTCGAGAATAAGTTTAGGAAGTTCATTTATCGGGGAGAGTCAAAGAGTCAAAGTTAAGTTTAGGGAGACAAGTAACTAATTTTAAGCATACATAAGGCAATCCTGTGCTAAGGCATCAAGTTGCACAAAAAGGCATAGCATTATGTAGCATGCAAACAACATGTAAGCACAAAAGTATAAGGATCTTTCTATGAGGTTCATGCAACTATAGTCTAGGTCATCATTTCTAATAACCAAAATCCCTATAGTTATGGGCTCTGATACCAATCTGTCACACCCCAACCTTGACGGCGGAAACATCGAGATGTGAGGGTTACGATTGTTCACAGCCACATAAGGCTATTTATTAAATCCAAATATATTATTCATAAGTTTCATTATGAACATTACAAGCAAAAGTTTCAATAAAGAATACATCATGTACAAATGTCATAATAACATGATCATCCATTTTTCTTTAGGTCCAGTCCTAAGTGAGATAAGCTTCAAAGAGTAGAACGCATACTTGGTTATTCCTGAAACATGTTAAAAATAAAAGGTCAACATAAAAATGTGGTGAGCTTTCCATAGTCTCCATACATAAGTATATAAAGATGGCAATTCAAGTCATAAGTTAGTGAATAAAGTGATTAGGGATGTTATGAATAATGCAACAACCAAACCTTGACAAAGTTTTACAAGTCTCAAACGTTTACAAGATTATACGATTAGCTAGGTGTAATTGGATCAACCAAGCAGGCTTGTCAGGCCCATAGATCTATGACGTCGCCAGGCTAGCAATAGTTAATGATTCTACATATAAACGCCATAACATGGTAACCACAAAAGTTCAACTAACACAACTTTGCATGATGAATTGCCATAATTTACAAGTCTCAAATAAGTTTACAAGTGCAATGATAAAGTAACATGTTTCACCCTAAAGTGTGAAAATATGAAAAAGGGTATGGAAGAACTCACATTGATAAAGGCATTACAAGATGATATAAAAGATTAAAGTAAGATCCAAAGATAATCCCAAAGTGTTCATTACAAGGCACCTAAATATATATTACAAGATGAAGATTAATAATATGATTAACGTTCAAATAAGAATTAGGGTTTTGATAGATTTAAGGGTTTTGAAAAGTAATTATTTACATTTTGACACCATCAGAAGAATTATATATTTAAGTATTTTAGAGATGACTTTAAGTATAAATATTGATAAGGTTTAGTAAGTAATTATATCTGTAAATTGTTTAAAAAAATAATAGGATAACATATTGATTAATAAGAATTATTAATCTAAACCATTTGTTAAGTATACTTTATAAGAAATAATATTTGTAAAAAATTTGTGAATTATAAAATATATAATTTCTACAATTATCATGATAAAACCTTAATTAATATAACTTCCATTAATATTATTAAGATTTATTGTTTCATGTCTAATAATTATTTAATTATTTTAAAAGAGAAAATTTAAATATAAGAGATAGATAAAAATAATTTGCCTTTAAAAGAATAACATTTAGACCAATGACTTATTATTTATTATTTGAAATAAATAATAATTACTAAACTAAAACAAGAAGATTATCCAATCGTATTATTGAACACAACATAATTTAATAAATTAAACCATATTTAGAATTTATTTTACAAAATATTAACTATAGTATGATATAAAATAATAAAATAAATAAAATGTTAAGATTTAATAAGAAATAAACATTTAGAAAATATTTGTATAAGTTTTAAAATAAACAGATTTATAAACTGTTTTTTATAATTTTTTAGAATTTATAATTATTTTAAGGTTGGAAACAAAACATTAAAAATTATATAGAGGTGCCCGGGTTCAAACCCGAGACCTCCAAGTTGAAAGCATAGTGACATAACCGGGGACCAAGGCTTACAGCCACGGTTCATCTCGGTTTCTATTTCTATAAACCTTCTTCATTAAGTTCCTCCAATCTCAAGAACCCTAGAAACTAAATCAATCATTTGAACCTTAATTTGATAAGGATTACTAAATATCATGGGCTTTGATTCCCCATATAATTTCGAGTATGTGTATATGTCCAATTTACCCGAATGAAAATGAAATGATGATGAACACTCGATGAACACGTCGCGGCCAAGAGTGCATGATTTCTGTGTGGTTGTTGATGATAATCCAATTAATCTTGTAGGTAGCTTTGTATGATGATTAGGACTAAAGCCCTTTACCAATTTCATGCTGAATTGATTGAAAAGTGGGTGTTGATGGGGGTGCAGGTTTTGCGATGAAGATGATGATCGATGGTGGTGTATGGTTGTGTTATTGTTGGACCAAAAGAACCAATGAGCCAAGATCAGGAAAACCTCTAAATCCCACATGACATCACAACAACTGCTGAAGACCCTCATCAGCTGTTCTGACAAAGTCTGAAGAATCAACAGCTGAAGTTCAAAGAACTGAAGTATAACAGCTGAAGATCCCAAGTACTGAAGACAAGTACTGAAGTCTAAAGTACAGATAAACACAAGTACTGAAGACTTCAAGTACTGAAGACAAGTGTTGAAGATCAAAGTCTGAAGAACTGAAGAACTGATGAACAACTGCTGATGCACAAAGTCTGAAGACAACGACTGAAGACAACAGCTGATGACAACTACTGAAGTCATCAGCTGATGAAACATCTGAAGACCAAAGTCTGAAGACCAAGTGCTGAAGTTTCAGAGTTTGTCACAACAGCTGAAGAAGTCTTCTTCAGTTGTTGTGATGGTTTATTTTCTTTTCAGTAGTTTTTATTTTTCATTTCAGTAGTTTTTACAACAGCTGAAGAGTTTGTTCTTCAGCTGTTATAGTTCAGTAGTTGTAAACTGAAGAGTTTGTTCTTCAGTCGTTGTAGTTTTCAGTAGTTTCCTTTTCAGTACTTGTAACAGGTAGAACACTTAGGAAATTTTGTAAGAAGATGTCAGCTGTTGTGACATCCTCAGTAGTTGTGTTCTATCAGTAGTTAGTTTAATAATTGTTTAATGTCAGTGGAATCTGACAACAGTATGGGTCATTTGCCTATAAAAGGGCAGTGACCTGAACGTATTCCATGCCAAAACATGAATAAACGAATATTATTCCTTCAAGGCAGAATTATTCTCTCTACATCTACTTTTGGTTTGCATGAATATTCTTTATGTTCTTGCTTTAATTGCTAATTTCATGCTAAATCCGCTGCGAATATAATCTAATTGATCAAACTAGAGGCTGAGATCCTAACAAATGGTATCAGAGCAGGTTAATCATTGATCGATTTCACTATTGATCATTTGAAACTGCTCTTTTGATCTCTAAGTTTGATCGAATTAGCAATTGCAAGAATTAGCTGTAGAGAGAGAGATTCTGCTGTTTCTGGCCAAAAACTTGAGGTTCTCTGGTGGTTTTGAGCTATATTTGTTTTGTTTAAACTTGAGTTTGACTAATAACTGAGATGACTACACCAACAAACGATCCTCACAATACTGGTTCCTCAACCAGCCTCCGATGCTTGTGAGGAATGAGTACAACATATGGCAAAGACGTATGCTTCACCACTTGTCTGTCAACAGTGCTGGTTGTTGGAAGTCAGTGGTGCATAGAGCATACAAGCCTATGGTGAGCGCCCTGAATCTAATGAACAGGTTCCAAAGAAACCTAAACAATATTCGGACGAAGATTTAAAGCTGTTCGAGATTGATGCTAGAGCCCATGGAATTTTAGCCATGGCCATTCCAAATGAGATTTACTCAGGGGTTTTGCATCATGAGACTGCTCATGACCTATGGGTTGCTCTAAAGAACAATTTGGAGTAACTGATTCGGTCTTAGCAAACAATAGGGAAATCCTCGCCCAACAATATGAGACATTCTCATATAGAAAGGGTGAGACTCTGACCCAGTAGTTTGGCGGTTCTCTTGTTTGATTTCTGAGCTGAAGATGGTCAAACAAGAGTACTCCAAAGCCAGATGAACAACATGTTCCTCAGATCACTGCCTGAGAGATGGGACACTTATACCATTGTCCTACGCTCCAGTGCAAATCTAGAAACTCTATCTCTCACCCAACTTCATGGGAAACTGCTCACTTTTGAGAGAGAGATAGAGCAAAAGAGGAAGTTGTCCACCTCTGGAAAGCTCGCTGATGACTTTGTTCAAGGAAATGCTGCCTTGATAAGTCAGGAGTCAGATATGCTTCATCAGAAATTCTTATGATGAGCATATTGATTTCTCTACCAACTCGAACAAGCTTTTGTTGGTGTAGTAGTAGTTCAGGAGGCTGCAGTGATAACTGGTGCTTCTTGATGGAGGATTTGAAGGGCATTCCAGATGATGATCTGGAAGAGATGGATATTTGAGCCAAATGGCAATGATCAATATCAGATCTCAAAAGTTCTACAAAAGAACTGGCAGGAAATTCCCTGGTCTCTCTGGCAAAACCAAAGTTGGTTTTGACAAGAGCAAGTGAGGTGTCACAAGTGCCAAAGGCTTGGACACTTTGCTAGAGAGTGTAGATCATCTGGATCTAACTCCTCTGCACCCTTTGTGAATTTTCCAAGCAATAGCTCACAGCACAGAGGGCAACCTTCCTCCAGTTCTGGTCATCCATCACAAGCACAGGCATCACCTGCTTATTTTGTGCCTCAGGGTATATGCCATACTCATACCCCTGCTACTATGTGCCTCAGTCAGTCAAACTCAAGCACCTTCGGCTCAACCACCACAGGCTCTTCCTGAGCCTCAATCTTCCCCATCTCATCATCAAACACAACCTCAACAACACAGCTTCTTCACCCCAGGAGTTGTTGACTGGAGTAGTCTACCAGATGATCTATCTGGTCAGAACAACTAATCCAGGTGCTGGTCAACATGGGTGATAGTCCTTTTGGAAATCTTGCTCTGATGGCCCTGAGTCTGCTGAGGGGTCATCATCCAATGCCTCATCACAGGTATCATCTGAGGCCAAAGCCAAGCTTTGTTCTGAATCATGCATAGCAGCATTTGCTTCTATTAGAGAAGCAAATGTAGCTTTAATAGATAAAATCTTGAGCTAGAGCACACTATTTCCAAAAGAAAAGCTGATTTTGAGGTTGTACTAAAAGAGAAAAATGATGAGATTTACAAGCTTAAATGTCAAATCAAAGATGGTAAAGCTAGGGAAGATGTACTTCTAGAGAGTACAGAGACCTCAAGAAACTCTTGCAAACACCCAAGTAGAGTGTGATCGATGGGTGCAATCATGCAAGGTTTTGAAATGCTTCTTAAGAAGCAATTAGCTTCCAATGTGAAGTTTGGGATTGGTTATAATCACACTGCTCCTCCTACAGATTTCACTTTAAGAGCAGAAGTTGAATCTGATAGAGAGAGCAATAACCAATCCTTCTCATCATGTGACCTACTATCTTCTGATTCAGCATCATCAGAGATAGAAGTCAGCAACCAATCAGCAGATGGTACAAGAGCTGATGGTTCAAATGCTGACTGTCACATGATCAAAAAGTTGATCAACTCAGGTGTTATCTCTAGAAGTACTGAAAGTACTAGAGAGCAAGTGATAACACTTGAAGTTCAAACCTCAACTACTGCCAGCACTGAAGAGAAGAAAACTGACAGTAGAAAAGGTTTGAAGACAACTAAATAAGAGATCAGGAAAGCAGGTACTAAAGGAAGAAAACTGCTAGTACTGATAACAAACAGCTGAAGAACAAGTCTTCAGCAGTTGCATCTTCTTTGGTTGATGATCAACACAAGATGAAGAAGAAGCCATGTGAGATATGTGGCTTGTTCAATCATCTTACTGATGATTGCTGGTACAAAAGGGGTTCCAAACTCAAACAACAGGAGGAAATTAAAGAGAAAATAAAGAAAATGAAAAAGAGTTTGAAACCAAGTTTGTACTAGCAACATCAAAGCCTGAAATCCCTAAGCCCAAAGCTAAATCTAAAAGAAAGTAGGGAATACTCAGGCAACAGCTGAGGTTGCTCAGAAAAAGATGGTACAACATAGGAATCCATCATCAGCAAACTCCAGTGTGTCTGAAGAGCTGAAAGCTTTATCACAAAGTCAGACACAACTGGTGATGATGGTTCAGCATCTAATGGGAAGAGTCAACCATTTAGATGCTCCTGTGTTGAAACCACAGAAAAGGAAGTCCAAGCCAAGGGTTCCTCTTCTATACCATCTTCTTCACCTCAGGCTGTTACACATAACACACCTGTTAGTGTTGTACCTATAGTTGAGAACAGACCCAAAACCAAACAGTTTGGGTCTCTAAAACTAACTAACATGTGGTTATGATTGCAGGGTTCTTCAACATGCCAAAAAGCATCTAGTATGTAGACAGTGGAGGATCTATGCACATGACAGGAAGCAGCTCCCTTCTTAATGACTACTCTCAAGGAAAGAAGGATTTGTCTCCTTTGGCAATGATGCAAAGGGTTACATCATCGGAAAGGCTTTGTTTCCAATAAGGAAATAAGATTGATGATGTTAACCATGTGGAGAATATCAAGTACAACCTCTTGAGTGTCAGTCAAATGTGTGATAAAGGACATGTTGCCCTTTTCACAAGCCAGAACTGTCGGATTCTGTCATCCAAAGTTCTAATTTGATTGACAAGGTGTTGGATGAATACACTCTCCTGAAGGCCAACAGGACAGGAAGAGTGTATGCCTTAGATCTTTCCAAAAAGATAGATCTAAAAGGCCATCCTTGCCTATTCTCCAAGGCATCTTCTCAAGAGTCTACTCTATGGCATAGAAGGCTGGGGCATGTTAATTTCAAGAACATGAATCAGTTGATAAGCCATGGTTTAGTAAGAGTATTGCCTTTGAAGGAGTTCAAGTGTGAAGACAACTGCACTGCTTGCTTAAAAGGAAAACAACACAAAGTTTCATTCCCTTCAAGGAGAACCAAAGTCCACTGCCTGCTTGCAGCTCCTGCACATGGATCTCTTTGGTCCTGTCAGAGTGATGAGCATGGCAAAGAAGAAATACTGCCTGGTAATTGTGGATGATTATTCCAGGTATGTATGGACTTTCTTCTTGCACTCTAAGGATGAAGCAGCAAAGACTATCATGAACTTTGTGTTATTTGTAGAAAAGCAGTATTCCCTACAGGTCAAGTGTGTGAGGAGTGACAATGGAACAGAATTTAGAAACCACACACTTGATGACTTCTACCTGTCCAAGGGAATTAAAAGGCAGTTTAGCATTCCTAGAACTCCTGAGCAGAATGGAGTGGTGGAGAGAAAGAACAGGACTCTCATTGAAGCTGCAAGGTCAATGCTGGCTGACTCAGGATTGCCACTGACCTTTTGGGCTGAAGCTGTAAATACAGCTTGCTATGTACAAAATAGAACTTTAGTGAATAAGAGGTTGATGAGACTCCTTATGAGATTCTTCATCATTTGGCTCCTCTAATTTCATTCTTTAGAGCCTTTGGTGTCCATGTTTTATTCTCAACACTAGCAACCCACTCCAGAAATTTGCTAGTAAGGTGGATGCAGGGTATTTTGTTGGTTATTCATCAACTTGCAAGGCATACAGAGTCTTCAACTGTAGGACAAGGTGGTTGAAGAAACTGTCCATGTTAAGTTCAATGAATCTCCAAAGGACAAGATTCCACAAAACCCTGTGGAGCTGTTTGATCTGGACATACTGCAATATGTTCCTTATCAGCATCCAGCTGTTGAGCCTGTCAACAGTTCTCCACATGGTGGTACTGATGATGATGTAGTCAGTACTCACCTCTTCAGTTTAATGACAACCTGCCTGAGTCACTAAACCTGATGCTCCTGTAGCTTCAGCAGTCCCATCCACAACAAATGCTGATGAGATTTCTGCATGCTCTACTTCTTTTGAGCTGCCATCTCCTACATGTTTCAGAATCTCCATCACCATTTGTTGCTGCTGAAAGTCCTACAAATACTTGCACTGACATTATAGTCTATCAAGAGCTGAGGAATCACCCCCACATCTCAAATCATTGGTGATATCAATGCTGGAGTTTCAACCAGGAGTCAATTGTCCAATTTCTGCTTCTATGCTCTCTTCATCAGTCAGCAGAGCCAAAGAACTATCATGTTGCTTAAGAGACAATGGATGGTTTGAAGCAATAGCTTGAGCTTCTTCAGTTCAAGAAACAGCAAGTGTGGGAGCTTGTTCCTTTACCCCAAGGGAAGTGTGCAATAGGCACCAAATGGGTATTTAGGAACAAAACAGATGATAAGGGCCAAATGTCAAGAACAAGGCCAGCTGGTTGTCCAAGGATTTGCACAAGAGAAGGCATCGATTATGATGAGACCTTTGCTCCTGTGGCAAGACTGGAAGCAATCAGACTGTTCTTAGCTTATGCTGCCTTTCACAGTCTTAAGGTTATCAAATGGATGTCAAAAGTGCCTTCTTATATGGAAAAATAAAGAAGAGTTTATGTGTGTCAACCACCAGGCTTTGAAGACACAACATCCTGATTGGGTGTACAAGCTTGATAAGGCTCTTTATGGGCTGAAGCAAGCTCCTAGAGCTTGGTATGAGACACTCTCAACTTTTCTTTTAGAGAATAAGTTCACTAGAGGCACCATTGATAAAACTTATTCATAAAGACTGTGGGACAACATAAGCTCCTTGTTCAAATTTATGTAGATGACATCATCTTTGCATCCTCTGATCTAAAGTTGTGTGATGAATTTACAATGCTCATGAAGCAAAAGTTGAAATGAGTGCTATGGGGGAATTACAGTTCTTTCTAGGTTTGCAATCAAACAAAGGGATGATGGAATTTTCATCCATCAGTCCAAATACACCAAAGAGTTGTTGAATAAGTTTGATTTACAAACCTGTAAGCCCTGTTCTACTCCCAAGCAGCATCACACAACTAGATGTAGATCAGAAAGGTAAAGCGGTTGATGAAACCCTTTACAGATGTATGATTGGGTCCTTGATGTACCTTACAGCTTCTAGACCAGACATCATGTTTGCAACATGTGTTTGTGCTAGATTTCAGGCTGCACCTAAAGAATCCCATTGATTGCAGTCAAAAGGATCTTTAGATATCTGCAAGGTACCCAATCACTAGGTCTATGGTATTCAACTGGGCATTCTTGCAAATTAGTTGCTTTCTCTGATAGTGACTATGCAGGATGCAGTCACCAGAAAATCCACTTCTGGTGGTTGCCAACTCCTAGGCAATTGTTTAGTTTCTTGGCAGAGTAAAACAACATCAATTGCTACATCCACTGCTGAAGCTGAGTACATTGCTGCTGCAAGTTGTACATCTCAGATACTCTGGCTTCAGAACCAACTCTTGGATTATGGCATTACAGAGACTAAGACTCCATTATTAATGGATAGTGCTTCAGCTCTTTGCATTGTCAAAATCCAGTCCAGCACTCTAGGACCAAACATATAGAGATCAGACATCATTTTTTAGGGATTGCTATGAAAAAGGTTTGATTGATCCAAATTTGTGCCTAGTGCTGATGAGCTTGCAGATATATTTACTAAGCCTTTATATAGTGCCACATTTCAAAACTTGGTACTAAGGCTTGGTATGCTGCAGCTAGAATAATTTGACCAATACTGATGCTTTCATTCACAAATACTGATGAGCATTAGTATGCAAAGGTCAAATATAAGTACTAATGAGTAATTTAGTCTTCAGCATTTTCACAACTACTGAAAACTAAATGCTTCAAAGTACTGATGTACATTATTTGTTGAAAACAACTGATGTAGTAAGGTGGATTACAACTACTGATGTATTTTTAAACAAATAAGTACTGAAGAACAAATTTTGTTCACAAGTACTGATGTGTAATTCACATAAGTACTGAAGACAAATTTGTTCACCAGCTCTGGAGTATTTCATCAGCACTTGTGAACATCTGATCACAAGAGCTGAAGGCATAAATACTCACAAGAGCTGAAGGTCAATGAAACATCTAAAAGTCAGCCAAAGAGATGATAAATAATTGGAGGTCAGCATGAAACAACTGATTTGACGGAAACAGCTGATGAGTAATTTTACTCTTCACTGATGCCAACAGCTGCTGTTTCATACCCAAACAACTGAAGGACAAAACCATGTCTTCAGTAGTTTCACAATGACTGATGACTAACACCACTTCCTCAGTTGTTTACAACAATTGAAGCAATACCATGTCTTCAGTATTCACAACTACTGATATCATAGTTCACAACTACTGAAGGCTAACACCAAGTCTTCAGTTGTTACAATGTCTGAAGATGAAAACTAGGTCTTCAGTATTTTATAACTACTGAAGACTGACAATAAGTCTTCAGCCGTTTACAACATCTGAAGGACAAACCAAGGCCTCAGTAGTTTCAACTACTGAAGACTAACACCAAGTCCTCAGATGTTACAACCACTGAAGGTTAAACCACGTCATCAGTAGTTTCAACACTGATAACTAACACCAAACCTTCAGTAGTTTTCTTTCAAGCTTTGCCATACCCTATAAATACCCAACCTTCAGAGCTTTTCATTCTCACTTGACCTAACTTTTCAAAAACCTCTGAAATCCCATACACCATTATGGCGGCCATGCAACTCAAACCTCGACACAACTGTGTCGCTCATCTCACCAAACCGCCATTCTGGGCCAAGTTCCACAATGCCGTCGATCTGACCGACTCACATACCAGACGACATTCCTCCTCAACCCCACCATATACACCGACTCCTTGGCGAGTTCTGGACGAATATCACCGTCCAAACCGGAAAGAATAACGGCGTGGTCTCTCTCCGGTCCTCCGTCAACAACCACCAGTGTTTATTACTCCAGCTACTCACTTCGAGAAACCCTAAAGCTGGAGGATGCCACCTACCCAACCTCCTACCCCAAAGGCGCCCTCGATCTATGCTTCACTGCCAATGACTATCAGGGCGACCTTTCAGCCACCACCTGTTGAGAAACACTTCCCAGATCCCCAACGACTGATATTCCACATGGTGAATGTGTCTGGCTCCCAAAACTTCTTCATGGGACCAGATGTCAACAAGGTGGCAACAGGTATTGTATTCTATCCTTGAGAAACAACCCCTAAACTTTACTGATCTTATATTTTAGGAGCTCAGGATATGGCCACAAAACCCATTCTAACCGTTGGATCTTGTATCCTCGGTTTATAATGGCCATCATCCAAAGCCAGCTTCAAGCTGAGGGACTTGTTAGCACTGGAGTCCCTACCATGGCTGTTCTAGCCGAGTTATACTCCAGGCACAACACCGACCACACACTCAAACAGGCTGGCCGCTGCGAAAACCCACGCAGCAGAACCCACAGCCTCCACCTCCAAATCCAAAGTCCCCACCAAGCCAAAACCAAGAAGCCCAAAAAGGCTACTCAGGAAATGAGTCCCCTGAGGATGCCCCTGCAACACAAAGGCAGATGTGGCTGCTGGTTCGATTCTCTCAGCAGCTACCATGACTCCAACCTACCACACCCACAGGTTTCCTCTCTCAACAGGAGCCTGATGCAACCACAACTGGGCACCTACACATCTGGGGTCTTTCTCACTTGAGGAGACTGCCATTGAAATGCACACTCCTCCCCATGTGTACTCTGCTTCTAGCCCATCTCCCACAGAAGCCGCCCCCACAAAGTCCAACCCTAATGATTGCCAAAGTGTTGACCCACCTGAGCACTCCACCCCTCTCCCCAGAAACCTATTACAACTGGGAGACTCCAACCAAAGAGGGGTGGATACTAGTGCCGGTGGGAGCCCCCAACACAGAGAATCACATGTCCAATCTCCCAGTGTGGCTAGGAGATATGACAATCTGGTGAGGCTGCCACTTCCCCTGCATCAGCACATGAGCAGGTGAAGCTGGTACAAGCAATAAGACCTCACCAAGGCAACTGCCGATGATGGATCCAATCCGAGGCTGGAAGTCCCCCGTACCAATACAAAGGCACATGCTACTACTGAGCCACACTCAGAGCATGTATATCCTGACACAGTCAGGAGGTCAGGTGATTCAGCTCCCACTGATGATGACCTGAGCTTCTTCTATGATGTAGTTGCTCACAACGCTATCTTAGAGGATGAATAAGCAGACTCAAGAGCTGCTTGCTCAATGACTCAAGATAGAAGTCCATCTGCCACCACCAACCCATAGATGGCACCTTCACCCGAAGGTCTCACATACACTGAGCCACTCCCACAAACTCAGCCCCACCAGCCCCTGCTTCTGCACTAGCTCTCAGGTCAGAACCCCCCTGAGCAGCTAGATGCTATCCTCCAGAAATCCCTGCCTCTCTCACACCCATAATCACAGAAATTGCGATGAAACCATGGATGAGAGGCTTCCCACACATATCCAACCTCTGGTGGAGGTTGCTGTTGCTAAAGCCCTTGCTGAGAGTCAAACGCCAACCAATGCACCCAAAAAGGTGAGACCTTAGTGCAAGGTAAGAGGAAGAGGGGAGAGAGGAGCTAGAGGTAGGTAGAAAGGAGTTGGTTGAGAGGGAGAAGGTTCAGGAGACCAAGGAAGGGGAGGAGGAGGAGAGAGCTGAAAAAGAAGTGACTGGAATCCAAAAGATTTCAGTGTCACTTATCAAAAGAGAGGAGATGTGAGGAGAGTGCTGATCCTGATCTAGCAGCCCTTGTCAAGGAGGCTGATGCTGAGCATATCCGTTCAATGGACTCTGTCATTGAACATCTGTTTAGGCAAGGCTTTGACAAGGACCTGGCCTGCTAGATCAAGAGATCAGGAATATGAGAGAAGAGAGATTGAGTACCGATGGACTACTTATAGCCAAGAGGAAGAAAGAAACTCGATGCTATGAGTAGTTTACTCAGTAACTCTAGTGGACTTACCAATAGCGGTTTCTACTTCAAGGGCTCATCAATGCATTACTACTAACAAACAATTTAGCACAGAAAGTAGCAGAAATGAAACTCTTACTAGCACCGAAATCAAATAACACAGAAGCAAGAGTCTGATTTACTAGAAACGTACCTGACACAACATCGGGGTCCGTCCTAGCCCCTCTCTGGGCATGGTGAAAGCTCTCACTTGTCCCCTGCCCTTCAGTCCCGGTCGTCTACTTTGCCCCGAACTCTCCACCCTCTGCTTCTTGCAATCCCTACTAATATGGCCACTCTCCCCGCAGTTGAAACATCTCGCAGCCTTACAGTCCTTAGCCACGTGACCGGATTTCCCACACCGGAAAACAGACATTTAACCCCCACCTGCACTCACCACCGTGCTCCTTACCACACTGTCACATCTTTGGGTCCCGAGCTTGGTGACCCCACCCTACGGTCATCCCTTCTCGCCTTCTTGTTACTCGGGGTAAAGCCACCACGCCCGAACCGTTTCCCATTCCAGTTCCGGTTAGCACCACCGGCTTTCTTTGCCTCCACCACCAATCACTTCTCTCCGTCATAGAGCCTCCCAGCTAAGTCCACTGCCGACCTAAAGGTGCTTGGTCGGGTAGTAATCAAGTGCCTGCGGATGTCGGCTGGCAGTCCCTGAATGTACCGGTTAATCTTTTGAGATACCGGTGTCACCTGATCCGGCACCAGCCTCGCCATTTCATTGAATTTGGTAGTGTATTGCTGGTGTGTCATGGTTCCCTCCTCGAGTTGCAGGAAATCCTTCTCGACCTTATCGAGTTCTCTGTGAGGACAGAATTCCTCAATTACTAGCTTCTTCAACTCGGACCACTTCATTTCCCGATGGTCCTGGAACCCTCAGCTTGGACAATATTGTCCCACCAGCATAGTGCTGAGTCAGTAAAGGAGTGGGTGGCAAACTCACCTTCTGATCCTCACGGCACTCGCTGATCTCGAGTACCGCTTCCATCTCCCTTACCCATCGGTGAGCGGTTGCAGCAGTACCATTGCCATCGAAAGTCGGGGGCTTGCACCTCTGAAATGCCCCGTAACTGCACCCCTTGGTCGTCACCCCTACTACATCATCCCCTTCCTCATTAGATACTACTATCTCAGGATCCGGTCGTTCCTCTTCTCCCTTGCTCTCCTTTTCAGTCGACCCTCTCCTGTCCTCCTTTTCCTTCCTTTCCTCGTTCCTTATAGCTCGAATAACATCAGTCACTACAGATGGCATAACTGCCTGTAGGACCTGGTGTACCTCATCGGCAATCGCCTCCCTAGCTGAGGCATTCAGACTAGCATTCTCAGTTTCTTCATTCCGGTCAGGAACCTCAGGGTTCACAGGAGTCGTCTTAGGAGCTTTAGCACTGCTCCTAGTCGTACGCGGATGACCTCTACCTCTAGCAGCCTTAGAAGGTTCTTCCCAGCCATTTCCTATGCGCTATAAGATTCAAACACTAAACAGTCATTCAAGGAACAGCTCAGTTTATGTCAAGTATAGTAAGTCCCTAATTACAGTGGCCAGTTGTGATTAACCACTTACTTTACTCTTCACACCCCAAGCACTCCCTATCCTGACTACATCAGCATCTAAATCTACTAAGAACACATAATCACATAGCACACGCACATAATACTGATTAACTCTTAAAAAAACAATACCTGATGGCACCTGGCTACTCGGGCTGACATCCCTTTCTTGTCCCATTTTCAGTTTAAGTTAAGGTTTATTTTGAAAAATTTTACCCATTTCACTTAAACTTTAGCTCTGATACCAACTTGTAAGGCCCCGTTCCCGGGCACCTCACAGTTGGTCATTCACAGCATAAAACATACATATTAATAATTTAAGCAGCGGAATTAAGTTGGCAAAACCCTTCATTCATTTTAAAATGTTGTTGTTAAGCAATACATTCTAGTTCATTAGTCACAAAAATTAGTCGAATGAATTACAAAACAACAGTATCGTCAAAAACATAAATGGATGTCAGTCTTGCCCTCCTTGTAGCCATCCCCGTGTGCCATCCTCAGCAACCTGTTACCTGCCAACTGGAAAATACATAAAAGTCAGCGTTGCTGAGTGAGTTCTAGTTTTGTAGATTAAAATACTTTACTTTTCATTTCAAGGAAAACCTTTCTTTACTTATATGCGCTCACACAAGTACGTACACAGATAATATTTTATTATCTTCGTCGTTCATTCATTAACTTTCATTCGTGTGCCGTTCATCGTTTACATTCATATTCTTTCGTATTCTTTCTTTCATATTAGTTTCTTCCATTCGTACGTATCT
Organism: Flaveria linearis; assembly: GCA_024085815.1. Taxonomy (NCBI): domain Eukaryota; kingdom Viridiplantae; phylum Streptophyta; class Magnoliopsida; order Asterales; family Asteraceae; genus Flaveria; species Flaveria linearis. The sequence goes on from CM044012.1 coordinate 42,166,374, forward strand.
TACTTTCATTCATTCATACATTACTACGTTCATACATTCATTTCATTCATACATTCATTGCATACGTACGATCATTTCTTTCATTCATACGTTCATTACATTCTTTCGTACGTTCATTCATTTCATTCATACATTCACATTACGTTCTTTTGTACGTTCGTTTCATTACTTCTGGTAACATGTACAATACCCCGAACATTATGCACGAAGCTGGTGCTGGACCTGTGGTGATCAACCACGAACATTGTGCACGAAGCTGATCCAGTCACCTGAGGAATGTACACGCACCACTTATCTTTCATTCTATCATATGTAGCCAAGTCTGTTGCAGCACACCGGCTTCTTACCTCAGTGGCAAATCTCATGATTTGCCTGCTAACCGAGTCTGTTGCAACACGTAGTTGCTCACCTCATTATCAATATGTTAGCCAGTCTGTTGCAGCACACGGCTGCTCACCTCAGTGGCAAATCTCATGATTTGCCTGCTAACCGAGTCTGTTGCAACACGTAGTTGCTCACCTCATTATCAATCTCAAAGATTGACCCTGTGTGCATCCTTCGGGGTAGCTAACCCGCATCACAGTTGAGCTAACACCTACCAGGGTGTGCACCTCCATTCATTTGCTTGCAAGACTTTCTTACGTTCATTCGTTCATTTCATTATATGCATGCATTCATTCATCATGTTCCTCTTTCATTATCTTTCACTTTACGTTCCATTTCTCATTATCATTAATATTTTACTTATTAATGATTATGCTCTTCGTTAAATTTAAACATTCTTTATCATGTCATTCCATGCATAACAATATTTAAATAATAATATTGTTAATAATAATAAAATACTGATAATAGTATCAGTACTAATAAGGGTTAATCATTATCATCATTACATTCATAAAACATCATCATTTATTAACCCTAGTCAACTCTGGTCAAAACCCCGTAAATCAGATTTCCAGAAAATTTCTGAAAAATTCTAAGTGTTTGGACGTATGAGCCCTGTTCAGTCGTATGAGCCCTGCTCAGTCGTATGAGCGCTGCTCAGTCGTATGAGCCTTGCTTAGTCGTTTCATTCCCCAGACTTAGAAAATTTCTACTGGTCATACGACCACTGTTCAGTCGTTTCATCCCCCATACTTAGGAAATTTCTACTAGTCATACGACCACTGTTCAGTCGTTTAACCCCTATACTTAGAAAATTTCTACTGGTCATACGACCACTGTTCAGACATATAACCCCATACTTAGAAAATTTCTACTGGTCTTACGACCACTGTTCAGACATATAACCCCATACTTAGAAAATTTCTACTGGTCATACGACCACTGTCAGACATATAACCTTGTACTTGGTTTTCTAAGTCAAAATTTCAGACATATGACCACTATTGGGTCTTATTAGTCGTATTAGCAGCCTATTCTTATGTCTAGTTCATATTCCAGTCCCCAAACATCATAATACCTATTTCTAAGCATGTACATACAGATTCAGGCATAAACTTAACACAAACATAGGCATACGTTCACCCTAAACATACTCTATAATCATACACATGTACATAACATACGGGTTTCATACACAAATCCATAAAAACATACATACATGCATTTTCCAGCCCAAATCATTTTAAAAAAGTAAAAAGGGGTCTAGAAACTCACCTTAGTTGTCCTTCGAATTTACACTCTTCACCCGAGCTGTTTAAAAGGTTCTAACACCTAGGAATCCTTTAAACACACATTCAAACACATATAAACACACTAAGCACTTAACCGAACTAATTTAGCCAAGAACAACTTAAAAACATTAAACCTTACCTAAAATCGAATTCTTCTTCTTGTTCTTCAAAATCCGAAAGTTTCTCTGCTTTCTCTCTCTAAAATCCGAACAAGAAAAGAGTGTGCAGTGAGTATGGGCGACCATATCGCCTTTTACACCAACTTTTCAAGATTTTTTTTTCATCTTTTACACTTTTGGTCCCTCAACTTTAGGGTTGACTTTCTTTTCCCCCATTTTCTTTCTCTTTTACTCTTTTATTTCTTTAAAAGAAATATACGGGTATTACAACTCCGCGAGAACCGCACGTTCAAGTATTTCTTTGGCATATTTCTCTGAGAGAGAAAAAATAGTATTTTTGTTACGGGTGAAGGAGGTACCAAGAAACAAGTAAGCCTGCCGAGATACGTCATGGAAACTCCTGTGAAAGTTGAGCCATGAATTTGTCATGAAGAGCATTTGATGAGGTGATTACAGAATGTCGTCTACATAAAGCAAGATGAAGGCCATGTGATTTCGGTCTTTAAAAATAAATAGTGAGTGGTCACATTGACTATGTTTGAAGCCCAGTTTAGAAATATAGTCGACGAAGCGTTGGTACCATGCTCGCGGTGCTTGCTTTAGTCCGTATAAGGACTTTTTGAGTAGACAAACATGGTTTGGGTATTGTTGATCATGAAAGCCCATCGATTGATGCATAAAGACAGGTTCATTAAGATTTCCATGTAGAAACATGTTCTTGACGTCTAATTGATGAACCGGCCATGAGTTAGAAAGTGCAAGAGATAGAACCGTTCTAATAGTAGCCTACTTTACAACCGGGCTAAAAGTTACGCCACAATCCAGACCGATTTGTTGTGAGCGACCATCGCACACGAGTCATGCTTTGTACCTTTCAAGTGTCCCGCCCGCTTTCTTTTTATGTCTAAACATCCACATACTCCGAACAATATTCATACCGGGCTGTTTAGGTACTAGTTGCCAAGTCCTATTATTAATAAGGGCCCGAAACTCATCGTTCATAGCATTTTTATAGTCCGCATTGGATGAGGCTTCGATTGGGGTTTTGGGAAGAGGAGAAATGATGGTGGTGGTATGTGTGTGAAGGTTAAAAAGTTGCTTCAGTTTTGAGATACCGGACATGGACGGGTACGGATGGTTCGGGTGGTGGTGGATGGTTGTGTGCAGCAGTTTGGGGAGGGATAGGTTGTGGTACGACTTATGGCTCGCTTGTGGATGGTGGAGTGTTGCTATCAGTGGTATTGTGAGGGAGAGGTGGTTGACTCGCTAGGGATGGTGAAGGAAATTATTAGGTGGAGGTAAGGATGGGGAGGTTTGAGCCGTAGGCTATGTTGGGAACTTTGTAATTGAGTAGTTGGAATATTTGTGGAGGGAGTTAGAGATGTTGGAGTAAGTGGGTGACTTGGTTTTGGGGAAGACCACAGGACAGGGTTGTATGATGGTGAGAATAGAAGGGTCGGGTAGGGGATGTGGTGGCGAAAGGAAGACATTTTCGCTGAAGATAATGTCTCCAGAAATAGAGATTTGTTTTGTATTGATATTAAACATTTATAACTTCTATGATTTTAAGGGTAGCCAAGGAAAACTGAAAGGATCTCAGTATCTAGTTTGATCAATTAGATTGGATTTGCAGCGGATTGTACACGAATTAGAACAAACTATAGCAAGAACACACACAATATATCAATTAAACAGTATGGTTATAGAGAGAGAGTGAATTTCTGCCGAAAGGTTATATTTCATTCAACACATGCTTCGGCAATATTACAATTAGGTCATCTTTCCTTTTATAGGAAAGATGACGTCAGCTGATGTCACTTGACAGTGACATCTAACCGTTGTTACAACAAACTACTGAAAGAGACTAAACTACTAAAGATGTCTAAGCTGACATCTTCCTACAAAAGACAAGTGTAAACTCTTACAACTACTGAAAAGAAACTACTGAACACTACAACGTCTGAAGAACATGCTCTTCAGACGTTTTACAAAGTACTGAAACATAAAATAAAACTACTGATAAGAAACTACTAAAAGGAAACTACTGAAAAGGAAAACCATCACAAAAACTGAAGAATACTTCTTCAGCTGTTGTGACAACCTCTGAAGTCTTCAGTACTTTAACTTCAGACTTAAACTTTGAACTTCAGCTGTTGTCATCAGCTGATATCATCAGCTGATGTCTTCAGTTGTTGTCTTCAGTCTTTGTACTTCAGCTGATGTCTTCAGACTTTGTACATCAGCTGATATATTCAGTCTTTGTACTTCAGTTGATGAAGTCTTCGGTTGTTGTCATCATCAGCTGATAAAGTCTTCAGCAGTTGTTGTGATGTCTGTGGGACTTAAAGGTTTTTCTGATCTGGCTCATTGGTTCTTTTGGTCCAACAAACTCCCCCTGAACCAATGCAGCCAAAACCTTTAAGCTTATTTGATGTCCTACTTATTTTGGCAGAAAGATTGGTCTTTTTCTTCTGGATCAGCTCAGAAATGACCCAAATCAGCACAGGCCTGGGAAGAGGCTTCAAAAAGTATGATTATCAAGGATGGATGGGAACTCTGTCTTGGGAACTGGACACAGAGCTGTTACCCCATCCATGAAGCTTACTTCCCAACTATGAGTCTGTAAGACTCTCTTGTGTAGGCCTCAAGGAAGACTATTTGTTCCTCCATGGTGAGCTCTTCTGCTTCTCCCTCAAAGAATGACTCCGGCCCATAATACTCAGAGAGGTATTTGACCTGTTTCCCATTTTTGAGCTCCACAGTTGTTATTACTCTGTAAGCAAATTCATCAGGGTGATTACCGCTAGGAACAACTGGAGCTCATTCTTCCTGACTTCCTCAAGCCTTTTATATACTAACCCCTTTTTAACCATTCTATTCTCCAACATCTTTGTGGGGGCAGATTAGCTTTGTAGGCTTTCTTGAAGTAATCATGGATCTCCCAGGTGATATTACAATGGCTGTGGAATGTCTGTGGTATGTCTTTCTTATGAATCCTATGAAACACCCTGGGATCAGGCCACATCCTCACTCTCTCTTTTTCATATTGAAATGTTTGTCTGAGAGTGTATAGTCTCTGAGCATGTTTCTTCATGTTTATAATTGATGAGTGGTAGCATAAGCTTGTCAACCCTCTTCAACAATTCCTCATCATGTTGTTTGTGAAGCTCTTCTTCTTCTAGCTTCATTTTAACAATTGCCTTTGAATCTCAGGAGTAATTGTTAAAGGGTGACTTTTCGCCTTCGCAGTGGAATGACAGCTGAAATTGGCAGCCTGTCCTTATCTTCATCATCTTCTTTTTCTTCTTCTTCAAGCCTAAACACCCTTCTCTTCCTCTTCTGGGGTGCATCATCGGCTATTGGTTTTGTGGGTAAGGGAGTTGGTTTTGTGGGTTTTGATGTGGATTGTTTTGGTGTGGGAGATTGGGCAGGCTATTCTAGATATTTAGATGTGAGTGATGTTTTGGTTTGCTTGGCTAGTTCAGTCCTGCTCTCAGCACCAGCTTCACTTAGGGCTTCTATGATCAGCCCTTGGAGAATGCCTCAGACGAACAGATCTTGGTGGTTATTGCCAAGATGCTGTCCCTGGACCGTGATTTGACTTCCAGGACTGATCTGCCCAGATACTTCGAAATGAATCTGGCCATAGCTTCTAATCTTTCCTTCTCTTGTTCACTATGACCAGACCATCGGCTTTCAATCTCTTGTACCTCCAATTTCCTTATCTCAGTATCTAGCTCAGCAGTGTCAAAGTCTTGCCTAAACAGCTGATCAATGACTTTATCCATTGACCTGCTGTATTGGGCATCAGCTTCCTTGACAAGCACTGCTAGCTCCTTCTCCTTCTCTTTTTCTCCACCCTTCTTCTTTTTATAGTGACATGAAAGTCTTTTTCACTTTTAGTCACTTTTTCCTTTTCTTTTCCCTTCTCACTCTCCTTCTTTTTCCCGGTCTCCTCTACCATCTCCCTCTCCATTTCTACCTCCTTCTCTACTTCTTTCTCTTTCTTTTCCTCCAGTCTCTTTTTCTTGGTTGCTTTTACTAACTGAGTCTCCCCTTTTTTGGTTGCATTGGTTGCAGGGGTGTGACTGTCAGAAAGCTTTTTAGCCACAACATCATCCACCAGGGTTTGTATGTTTGAGGCAAGCCTCTCATCAAGGGTTTTATTCACTATATCAGTGATGATGGGTGTGATGAGAGGCAGAGAATTTTGAAAGATAGGAACCATTTGCTCAGGAGGTTTCTGTCCCTGAGAAATAGTGCTGAAAGCAGGGGCTGGTGGCGGAGATTTTGGGAGTGGCTCTGTGTTTAGGAGACCTTCAAAGGAAGGTGCCATCTGTTGGTGAGTGGTGGCAGATGGACTTGATTCTTGAGTCATTTTGGTAAGTATCTCTTTGAGTCTATGCATAGTTTTGAACGGTTCGCGAGTTTATGATTGAGTTGGAAGGAAGCAAAGGGTAGCAAAGACAACCAAATATGCGTAAATGGTCGTAGGTGAGGAGTTGATTGTATAGAGAAAAGGTGGGTGAGGAGTTGTTTAAAATTTTCATGGGTAAGATGTTTAGCAAATAGGTGGCATGGTCAAGGGCGTGCGGCCAAAATTATGTGGAACCGAAGCTTGGGATAGAATGGTTCGCATTATATTGTTAATGGGCCTATTTTACGCTCCGCCTTACCATTTTGTGAAGATGTGTAAGGACAAGACAATCAGAATGTCATCCTGTTTGATTTGCAAAAATTGTGGAAAGATGTATTGTTGTACTCACGGGCATTGTCACATTAAAAAGATTTTATAGGAATGTGGAATTGTGTAGAAATTAATTTGTGAAATTCTAAAAAATTAGAAAATACTAGAGATTTAGAGGTTAAGGCATAGGTCCATAAGAAATTTATTTTGTCATCTAGAAAAAGAATGTAATAATGATACCAGTTAGATGACAGGACTGGTGATCTCCAAAGATCGCTATGTATAATGCCAAATGGCAAATAAGTGTAATTATGTGAATCCTAAAATGGAAACTTAATTTGTTTTCCAAACACACAAGGTTCATAAATAGTTGAAGTTTTGACATTATTAGTAAGTAGAGTGCAAACAATGTTTTAAACGGCGTAAAATATTATTTGCGGGGTGTCCAAGACGGCGATGCCAAGTATCTTGAGACATGGCTAAGAACGAAGAAGCAGGGACATGAGATGCTTGAGCTTGGTAACTTGAAGGGATGGTAAGTGGATATAAATTGCCTGTGCTATCACATCGGATGAGGGCTTCCGAGTGCGGGGTTCCTTCACATCAAAACCAGAGAGGTCAAATTCAATGGAGACATTGTTGTCAGTTGTGAAACGATGTACCGAAATTAAGTTTTTAGTAAGTTTGGGTGAGAAAGAGTAATGCTTTGGTTATAAGCCTTATTAAAATAGGAAGAGAGATAGCTAGAGTTATGAGTCATTATACCAGTAGCACCGGTGTCCATATACCATTTTTGGTCCGGAGGGTGTAGTGAGAGAGTGCTAAAAGCTTGATCCAGTTCCATAGTGTTGTAACCTGTTTCAGAGACGACATAAGCTTACTGTGGGCAAGGGCCTAAAAGACCCTATTGTGGGTTGTTTGTAGTGGGTCGTGAGGGAGAAGCAGATGGGGTGGTGGGTGTGGGCAGGATGGTAAGGCCGAAAATATTATGGGTGGCTGGTCCAGGCTTGGTTACGATTAAGTGGGCTTGAAAGGTGAGTATAGTGGGAACTAGGCTAATGGGAAGAGGGCCATGGAGAGTACTATTGATTGTGGTGGTACCCTACGGCATCGGCCATGACCTCAACCACGGGAGGAGTTTGGAGTAATGTTCGATGTAGGGTGAGGAGTTGGTAGGTTGGTATGTGAAGTGTGTAGCAGCTTCGGTAGAAACACGGTTAGCCTTCATGGTTTCTTCTAAGATGAGTTATGACCTACCTTCATAAAATATAGGGAACGGTTTAAGGTTTGCTATAATGGAACCGATTCCCCCGTATGCTTCATTTAACCCAGAGATTAGTTGAATAACAAGGGTGCGCTCGTTGATCGGAGAGCCCATATTAGCAAGTTAATCGGATAAAATTTTTACCTTTTGGCAATATGCAAACATTAAGGGGAAAGAATCAAGTTTGACATTTGCAAACTTTTATTGGAGTAGCAAAGCCCGAGTTGCTTGACTATCATGAAAGAGGCTTTTCAAGGTCGTCCACGCATAGCAAGCGGTTGAGTCGGGACGGATGATGTTGCTTAGGAGGTCGTTTGAAATCGTGCCATAAATCCATTGAAGGATGATGGCGTCGAGATGACCCCAAACATCTTCGAAAGTGGGAGCCGACTTGTCTTTTTCAGTGTCCTTGGAGGCTGTAGCGGTTGGTGCTTCTTCTTTCCACGGAGATAGATGATCGACTACCTGAAATGTGAGGCAATGAATCTTGAAGAGTTCAGCCCAAGAAGCATATCGGCTGTTTTCAACTTCAAGAGTGATGGGTATAAACTCTTAATATTTGACACAGTGATAGCGGGGTGTAGTTTGGGATCCATAGGAGAGGGAAGGAAAATGAAATAGAGAAGAATGAAAAAATAAATAAAAATAAATAGAAGATGGTATTGATGCTTGCACAAAGAAATAGAAAAGAAGAAGAGGTAGGATTGGAAGTTTTAGGTTTAGGAGATACGCTATGATACCATGATAGTTTTAGGTAAATGATTGGTCGCCTCTTGTCTATTCAATCCTTGAAATATATAGGAGATTACGACATAATTGTAGGCACAATCATAGCTAACAAACTTGCCTAACCGATGGCTAATATATGCACAAGATTCCAACATTCTAAATATACTAATAGTATTCCCCTAATCCCTAACTTAGTGCAAAACAAACCTAACTAGTTCAACAAATATGTAACGCATTATAGAAACTTTATACTGTAGACCTAAATCTTGACCTCAGGCTCAAAAATAAAACGCTTTGACCATATAGTGATATCCTTCACTACTTCTATCCAAGTTATATACTCAACTTCATTTATAAACGAAGCCACCACTTTCTACAATGATGCTTTTATAACTAACAAGATTTCTAAGAACTTTAAATTCAAAACCAATTACAGATCTCCCTTTATCATTATCCTTTGCAAAATTTGCTACAAAACCAAGAATTATACTTTTTTCATCATGAAAATTACTAAATTCCAACCCAATATCCTTTTTAACATGTAGATACCTAAGGATCCATTTTAGAGCTTGCTAATGCAACTCAGGATTCACCAGAAATCTACTCACTACACTAACAACGTATCCTATATTATGCTATGTACACACAATTAGATACATGAAACTACTACAATAGTGTATTTTATGTCCATTATATACCGTACTTAGTACTGTTAGAGAAAAATCCTAGCTAAAAGCTTAAAGTGTTAAAACAATGGAGTTGTTACAACTTTGCTTTTATGTATGAAGGAATGACCTTCTTTACATATGCACATGAGTTAAGCTTCCTTAGTTCTTTTTCCCTATAAAATTACATCCCTAGTTTGTTTTAGCTTCACCTAACTTCTTTATATCAAATTCTTCCATTAGCGACTCCTTAGTAGCTACAATCCTTTGCTTATCCTTGAAAGCTAGTAACATATGAACCACAAGCTGTAGAAGTCCAGTCATAAGGCTTGGGAAATTGAAAATCAACAAAAGAAAAAACATCCTGGCATGCAAAAGCATCACCATGTGAGATCTTAAATGAAGCGAAAACATTCAAAAGCGAAAACATTCAAAAGAAAAACTTAGATGTCAAGGAGAAAAGTCCTATACATCTATATATACTTCGCTTTTAAGCATTGCATGGGACACTTGTCAATTTCATTGTTTTGTATTGCTTTGTGCAATCAGTATTCAAACTTATTTACTTGATTGTGTCATTTATTTTGACTTGTGAGATTTTGTTTTCCATTCCAATAATCATTCATTCCGCGCTTGATGGTTTGAGATCGATCTATTGTCTATCCTTTTAAGGAGATTTTTGGATTTTACACAAACAATTACAGAAACTCCCTTGTTATGTACTTCAAATATATAAACACTATCATAGTTGCTCTTTTTAAACACATGAGTGACTGCGCATTCATAAAATTTTGTACCATTTCCTTGATTACTATTTGAGATAATACAATGATTACTATTTGAGATAATACAATGATGTCTTTATTAAGCACGTATTATCTTCTAGCTTGCAATGTATAATCCTTATGCCGACTTCATGAAAATGTTTTCTTCAAGGTTTCCATGGACAAAACCAGAGTTCTAATATCTAATTATTCTAGTTCAAAATATTTGCATGCTAATAAGGTTAAAACATTCTAATTAATGAGTATTTAACTACAAGTGAGGATAACTTCTTGTAATCAATCACTTCTTTTTGTGTAAATCCATTATCTACCAAACTAGCTTTAAAACTTGATGTTTTAACAACTAATTGAATGGCCTCATATGACTTGTAAATCTATTTATAATGAACCAAATTTTGTTTTCTTAGACTATCAATTAGAACACACGTATTATTTTTGTCCAAGGATTTAGTTTCTTCCTTCGTAGATATAATCCACTTATCTTTATTAATAGAAGTAACACCCTTTTTAAATAACAAAGGCTCAAACACATCTTCATATCTTGTAACAGTAACATAAAATTTGAGATGACTTAATTGCTCTCATATCTTGTAAGAGGAACTAATTTCCTTCTTTGTATTTTACTAGACAAGCTTTAAACACTTATACTAGCACTAGAATCCCCTAACTATTAAGGGCTTTTATTACACCAATATTTACATTTGGGTCAAGTCTTGATGTGAACTCTCGACTCACCATTGTTTCCTTAAAACTTTTTCCAATTTTTCTACCAACAACATATTTATACAATGTGTTTTCCTTAAACACCACATTCGTATTAGCCCTTTAAGACTTAGATTTTCTAATCTAGTCCAAATCTTATAGCCACTAACCCTTTCAGGACATCATACAAAATAGATTTTTATACCTGTCATTCATGTTTTGCATGGTTAAAGTAAGCATAAGTCAATGCTCTAAACACCTAAATAAGCATAGCCTGCACCTCCACCTAACCGCATATCTATATGTGTTTTCATTTATATATGATGATGGACATCTATGGTCTAAGTATAATGTTATAGACACAATCTTAACATAGAATATCTTAGGAAACCTTGAATTATGTTGTCACACCCCAACCTTGACGGCAGAAACGTCGAGATGTGAGGGTTACGATTGTTCATAGCCACATAACGCTATTTATTAAATCCAAATATATTATTCATAAGTTTCATTATAAACATTACAAGCAAAAGTTTCAATAAAGAATACATCATGTACAAATGTCACAATAACATAATCATTCATTTTTTCTCTAGGTCCAGTCCTAAGTGAGATAAGCTTCAAAGAGTAGAACGCATACTTGGGTTATTCCTGAAACATGTTAAAAATAAAAGGTCAACATAAAAATATTGGTGAGCTTTCCATAGTTTCCATACATAAGTATATAAGATGGCAATTCAAGTCATAAGTTAGTGAATAAAGTAATTAGGGATGTTATGATCAAATGCAACAATCAGACCTTGACAAAGTTTTACAAGTCTCAAACGTTTACAAGATTATATGAATAGCTAAGTGTACTTGGATCAACCAAGCAGGCTTGTCAGGCCCATAGATCTATGACGTCGCCAGGCTAGCAAAAGTTAATGATTGTACATATAAACGCCATAACATGGTAACCACAAAAGTTTAACTAACCACAACTTTGCATGATGAATTGCCATAAAGTTTACAAGTCTCAAGTAAGTTTACAAGTGCAATGATAATAAGTTAACATGTTTCATCCCAAAGTGTGAAAATATGAAAAAGGGGTATGGAAGAACTCACATTGATAAAGGCATTACAAGATGATATAAAAGATTAAAGTAAGATCCAAAAGATAATCCCAAAGTGTTCATTACAAGGCACCTAAATATATATTATAAGATGAAGATTAATAATATGATTAACGTTCAAAAAAGAATTATGGTTTTGATATATTTAAGGGTTTTGATAAGTAATTATTTACATTTTGACACCATCAGAAGAATTATATATTAAGTATTTTATAGATGACTTTAAGTATAAATATTGATAAGGTTTAGTAAGTAATTATATCTTTATAATTGTTTAAAAAAATAATAGGAATAACATATTGATTAATAAGAATTATTAATCTAAACCATTTGTTAAAGTATACTTTATAAGAAAATAATATTTGTAAAAAAATTTATGAAATTATAAATATAAATTTCTACAATTATCATGATAAAACCTTAATTAATATAATTCTCATTAATATTATTAAGATTTATTGTTTCATGTCTAATAATTATTTACTTATTTTAAAAGAAAACAATTTAAATATAAGAGATAGATAAACACAATTAATATATCTTTAATCTTGTTTACAGCTCGAACGGCGAAGTGATCTAAGGGGGCTTCGGTTATGTTTTGGATCGGATGGTAACCGATGTTTAAACACAATTAATATAGGCATTCAAGTTCGAATCATGTATCCGAAACGATTTGAAACGGTTTTGGGTTAAAAGCCATATGATTTCGAGGTTTTAAGGTGGCCAGAGCCTCGCCGGAGGGCTTGGCCGGAATCACGGGTCGGCGAGGGGGGGGGGAATAACTTTTGGCTTTTAAAATTTACACAAATGGTCCCTGTGGTTTTAAAAGTTAACAATAGAGATTTAAAGTTTAGTTTTAGATTTAATTAAATTACCATTTAGCCCCTGAAGTTTTAAATTGTTAATATTTTATGTAGAACTTATTAATTATAAGTTTCTAAGATATAAACCTTATATTTGTTTTATTTATTTACAAGATTACTTATTATACGAGTCTTATTATTATTATTATTATTATTATTATTATTATTATTATATTATTATTATTATTATTATTATTACTATTACTATTATTGTAATAATAATAATTATTTTTAAGACTATTATCACTTTAAGTTAAGTTTTATAATATTAAGCAAACGTTATAAACATCAAAATAATATTACTTTTATTATTCATTAAACTAATTTGTTAATCACCAAATTAATTATTATGTATAACAAGTCCTTAAAGTTACACTTCAAAACATAAGAGGTCCTTGTAAAACTTAACAAGGTTAACTTTTAATTTAACGAAAAATATGAGATGTCACAGTCTCCCCTACTTAAAAGAATTTCGTCCCGAAATTAAGAATGAGACTTAAACGAACAGGAGGGTTTAAATGAAAGATAAGTGTACGAACGGACAGTGATAGACATTTGATTAGAGATGAGATGTTTCACTTTAGGGAATCCTTCAAGTCTCTTGGCATAATATATGCCAACTTGAACTCTTCCAGTGAAATACGAGACATTTTGAGAGGAAACATTGGAAATGATGACGAGTTACCATGGTATGTTAGACTTATAAATCACAACTTTCAGAAATATAATTTCGTGGTAAGGTGATGTGTAGAAATCAATAAAAGACCAACAATGATAAGAAAGGTTAACCGTCGGAATTTAAGAATCCCAAACGTCACCATATGAAACGACCTTAACGCATATCTTATGACAATGTATTCCTCCTTTGACCAACCATCGGTCTAAGAATAATACGATATGCGAAGATTTTGGAATGAGTTCACGATGATATTTAAGATTATTATTAAAAACAGAAAATGAATCAATCATTCAAAATAACGATCGATGTTTTAACGCCATACCACGGTGTACGAATATTTGAAACAGATACAGGTCAATTTCTCGACCCGTTATCCCACATGAGTCAATATAACCTCTAAGATAAGAAGCACTTTAGTTGAAAGAAAAGTTAAACAGGAGATCCATAGGATCACGAATGTTAGGTCTTGTCATATGTGAAGGTAAGACACTTGGACACATACCAAGCTATGTCTTTTACTTTATGCCAAACCCATGACTACAAGTTACGAAGGTTTATGAACCTCCACGTCACAATGTAAGTAATAACGTGTCTCGTTGGTCGAAATCAAATAGAGTTTTAAAGATTTCCAAGGTTAAGGATTCAAAAGCAATTCAAGTAATGACGCAAACAATAAGAAAGGTATTTGTAAACATGTTTTGCAAGGTAGCAATCTCTAAGTACAGTTTACATATGCAGTTCAACAAACCATAAGCACAACTGAGAACATTTGTATGACTAGAAAGACATGAGCATTAGTTGATAATGTCTTTAGCAGAAAGATTGTTTAGGAAGGCTACCATCGCGCAATCAGGTTTTGATGATAACTCAAATGAAAGTCGATGAATAAGGAATAAATGGTTCCATATAGCTAGATCAAATCAAAACATGAGAATAAAGGGAAAGAAATCATTTTAAGAATTTAAATGCTCCAAGCTTCGAATTAAAATCAACCTAGAGCGATCGGGTCTCCTTTCAAGTTCAGAGATCATGCTTTGGCTTGATAGGTCAAAACACTACATCGTTTCACCCTTCAAGTTACTACATGCTTCTCGCCACTTGATTACAACCTTTGTAAGTTGAAGATCAAGAAATGAGAATAGTCATTAAGGTGTGGTTTTCACTCCTAACTTGATGGTGTATTCCCTAGGTATGACCACTAACTTACCAATCAAAAAGTTCGATCCTAACTCATTGTTAAGGATCCACAGAAATAAGATGAGGTAACTCACCATTAAGGTAAGGGAAATCACTCCTATCTTAATGATGAAGTTTTACAAAAACAAAATATAACAGGATGGACTTCTTTATCAAAATTCAGAATTCACTCCTACTTTGACGAGGTCGTTTCATTTGAGAAAATACAATCCATAAAAATGAAATTATCATCAAGGTATGGAATTTACGCCTATCTTGATGATTAAGCTTCATAATAACAAGAAAACAATCAAAGATTAACATTTGTCACCAAAGTACGGGTTTCAATCCTATTTTGGTGAGATCATGTCACTTGTGAAATGCCATTCCAAAGAAAATATTGAAGTCAATCCTCAAGACAAGGTAATCACCCCAATCCAGAGGATGAAATTTCATAAAACACACGATTGAAAACCATTTATCGAAACGAATAGGGAATCATCAAAGTAAGGGAATCACCCCTGTTTTGATGAGTTAGAATCATTTAGGAGATACAAATGTTCTTAGTCATAGCTTGACTTACAAACTCTTGCATCTCCCATGGTGCAAACGGTACGAAGTTTGACATAACAGCGAAAAGAAAAAGAAAATCAATTAGAAATTCAGGAAATTTCAAGTTACATCAATGTAACAAAAGAGAAATCATGCTTACAAGCTTAAGATCAAAGTTCGAGATAGAAGAATTTGTTATGATGGTGTTCAAATCTTGAATAATTTATATCAGGAAGACAAGATTAGGGACAAGAATGATTCGCCATCATAATGAGATGTGAACATTCGATTCACAATCGAAGGGAATACATGGACTTCTCAAGATATGAGGTCAGCCATAACCTTGTTGAAGACACGCGTACTTATAAGTGGTCACTCATCTCAAGGGTTTCAACTCAAGTAAACGGATTCAATGATCGAATCAGATCACCATTTACACTTTGCCTAGACAAAGTATCCTGAGATGTAGGAATTCCACCTACAGCATTGCATGTTCTTAGTTATGGGATACATCCTTAAGAAGATTAAGAATCATAAGTAACGGTTTAAAGTTTTAAAGACCATACGGTTTAGATTCCCAATATCTTTGGATATATAAGAGTCATGTTCACGTTGGTCAAGGTACAGAAATAGTTACATGAAACGCTCAACGTGTAACGGTGTTTAAACGTAAGAGTTGAAATGTAGGATTGGTTCAATATTAACAGGGACATTATGTAGGTTAAGAATGAGAAGATATTAAAACTTTGGTAATAACTAGTTTAAGGATTCAAGAATTTTTAAGATACAAAGAGAATGGTTCCATTTGGTAACGCATTACCATTTGGAATCATTGACACTTCAAGATAAATTGACCCATTTTCCATAGAGACTTGTGTTTGTTGACCATAGTTTATCACTCATCCCAGAAATCCTCAGGTAAGCATAACTGGTCTCACAATGAGATTTATACGATATGCTTGCCTTAGCCCGAAGGCCTTTTGCCAGGAAATCCATAATACAGGTGTCTATGTGTCACACAAATTTCTTTGGTTTATAGAATCATAACCTTGATGAGATTTTCATAGATTAGACATAGAGTCTAAGGAATTGAACCCATGACGATAAGTGTAGATCCCACATGTCGTCGAGAATAAGTTTAGGAAGTTCATTTATCGGGGAGAGTCAAAGAGTCAAAGTTAAGTTTAGGGAGACAAGTAACTAAGTTTTAAGCATACATAAGGCAATCCTGTGCTAAGGCATCAAGTTGCACAAAAAGGCATAGCATTATGTAGCATGCAAACACATGTAAGCACAAAAGTATAAGGATCTTTCTATGAGGTTCATGCAACTATAGTCTAGGTCATCATTTCTAATAACCAAAATCCCTATAGTTATGGGCTCTGATACCAATCTGTCACACCCCAACCTTGACGGCGGAAACATCGAGATGTGAGGGTTACGATTGTTCACAGCCACATAAGGCTATTTATTAAATCCAAATATATTATTCATAAGTTTCATTATGAACATTACAAGCAAAAGTTTCAATAAAGAATACATCATGTACAAATGTCATAATAACATGATCATCCATTTTTTCTTTAGGTCCAGTCCTAAGTGAGATAAGCTTCAAAGAGTAGAACGCATACTTGGTTATTCCTGAAACATGTTAAAAATAAAAGGTCAACATAAAATGTTGGTGAGCTTTCCATAGTCTCCATACATAAGTATATAAAAGATGGCAATTCAAGTCATAAGTTAGTGAATAAAGTGATTAGGGATGTTATGAATAAATGCAACAACCAAACCTTGACAAAGTTTTACAAGTCTCAAACGTTTACAAGATTATACGATTAGCTAGGTGTAATTGGATCAACCAAGCAGGCTTGTCAGGCCCATAGATCTATGACGTCGCCAGGCTAGCAATAGTTAATGATTCTACATATAAACGCCATAACATGGTAACCACAAAAGTTCAACTAACCACAACTTTGCATGATGAATTGCCATAAAGTTTACAAGTCTCAAATAAGTTTACAAGTGCAATGATAATAAGTTAACATGTTTCACCCTAAAGTGTGAAAATATGAAAAAGGGGTATGGAAGAACTCACATTGATAAAGGCATTACAAGATGAATAAAAGATTAAAGTAAGATCCAAAAGATAATCCCAAAGTGTTCATTACAAGGCACCTAAATATATATTACAAGATGAAGATTAATAATATGATTAACGTTCAAATAAGAATTAGGGTTTTGATAGATTTAAGGGTTTTGAAAAGTAATTATTTACATTTTGACACCATCAGAAGAATTTATATTTAAGTATTTTAGAGATGACTTTAAGTATAAATATTGATAAGGTTTAGTAAGTAATTATATCTGTAAATTGTTTAAAAAAATAATAGGAATAACATATTGATTAATAAGAATTATTAATCTAAACCATTTGTTAAGTATACTTTATAAGAAAATAATATTTGTAAAAAAATTTGTGAAATTATAAAATATAAATTTCTACAATTATCATGATAAACCTTAATTAATATAACTTCCATTAATATTATTAAGATTTATTGTTTCATGTCTAATAATTATTTAATTATTTTAAAAGAGAAAATTTAAATATAAGAGATAGATAAAATAATTTGCCTTTAAAAGAATAACATTTAGACCAATGACTTATTATTTATTATTTGAAATAAATAATAATTACTAAACTAAAACAAGAAGATTATCCAATCGTATTATTGAACACAACATAATTTAATAAATTAAACCATATTTAGAATTTATTTTACAAATATTAAACTAGTTATGATATAAAATATAAAATAAATAAAATGTTAAGATTTAATAAGAAATAAACATTTAGAAATATTTGTATAAGTTTTAAAATAAACAAGATTTATAAACTGTTTTTTATAATTTTTTAGAATTTTATAATTATTTTAAGGTTGGAAACAAAACATTAAAAATTATATAGAGGTGCCCGGGTTCAAACCCGAGACCTCCAAGTTGAAAGCATAGTGACATAACGGTGAACCAAGGCTTACAGCCACGGTTCATCTCGGTTTCTATTTCTTATAAACCTTCTTCATTAAGTTTCCTCCAATCTCAAGAACCCTAGAAACTAAAATCAATCAATTTGAACCTTAATTTGATAAGGATTACTAAAATAATCATGGGGCTTTGATTCCCCATATAATTTCGAGTATGTGTATATGTCCAATTTACCCGAATGAAAATGAAATGATGATGAACACTCGATGAACACGTCGCGGCCAAGAGTGCATGATTTCTGTGTGGTTGTTGATGATAATCCAATTAATCTTGTAGGTAGCTTTGTATGATGATTAGGACTAAAGCCCTTTACCAATTTCATGCTGAATTGATTGAAAAGTGGGTTTTGATGGGGTGCAGGTTTGCGATGAAGATGATGATCGATGGTGGTGTATGTTGTGTTATTGTTGGACCAAAAGAACCAATGAGCCAAGATCAGGAAAACCTCTAAATCCCACATGACATCACAACAACTGCTGAAGACCCTCATCAGCTGTTCTGACAAAGTCTGAAGAATCAACAGCTGAAGTTCAAAGAACTGAAGTATAACAGCTGAAGATCCCAAAGTACTGAAGACAAGTACTGAAGTCTAAAGTACAGATAAACACAAGTACTGAAGACTTCAAGTACTGAAGACAAGTGTTGAAGATCAAAGTCTGAAGAACTGAAGAACTGATGAACAACTGCTGATGCACAAAGTCTGAAGACAACGACTGAAGACAACAGCTGATGACAACTACTGAAGTCATCAGCTGATGAAACATCTGAAGACCAAAGTCTGAAGACCAAGTGCTGAAGTTTCAGAGTTTGTCACAACAGCTGAAGAAGTCTTCTTCAGTTGTTGTGATGGTTTATTTTCTTTTCAGTAGTTTTATATTTTTCATTTCAGTAGTTTGTACAACAGCTGAAGAGTTTGTTCTTCAGCTGTTATAGTTCAGTAGTTGTAAACGACTGAAGAGTTTGTTCTTCAGTCGTTGTAGTTTTCAGTAGTTTCCTTTTCAGTACTTGTAACAGGTAGAACACTTAGGAAATTTGTAAGAAGATGTCAGCTGTTGTGACATCCTCAGTAGTTGTGTTCTATCAGTAGTTAGTTTAATAATTGTTTAATGTCAGTGGAATCTGACAACAGTATGGGTCATTTGCCTATAAAAGGGCAGTGACCTGAACGTATTCCATGCCAAACATGAAATAAACGAATATTATTCCTTCAAGGCAGAATTATTCTCTCTACATCTACTTTTGGTTTGCATGAAATATTCTTTATGTTCTTGCTTTAATTGCTAATATTCATGCTAAATCCGCTGCGAATATAATCTAATTGATCAAACTAGAGGCTGAGATCCTAACAAATGGTATCAGAGCAGGTTAATCATTGATCGATTTCACTATTGATCATTTGAAACTGCTCTTTTGATCTCTAAGTTTGATCGAATTAGCAATTTGCAAGAATTAGCTGTAGAGAGAGAGATTCTGCTGTTTCTGGCCAAAAACTTGAGGTTCTCTGGTGGTTTTGAGCTATATTTGTTTTGTTTAAACTTGAGTTTGACTAATAACTGAGATGACTACACCAACAAACGATCCTCACAATACTGGTTCCTCAACCAAGCCTCCGATGCTTGTGAGGAATGAGTACAACATATGGCAAAGACGTATGCTTCACCACTTGTCTGTCAACAGTGCTGGTTGTTGGAAGTCAGTGGTGCATAGAGCATACAAGCCTATGGTGAGCGTCCCTGAATCTAATGAACAGGTTCCAAAGAACCTAAACAATATTCGGACGAAGATTTAAAGCTGTTCGAGATTGATGCTAGAGCCCATGGAATTTTAGCCATGGCCATTCCAAATGAGATTTACTCAGGGGTTTTGCATCATGAGACTGCTCATGACCTATGGGTTGCTCTAAAAGAACAATTTGGAGTAACTGATTCGGTCTTAGCAAACAATAGGGAATCCTCGCCCAACAATATGAGACATTCTCATATAGAAAGGGTGAGACTCTGACCCAGTAGTTTGGGCGGTTCTCTTGTTTGATTTCTGAGCTGAAGATGGTCAAACAAGAGTACTCCAACAGCCAGATGAACAACATGTTCCTCAGATCACTGCCTGAGAGATGGGACACTTATACCATTGTCCTACGCTCCAGTGCAAATCTAGAAACTCTATCTCTCACCCAACTTCATGGGAAACTGCTCACTTTTGAGAGAGAGATAGAGCAAAAGAGGAAGTTGTCCACCTCTGGAAAGCTCGCTGATGACTTTGTTCAAGGAAATGCTGCCTTGATAAGTCAGGAGTCAGAATATGCTTCATCAGAAAATTCTTATGATGAGCATATTGATTTCTCTACCAACTCGGAACAAGCTTTTGTTGGTGTAGGTAGTAGTTCAGGAGGCTGCAGTGATAACTGGTGCTTCTTGATGGAGGATTTGAAGGGCATTCCAGATGATGATCTGGAAGAGATGGATATTTTGAGCCAAATGGCAATGATCAATATCAGATCTCAAAAGTTCTACAAAAGAACTGGCAGGAAATTCCCTGGTCTCTCTGGCAAAACCAAAGTTGGTTTTGACAAGAGCAAGATGAGGTGTCACAAGTGCCAAAGGCTTGGACACTTTGCTAGAGAGTGTAGATCATCTGGATCTAACTCCTCTGCACCCTTTGTGAATTTTCCAAGCAATAGCTCACAGCACAGAGGGCAACCTTCCTCCAGTTCTGGTCATCCATCACAAGCACAGGCATCACCTGCTTATTTTGTGCCTCAGGGGTATATGCCATACTCATACCCCTGCTACTATGTGCCTCAGTCAAGTCAAACTCAAGCACCTTCGGCTCAACCACCACAGGCTCTTCCTGAGCCTCATCTTCCCCATCTCATCATCAAACACAACCTCAACAACACAGCTTCTTCACCCCAGGAGTTGTTGACTGGAGTAGTCTACCAGATGATCTATCTGGTCAGGAACAACTAATCCAAGGTGCTGGTCAACATGGTGGTGATAGTCCTTTTGGAAATCTTGCTCTGATGGCCCTTGAGTCTGCTGAGGGGTCATCATCCAATGCCTCATCACAGGTATCATCTGAGGCCAAAGCCAAGCTTTGTTCTGAATCATGCATAGCAGCATTTGCTTCTATTAGAGAAGCAAATGTAGCTTTAATAGATAAAAATCTTGAGCTAGAGCACACTATTTCCAAAAGAAAGCTGATTTTGAGGTTGTACTAAAAGAGAAAAATGATGAGATTTACAAGCTTAAATGTCAAATCAAAGATGGTAAAGCTAGGGAAGATGTACTTCTAGAGAAGTACAGAGACCTCAAGGAAACTCTTGCAAACACCCAAGTAGAGTGTGATCGATGGGTGCAATCATGCAAGGGTTTTGAAATGCTTCTTAAGAAGCAATTAGCTTCCAATGTGAAGTTTGGGATTGGTTATAATCACACTGCTCCTCCTACAGATTTCACTTTAAGAGCAGAAGTTGAATCTGATAGAGAGAGCAATAACCAATCCTTCTCATCATGTGACCTACTATCTTCTGATTCAGCATCATCAGAGATAGAAGTCAGCAACCAATCAGCAGATGGTACAAGAGCTGATGGTTCAAATGCTGACTGTCACATGATCAAAAGTTGATCAACTCAGGTGTTATCTCTAGAAGTACTGAAAGTACTAGAGAGCAAGTGATAACACTTGAAGTTCAAACCTCAACTACTGCCAGCACTGAAGAAAAAACTGACAGTAGAAAAGGTTTGAAGACAACTAAATAAGAGATCAGGAAAGCAGGTACTAAAGGGAAGAAAACTGCTAGTACTGATAACAAACAGCTGAAGAACAAGTCTTCAGCAGTTGCATCTTCTTTGGTTGATGATCAACACAAGATGAAGAAGAAGCCATGTGAGATATGTGGCTTGTTCAATCATCTTACTGATGATTGCTGGTACAAAAGGGGTTCCAAACTCAAACAACAGGAGGAAATTAAAGAGAAAATAAAGAAAATGAAAATGAGTTTGAAACCAAGTTTGTACTAGCAACATCAAAGCCTGAAATCCCTAAGCCCAAGCTAAATCTAAAAAGAAAGTAGGGAATACTCAGGCAACAGCTGAGGTTGCTCAGAAAAAGATGGTACAACATAGGAATCCATCATCAGCAAACTCCAGTGTGTCTGAAGAGCTGAAAGCTTTATCACAAAGTCAGACACAACTGGTGATGATGGTTCAGCATCTAATGGGAAGAGTCAACCATTTAGATGCTCCTGTGTTGAAACCACAGAAAAGGAAGTCCAAGCCAAAGGGTTCCTCTTCTATACCATCTTCTTCACCTCAGGCTGTTACACATAACACACCTGTTAGTGTTGTACCTATAGTTGAGAACAGACCCAAACCAAACAGGTTTGGGTCTCTAAAACTAACTAACATGTGGTTATGATTGCAGGGTTCTTCAACATGCCAAAGAGCATCTAGTATGTAGACAGTGGAGGATCTATGCACATGACAGGAAGCAGCTCCCTTCTTAATGACTACTCTCAAGGAAAGAAGGGATTTGTCTCCTTTGGCAATGATGCAAAGGGTTACATCATCGGAAAAGGCTTTGTTTCCAATAAGGAAATAAGATTTGATGATGTTAACCATGTGGAGAATATCAAGTACAACCTCTTGAGTGTCAGTCAAATGTGTGATAAAGGACATGTTGCCCTTTTTACAAGCCAGAACTGTCGGATTCTGTCATCCAAAGTTCTAAATTTGATTGACAAGGTGTTGGATGAATACACTCTCCTGAAGGCCAACAGGACAGGAAGAGTGTATGCCTTAGATCTTTCCAAAAAGATAGATCTAAAAGGCCATCCTTGCCTATTCTCCAAGGCATCTTCTCAAGAGTCTACTCTATGGCATAGAAGGCTGGGGCATGTTAATTTCAAGAACATGAATCAGTTGATAAGCCATGGTTTAGTAAGAGTATTGCCTTTGAAGGAGTTCAAGTGTGAAGACAACTGCACTGCTTGCTTAAAAGGAAAACAACACAAAGTTTCATTCCCTTCAATAGAGAACCAAAGTCCACTGCCTGCTTGCAGCTCCTGCACATGGATCTCTTTGGTCCTGTCAGAGTGATGAGCATGGCAAAGAAGAAATACTGCCTGGTAATTGTGGATGATTATTCCAGGTATGTATGGACTTTCTTCTTGCACTCTAAGGATGAAGCAGCAAAGACTATCATGAACTTTGTGTTATTTGTAGAAAAGCAGTATTCCCTACAGGTCAAGTGTGTGAGGAGTGACAATGGAACAGAATTTAGAAACCACACACTTGATGACTTCTACCTGTCCAAGGGAATTAAAAGGCAGTTTAGCATTCCTAGAACTCCTGAGCAGAATGGAGTGGTGGAGAGAAAGAACAGGACTCTCATTGAAGCTGCAAGGTCAATGCTGGCTGACTCAGGATTGCCACTGACCTTTTGGGCTGAAGCTGTAAATACAGCTTGCTATGTACAAAATAGAACTTTAGTGAATAAGAGGTTGATGAAGACTCCTTATGAGATTCTTCATCATTTGGCTCCTCTAATTTCATTCTTTAGAGCCTTTAGGTGTCCATGTTTTATTCTCAACACTAGCAACCCACTCCAGAAATTTGCTAGTAAGGTGGATGCAGGGTATTTTGTTGGTTATTCATCAACTTGCAAGGCATACAGAGTCTTCAACTGTAGGACAAAGGTGGTTGAAGAAACTGTCCATGTTAAGTTCAATGAATCTCCAAAGGACAAGATTCCACAAAACCCTGTGGAGCTGTTTGATCTGGACATACTGCAATATGTTCCTTATCAGCATCCAGCTGTTGAGCCTGTCAACAGTTCTCCACATGGTGGTACTGATGATGATGTAGTCAGTACTCACCTCTTCAGGTTTAATGACAACCTGCCTGAGTTCACTAAACCTGATGCTCCTGTAGCTTCAGCAGTCCCATCCACAACAAATGCTGATGAGATTTCTGCATGCTCTACTTCTTTTGAGCTGCCATCTCCTACATGGTTTCAGGAATCTCCATCACCATTTGTTGCTGCTGAAAGTCCTACAAATACTTGCACTGACATTATAGTCTATCAAGAGCTGAGGAATCACCCCACATCTCAAATCATTGGTGATATCAATGCTGGAGTTTCAACCAGGAGTCAATTGTCCAATTTCTGCTTCTATGCTCTCTTCATCAGTCAGCAAGAGCCAAAGAACTATCATGTTGCTTTAAGAGACAATGGATGGTTTGAAGCAATGTAGCTTGAGCTTCTTCAGTTCAAGAAACAGCAAGTGTGGGAGCTTGTTCCTTTACCCCAAGGGAAGTGTGCAATAGGCACCAAATGGGTATTTAGGAACAAAACAGATGATAAGGGCCAAATTGTCAAGAACAAGGCCAGGCTGGTTGTCCAAGGATTTGCACAAGAGGAAGGCATCGATTATGATGAGACCTTTGCTCCTGTGGCAAGACTGGAAGCAATCAGACTGTTCTTAGCTTATGCTGCCTTTCACAGTCTTAAGGTTTATCAAATGGATGTCAAAAGTGCCTTCTTATATGGAAAAATAAAAGAAGAAGTTTATGTGTGTCAACCACCAGGCTTTGAAGACAACAAACATCCTGATTGGGTGTACAAGCTTGATAAGGCTCTTTATGGGCTGAAGCAAGCTCCTAGAGCTTGGTATGAGACACTCTCAACTTTTCTTTTAGAGAATAAGTTCACTAGAGGCACCATTGATAAAACTTTATTCATAAAGACTGTGGGACAACATAAGCTCCTTGTTCAAATTTATGTAGATGACATCATCTTTGCATCCTCTGATCTAAAGTTGTGTGATGAATTTACAATGCTCATGAAGCAAAAGTTTGAAATGAGTGCTATGGGGGAATTACAGTTCTTTCTAGGTTTGCAAATCAAACAAAGGGATGATGGAATTTTCATCCATCAGTCCAAATACACCAAAGAGTTGTTGAATAAGTTTGATTTACAAACCTGTAAGCCCTGTTCTACTCCCATGAGCAGCATCACACAACTAGATGTAGATCAGAAAGGTAAAGCGGTTGATGAAACCCTTTACAGATGTATGATTGGGTCCTTGATGTACCTTACAGCTTCTAGACCAGACATCATGTTTGCAACATGTGTTTGTGCTAGATTTCAGGCTGCACCTAAAGAATCCCATTTGATTGCAGTCAAAGGATCTTTAGATATCTGCAAGGTACCCAATCACTAGGTCTATGGTATTCAACTGGGCATTCTTGCAAATTAGTTGCTTTCTCTGATAGTGACTATGCAGGATGCAAAGTCACCAGAAAATCCACTTCTGGTGGTTGCCAACTCCTAGGCAATTGTTTAGTTTCTTGGCAGAGTAAGAAACAAACATCAATTGCTACATCCACTGCTGAAGCTGAGTACATTGCTGCTGCAAGTTGTACATCTCAGATACTCTGGCTTCAGAACCAACTCTTGGATTATGGCATTACAGAGACTAAGACTCCATTATTAATGGATAGTGCTTCAGCTCTTTGCATTGTCAAAAATCCAGTCCAGCACTCTAGGACCAAACATATAGATCAGACATCATTTTATTAGGGATTGCTATGAAAAAGGTTTGATTGATCCAAAATTTGTGCCTAGTGCTGATGAGCTTGCAGATATATTTACTAAGCCTTTATATAGTGCCACATTTCAAAACTTGGTACTAAGGCTTGGTATGCTGCAGCTAGAATAATTTGACCAATACTGATGCTTTCAGTTCACAAATACTGATGAGCATTAGTATGCAAAGGTCAAATATAAGTACTAATGAGTAATTTAGTCTTCAGCATTTTCACAACTACTGAAAACTAAAAGGCTTCAAAGTACTGATGTACATTATTTGTTGAAAACAACTGATGTAGTAAGGTGGATTACAACTACTGATGTATCATTTTTAAACAAATAAGTACTGAAGAACAAATTTTGTTCACAAGTACTGATGTGTAATTCACATAAGTACTGAAGACAAAATTTGTTCACCAGCTCTGGAGTATTTCATCAGCACTTGTGAACATCTGATCACAAGAGCTGAAGGCATAAATACTCACAAGAGCTGAAGGGTCAATGAAACATCTAAAAGTCAGCCAAAGAGATGATGAGTAAATATGGAGGTCAGCATGAAACAACTGATTTGACGGAAACAGCTGATGAGTAATTTTACTCTTCAGCTGATGCCAACAGCTGCTGTTTCATACCCAAACAACTGAAGGACAAAACCATGTCTTCAGTAGTTTCACAATGACTGATGACTAACACCACTTCCTCAGTTGTTTACAACAATTGAAGCAATACCATGTCTTCAGTAGTTCACAACTACTGATATCAATAGTTCACAACTACTGAAGGCTAACACCAAGTCTTCAGTTGTTACAATGTCTGAAGATGAAAACTAGGTCTTCAGTAGTTTATAACTACTGAAGACTGACAATAAGTCTTCAGCCGTTTACAACATCTGAAGGACAAAACCAAGGCCTCAGTAGTTTCAACTACTGAAGACTAACACCAAGTCCTCAGATGTTACAACCACTGAAGGTTAAACCACGTCATCAGTAGTTTCAACAACTGATAACTAACACCAAACCTTCAGTAGTTTTCTTTAAGCCTTTGCCATACCCTATAAATACCCAACCTTCAGAGCTTTTCATTCTCACTTGACCTAACTTTTTCAAAAACCTCTGAAATTCCCATACACCATTAATGGCGGCCATGCAACTCAAACCTCGACACAACTGTGTCGCTCATCTCACCAACCGCCATTCTGGGCCAAGTTCCACAATGCCGTCGATCTGATGACCGACTCACAATACCAGACGACATTCCTCCTCAACCCCACCATATACACCGACTCCTTGGCGGAGTTCTGGACGAATATCACCGTCCAAACCGGAAAGAATAACGGCGTGGTCTCTCTCCGGTCCTCCGTCAACAACCACCAAGTGGTTATTACTCCAGCTACTCTTCGAGAAACCCTAAAGCTGGAGGATGCCACCTACCCAACCTCCTACCCCAAAGGCGCCCTCGATCTATGCTTCACTGCCATGACTATCAGGGCGACCTTTCAGCCACCACCTTGTTGAAGAAACACTTCCCAGATCCCCAACGACTGATATTCCACATGGTGAATGTGTGTCTGGCTCCCAAAACTTCTTCATGGGACCAGATGTCAACAAGGTGGCAACAGGTATTGTATTCTATCCTTGAGAAACAACCCCTAAACTTTACTGATCTTATATTTTAGGAGCTCAAGGATATGGCCACAAAACCCATTTCTAACCGTTGGATCTTGTATCCTCGGTTTATAATGGCCATCATCCAAAGCCAGCTTCAAGCTGAGGGACTTGTTAGCACTGGAGTCCCTACCATGGCTGTTCTAGCCGAGGTATACTCCAGGCACAACACCGACCACACACTCAAACAGGCTGGCCGGCTGCGAAAACCCACGCAGCAGGAACCCACAGCCTCCACCTCCAAATCCAAAGTCCCCACCAAGCCAAAAACCAAGAAGCCCAAAAAGGCTACTCAGGAAATGAGTCCCCTGAGGATGCCCCTGCAACACAAAGGCAGGATGTGGCTGCTGGTTCGATTCTCTCAGCAGCTACCATGACTCCACCTACCACAACCGCACAGGTTTCCTCTCAACAGGAGCCTGATGCAACCACAACTGGGGCACCTACACATTTGGGGTCTTTCTCACTTGAGGAGACTGCCATTGAAATGCACACTCCTCCCCATGTGTACTCTGCTTCTAGCCCATCTCCCACAGAAGCCGCCCCACAAAGTCCAACCCTAATGATTGCCAAAGTGTTGACCCACCTGAGCACTCCACCCTCTCCCCAGAAACCTATTACAACTGGGGAGACTCCAACCAAAGAAGGGTGGATACTAGTGCCGGTGGGAGCCCCCAACACAGAGAATCACATGTCCAATCTCCCAGTGTGGCTAGGGAGATATGACAATCTGGTGAGGCTGCCACTTCCCCTGCATCAGCACATGAGCAGGTGAAGCTGGTACAAGCAATAAGACCTCACCAGAGGCAACTGCCGATGATGGATCCAATCCGGAGGCTGGAAGTCCCCAGTACCAATACAAAGGGGCACATGCTACTACTGAGCCACACTCAGAGCATGTATATCCTGACACAGTCAGGAGGTCAGGTGATTCAGCTCCCACTGATGATGACCTGAGCTTCTTCTATGATGTAGTTGCTCACAACGCTATCTTAGAGGATGAGATAAGCAGACTCAAAGAGCTGCTTGCTCAAATGACTCAAGATAGAAGTCCATCTGCCACCACCAACCCATAGATGGCACCTTCACCCGAAGGTCTCACATACACTGAGCCACTCCCACAAACTCAGCCACCAGCCCCTGCTTCTGGCACTAGCTCTCAGGTCAGAACCCCCCTGAGCAGCTAGATGCTATCCTCCAGAAATCCCTCTAATCACATCATTGCGATGAAATTGATGAAAACCATGGATGAGAGGCTTCCCACACATATCCAACCTCTGGTGGAGGTTGCTGTTGCTAAAGCCCTTGCTGAGAGTCAAACGCCAACCAATGCACCCAAAAAGGGTGAGACCTTAGTGCAAGGTAAGAGGAAGAGGGGAGAGGAGGAGCTAGAGGTAGGTAGAAAGGAGGTGGTTGAGAGGGAGAAGGTTCAGGAGACCAAGGGAAGGGAGGGAGGAGGAGGAGAGAGCTGAAAAAGAAGTGACTGGAATCCAAAAGGATTTCAGTGTCACTTATCAAAAGAGAGGAGAGGTGAGGGAGAGTGCTGATCCTGATCTAGCAGCCCTTGTCAAGGAGGCTGATGCTGAGCATATCCGTTCAATGGACTCTGTCATTGAACATCTGTTTAGCCAAGGCTTTGACAAGGACACTGGCCTGCTAGATCAAGAGATCAGGAATATGGAGAGAAGAGAGATTGAGTACCGATGGACTACTTATAGCCAAGAGGAAAGAAAGAAACTCGATGCTATGAGTAGGTTTACTTCGAAGTACCTGGGCAGGCCAGTCCTTGATGTCAAGGCATGGACCAGGGACAGACTCTTGGCAATAACCACCAAGATCTGTTCGGCTGGTGATTTCACTAAGGAACTGGTCGCTGAGGCCCTCTCTGAAGCAGGTGCTGGGAACAGGACACTGCTAGTAAAACAGACCAAACCAGCCCTTATTTCTAGGTTACTAGCAGTGCCTGCCAACATTCCTACACCAACAACCCAACCACAACCCACTAAACCAACCCCTTCACCATCAAAACCCACAGCCAATGATCCACCCTTTAAGAAGAAGAGAAGGGTGTTGAGGCTGCAAGAAGAAGAAAAAGAGGAGGATGAGGAGGACAGACTGCCCCTTTCAGCAGTTATTCCTCTACCAAAAGCCAAATCCCAAACCATCACTCCCACCTCACAGATGGACACTGTGAGGGTGAAGATAGAGGAAGAGGCACAGCAGCAGCTTCATGATGCTGAAATGCTTAAGTCTATTGACCAAGCATATGCTGCCTCTACCTCTATCATGAATATGAAGAAAGAACCTCTGAGACTCTTCACTCTCAAACAAACCTTCCAATATAACAAAGAGAGAGTGAGGACTTGGCCTGATCCTAGGGTGGCTCACAGGATCACAAAAAAGACATTCCTGTGAGATACAAGAGCCAGATGAAGAGGATTGTAGATGAAGTAATCACAGTGGCTCTTGTAGTAACACCCTGGGAAATTGTGGATGAGTTCGAGAAAGCTTATAAGTCTAAGCAACCTCCTGAAATGATGTTGGAGAACAGGATGGTTAGAAAAGGCTTAGTTAATAAGAAGCTTGAGAATTTCCACAAAGATGAGCTCAACTTGTTGCTAGAAGGCAGACATCCAGATGAATTTGCATATAAGCAAATCACAACAGTTGAGCTCAAAAATGGGAAACAGGTCAAGTATGTCTCAGAGATGTACGACCGTGAAGGATTGTTCGATGGTGGGGCTGAAGGCATGACCAAAGAAGAATAAATGATCTTTATCCGAGCCTACACCAGAGAATCCTACAGGCTAGTACATGGGAGGTAGGTTTCATGGATGGGATAACAGCTCTGTGTCCAATTCCCCAAAACAGAGCTCCCATCCATACTTAGCCAAATAAATACCTGAAACCTTCTCCCAGGCCAGTGCTTATCAGGGTCAACTTCTGTTCTGATCCAGAAGGAAATAGACCAATCTTTATGCCACCAATAAGTGGGACAACAAATAATTAGAGGTTTTGGCTGCATTAGTTCAGGGGGAGTTTGTTGGACTAAAAGAACCAATGAGCCAAGATCAGGAAAACCTCTAAGTCCCACATGACATCACAACAACTGCTGAAGACCCTCATCAGCTGTTCTGACAAAGTTTGAAGAATCACAGCTGAAGTTCAAAGAACTGAAGTACAACAGCTGAAGATCCCAAAGTACTGAAGACAAGTACTGAAGTCTAAAGTACTGATAAACACAAGTACTGAAGACTTCAAGTACTGAAGACAAGTGCTGAAGATCAAAGTCTGAAGAACTGAAGAACTGATGAACAACTGCTGATGCACAAAGTCTGAAGATAACGACTGAAGACAACAGCTGATGACAACTACTGAAGTCATCAGCTGATGAAACATCTGAAGACCAAAGTCTGAAGACCAAGTGCTGAAGTTTCAGAGTTTGTCACAACAGCTGAAGAAGTCTTCTTCAGTTGTTGTGATGGTTTATTTTCTTTTCAGTAGTTTTATATTTTTCATTTCAGTAGTTTGTACAACAGCTGAAGAGTTTGTTCTTCAGCTGTTATAGTTCAGTAGTTGTAAACGACTGAAGAGTTTGTTCTTCAGTCGTTGTAGTTTTCAGTAGTTTCCTTTTCAGTACTTGTAACAGGTAGAACACTTAGGAAATTTTGTAAGAAGATGTCAGCTGTTGTGACATCCTCAGTAGTTGTGTTCTATCAGTAGTTAGTTTAATAATTGTTTAATGTCAGTGGAATCTGACAACAGTATGGGTCATTTATCTATAAAAGGGCAGTGACCTGAATGTATTCCATGCCAAAACATGAAATAAACGAATATTATTCCTTCAAGGCAGAATTATTCTCTCTACATCTACTTTTGGTTTGCATGCAATATTCTTTATGTTCTTGCTTTAATTGCTAATATTCATGCTAAATCCGCTGCGAATATAGTCTAATTGATCAAACTAGAGGCTGAGATCCTAACAGTTACAGATGAAGTTGAGAGTTGTATACGTTTAGTAATGGTTATATGATCGATTAGATTGAACTAATTGAATTTTTAATGTTGTTTACAGCTCGAACGACTAAGTGATCGAAGGGGGCTTCGGTTATTTTGGATCGGATGGTAACCGATGGTTAAACACAATTATATACGCATTCAAGTTCGAATCATGTATCCGAAACGATTTGAAACAGTTTTGGGTTAAAAGTCGTATGATTTCGAGGTTTTAAGGTGGTCGGAGCCTCGCCGGAGGGCTTGGCCGGAATCACGGCCGGGGTGGGGGGAGAACTTTTGGTTTTTAAATTTACACAAATGGTCCCTGTGGTTTTAAAAGTTAACAATAGAGATTTAAAGTTTAGTTTTAGATTTAATTAAATTACCATTTAGCCCCTGAAGTTTTAAATTGTTAATATTTTATGTAGAACTTATTAATTATAAGTTTCTAAGATATAAACCTTATATTTCTTTTATTTATTTACAAGATTACTTATTATACGACTATTATTATTATTATTATTATTATTATTATTATTATTATTATTATTATTATTATTATTATTATTATTATTGTAATAATAATAATTATTTTTAAGACTATTATTACTTTAAGTTAAGTTTTATAATATTAAGCAAACGTTATAAACATCAAAATGATATTACTTTTATTATTCATTAAATTAATTTATTAATCACTAAATTAATTATCACGTATAACAAGTCCTCAAAGTTACACTTCAAAACATAAGAGGTCCTTGTAAAACTTAACAAGGTTAACTTTTAATTTAACGAAAAATATGAGATGTCACATATGTAACAAGCACCTAACCTTGTGTAACAATTTCGTGTTCATCCTTTCGAGTAGGTGAACGGGTGGTGAAAGTTCAACGTTTAACGGCTTTATTTCCAGGTTTTACGTGTAAACGTATGAGAAATAGAGTTACTTTGGGATTATATTGTGTTTGTAGATTAAACGTGAAGAATATGAAGAAATAGGAAGAGACGAGATGATAAATGGAGCTCGAGAAGTCAAAATATGATAAATCAAAGTTTTACGTCAACAGTATCTTAAAATGGGCATAACTTGAGTTAGGAAAGGGGTTACGGGACCCATGACCTATCAACGGAAAGGTATCAGAAAGCTACACATGGAAATCAGGTTGCACAGGAATGTGGCACCACAGACGCCTCCATAGGCGCCATCGACACCTCCATAGGCGCCACCGACGCCTCCATAGGCGCCACCGACGCCTCCATAGGCGCCACCGATGCCGGGGTCCGGGTTTTGGTTGAGATTGTGCCTATTTTGAAGGGATTTTTTAGGACCGTTTTTGTACGGAATACTAACGGATTATGCATGAGACTAGATCAAACAGCGCGGAATTCTATTTGATTGGCGATCGAATGAGTGAGAATGAACAACCTGGTCGATCTAACGATTAAACAAACGTTAAGAACGAGTTAGAATCGATCAGGAACGAATTATGAACTTGGATGGATGACTTGGGACGCTCTGGATGGCTAGGTATGATAGTATTCGAAGTGTTATGTTTTTCCACGAATTATGTGGTATTTATAGGTTTTAAGTATCTATTCGTACGACTGAATCATTAACCATTAGCATGGTTCATTCGTGCGACTGACTCATGCTTTTGACTCATATGCATGACTGAAGGTTCATTTGTGCGACTGAGTCAATCTTATGTCTCAGTCATACGACTGATCCAGTCTCCTGGTTCAGTCGTGTGACTGGTCCATAGTATGGTTCATTCGTGCGTACGGTCCATAAGTATGGTCCATTAGCATGAATAACCACACAACTAAGTTGAACATATTTCTTAATCATTTTTTACTCAGAACTATGTACAACAACCTCAAACTTATATATAATTATCATACATATAAGTAATACCAATACCAATAAGAATATGATATAAACAAAGACAATCAAACATAAAAACATATCATATTTCATTCAACATTTTCATTACATATGTGTAAGAAATGAAAGACATTTACATTGAAGAACATAAACTAGGAACAATGTATCAACAAGATTTAAAAGGGGAAAACGCTAATACGAATTACAACTTTTCACATAAAAATATTGGATGAAAATCAACCATCTTGGATCATTCTCAATCTCTTCCAACATTAACAACATCAATTTCATCCGAATTACATGATCAATTATGTTTTTGTTGAAGAATCGGTGATGATGCAATGCTAAATCCATTGTGATTCACTTCGGGGATGAGTTTGTACAAGTTCTTATGTTCTTAGTTTGTAAACTATATTTGAGATTGAATCTTGAACCTTTTAAGTTCTTTTTGGATTTAATTTATAATTTGATTATTTAAACGGTTAATTATGATTTGACCTAATTTTGATATTCTTTAACTTTGGTTGTCTTTAACCATTATGTGATTGATTATTAGAATTAGGGTTTCATTATTCAAATTGGTAATTGTGTGAATAAGGTCCTTTAAACTTTAATACATAATTATCACTTAAATCATATCATGTGTAAGTCACCATTAATGACTTCTTACTAGGTTTCATTCAAGAAAATTATAATTTTGCCAAACCTAGATCCTGAAGTGAGTTGCTTTTTAATCAAGATTGTTAAAAACCTAGACTTTATTTCTTTAATTTAATTATTTCTTAATTAAGTCCATCAATCAATTTACTTTTCAGTGTTTCGTAGCTTTAAATTAATCGTTACTAACACTTTCCTGTGATTTCCTGTGGATTCGACACCCTACTTATCCTTTGCTATTAAGGGTGATTAGGTACCTCTTTAAAATATATTTTTAACCGACCCCACGACATTGATCAAAATGGCACCATTGCCGGGGAACCATTACGCTTAGTGTTAATAATAGTTATTTGTTTTCTTAAAAATAAAAAAAAAAATATTTTCTTTTCTTGTTTTTAGTTTATTTGTATAAGGCCCCAATCCCGGGCACCTCACAGTTGGTCATTCATTACATCATAGTTACCTATTAATATTTATTTCATAACATACACAGCGGAATTTCATGTAATAAAACCATTAATTTACTTTTAACTACTGTTGCTAAGCAATACAATGTTGTTCATGAATTACAAAAGGTTGTTCAATTGCATTACAAAACAACAATAGAATCAAAATATGTTGGAGCATATATTGTCATATATAGTGTGTCCGTCGCTTGACGAATAGTCTAGGCTTAATGTTATACACCTTGTAAACACATGAAACTGGGTCATTCGCAGGAGCATATGCGAATGAGACTCAATCATACGACTGAGCCATGCTAATGGTGCAGTCCTGCGACTGAGAGATGCGATTGGGGCATTCGTAAGACTGAACCATAAGAATGGTCCAGTCGTATGATTGAACCATACGCATGGTCCAGTCATACGATTGAACCATACGCATGGTCCAATCGCACGAATGGGCCCAGTCGCATCTAATATGGGTCGAAACCTATATATACAAGTTTCAATGTGTAGAAACCTAAGGGTTTTAGAGATAGTGTGCCCGACGCCCAGGCGCTGCCGCATGAGAGGGGAGATCATGCTCGATCTACCATTGCCAAAAGTCTTGATTCTCAAGTTATAACGAGCTTAAAATCGTTATGTTTTATCAATAAAATCATTCGATTATTGTTCGTACTTTTGTTTATCTTTTAGTTTTTATCCTTCCGTCAAGAACACGCTCGGATGTCTAGCGTTCCAGTGACTTAACAATTGGTATCAGAGCCGATTACTGCTGGAATGATCTAACAATCATTCTAGCAACCCGAGCTCTTGATTTCTGGATCAAAGTTCAGTTCTTTGACGTTAAACCCACTTCGTGTTCTTCGTGTTCATCTTGTTTTGCTCAAATCTCATTGCTTGTGATGTTTGTTTGTTAAAACCGGACTCGGAATCTTCTTCAGATCATAAAAACGAATCCAGTGATACAAATTTTGTGTTGTATTTCGTCCAAAACATCGGATTAGGGTTTTTCAGCCTTGTGGCGGCTGCGGATCTGGTTTTCTGCGTTCAGACCCGTTCATGCGATTGGGCCATGCGACTGGGCCTCATTCGCACGATTTAACCATTCGTATGGTCCATTCGTATGTCTAACCCAGTCGTATGTCCATTCATACGAATGAACATTCATTCGCACGACTGACCCTTTCGTGTACTTCATTCGCACGACTGACCCATTTGGAGTATCCATTCGCACGAATCACCCATTCATACATATGTCTTCATTCATCTGTTCAAGTCGCACGAATGAGCTGTGTACCGGACCAAAAAAACACAAAAAAAGAGTCTGGAACAGCTTCATGCACGAATTTTTCCCTAAACCATTTTTATCAGTCGGGAAGCCTTCTGAAAAATTTTGGTAAATAAAATTTTTTGGGAAAATTATCGGGTCATTTTCGGTTCATTTTCAGGTCAATAGTGAAGATGTTCTTGGAAAGTCTATGCAAGAGTTGAGGAGGAGCAAAGCACATTCACCCTGAGTTTCTTATGTCAAACAAGTTCGATGGATACCCCATTATTTGTTGGACTTCCAGAATCGGTGAATGTTGTTAGAACACGAAAGAGAGAGAGAAGATGTCAGCTGTCGATGCTGATTTTGTGGGGTAGTCAGGAGCATCTGACTATTTATGGGCCAACCAAGTAATATTTATTTCCGCACAGAGAGGATTCCCATTCTTAGGGGGAATCCATGTATAGAGAAATTGAAGACGCAATCAGAAATTGATGATGTGAGCAGGTTTCTGATGATGAATCTATGTGCATACTGATTTTTTTGATATTGTCAGCTGTGGATTGGAACCTTCAACCTTTTGCCCAATATACCGTATGAAGACGTTAGGAGAGCACAACGTTTATATATTGGGATATGCTGAATGTGAGGGGGAATTTCTGCAGTTGTTAATGTTAATCAGGTTAGCCTATGTGAAGATTGAAGCAATGGAAAACTATTCATGTCGTTATCTGGAAAAATCAGTCATTTGGGGAATCTTACTACTATGATGGTGTTCTGCAAAGTAAACGAAAGCTATTGTGCCTAAATTCATTTTCAGGGATATTGTGGTAACCTGACGGATCGGCAATGTTGGCTAATATGGTTGTTCGTTTTATTCTATGGAAACCAGAGCAAAGATTGACTGAAGATTGTAAGAGGTGTTATCTACTATTCGCAAGCAACGTCCAAGGGGAATTTGTTGGAGCATATATTGTCATATATAGTGTGTTCGTCGCTTGACGAATAGTCTAGGCTTAATGTTATACACCTTGTAAACACATGAAACTGGGTCATTCGCAGGAGCATATGCGAATGAGACTCAATCATACGACTGAGCCATGCTAATGGTGCAGTTGTGCGACTGAGAGATGCGATTGGGGCATTCGTAAGACTGAACCATAAGAATGGTCCAGTCGTACGATTGAACCATACGCATGGTCCAGTCGTACGATTGAACCATACGCATGGTCCAATCGCACGAATAGGCCCAGTCGCATCTAATATGGGCCGAAGCCTATATATACCAGTTTCAATGTGTATAAACCTAAGGGTTTTAGAGATAGTGTGCCCGGCGCCCAGGCGCTGCCGGATGAGAGGGGAGATCATGCTCGATCTCCCCTTGCCAAAAGTCTTGATTCTTAAGTTGTAACGAGCTTAAAATCGTTATGTTTTATCAATAAAATCATTCGATTATTGTTCGTACTTTTGTTTATCTTTTTGTTTTTATCCTTCCGTCAAGAACACGCTCGGATGTCTAGCGTTCCTGTGACTTAACAAAATACGGGTGGATGTCAGCCTTGTCTTTCCGAATAGCTTCGTCCTCGTGCCATCCTCAGCAATATTTACCTGCCAACTGAAAATGTATAAAAGTCAGCGTTGCTGAGTGAGTTCTAGTTTTATACGTAATAAAATACTTTATATGTGTAGTATATGAAAATACTCTTTTCTGTGAAATACAACTCTGTACTGTGTATGCGAGCACGCATTAACTGTATGAACAAATATTGTTCGTTCTCTGTACTGTATGCTTTGTCTGTAAACTTTTTAACTTTATGTTCCACTGTCTATGTGGACCAGTGCGCGATGCCCCAACTATGTGCGCGATGGAAAACGGGTGATGGGCCATCTATGTTCCCCGAAGGGTCAACTGTACCCCTCGAAAGGGTCAACTATGTTCCCCGAAGGGTCAACTGTATCCCTCGTAAGGGTCAACTATGTTCCCCGAAGGGTCAACTGTATCCCTCAAAAGGGCTATGTGTACTATGTACAAGGCCGACCCAATCACCTAGGGCACGTTACAAAGGTCCTGCCAATCTCAATTGATTGACCCTGTGTGCATAAAAGGGTAGCTAACCCGCAACACAGTTGAGCTAACGACAACATGGTCGTGTCCCTCCTATGTGCTTGCAAGACTTATTAACATTTTATTTATGTTCCACTTCTTTTCTTTATTGCTCTTTTACTTTATTATTACAATATTCTTTACGTTACGATAATAACATACCACGTAAAGTCACATACTATGAGTAATAATAATAATAGCAATAACTATAATAAGAAACAATTATAAATAATCATATCATGCATGGAACACCATCATTAATAGGCCCTTAGTCAACCTCGGTCAAACCCTAAAGCACAGACTCCCAGAAAATTTTCTAAAAATTTCTAAGTGTCTGGGCGTAAGAGCCCTGTTTGGATGCATAAACCCTGTTCAGGCTTTTCATCACTATGTAGGCTCACCAGCCTACACTTAGAAACTTTTTCACCTTAGGCGTATGAGCTATTTAGGCGCATGAACACTGTTTAGGCTCATTACCCTGTACTTAGAAAAATCTCAGGCGTATGAGTACTATTCAGGCATATTACCCTATACTTAGTTTTCTAAGTCATTATTTTAGGCACAAGAGTACTGTTTAGACTTATTACCCTACACTTAGGCTTTTAAGCCTACTTTTCAGGCGTAAGAGCCCTGTTTGGGCATATTACCTTACACTTAACTTTTTCTAAGTCATTTTCAAGCATATGAGCACCGTTGAGGCTCATCAGCCTTAGGCGTATTAGGTACTGTTTGGGCATATGAGAACTATTTGGACTCATGACCCTACTTAGAACATTTCTAAGGCAATCCTGGGCGTAAGAGGCTACTGTGTAGGCTCATCAACCTTCTGTCCAGCTTATTACTATGATATTTCCAAACCCAAACATCAGGCCTAAATGCTCTAAGCTTACCAAGGTCCTTATAAGCATGAACTTGTAAAACCGTGAAATCTCCCAAGAAACAGTCAAACCACGATCTCAATCATATGAATGCGGAATGTAAACATGATTGGATTGAAATAAGAATTGAATTGATCACAAATGCTTCTCCTATTGAATAAACACAACCTATTAAAGGTCTTGTGCGAAATCGCACAGTGCAGAAGTGAATAATGAACAAAAGTTTAATTACAAAACGAAAACTAAGCTATTTATACTAAACAAAGAGTTCTCGCGCGACTTGCTTTTCGCGCGGCTAAGCCTTTCGCGCGGGTCCAGTCCTTCGCGTGGAGTCAATTGTCGCGTGAATGCTTCTTCTCGCGTGAATCTGGATTTCGCATAAGCAATCTTCAGAATTCGACTTCATTCAGAATTCAAATGTTTTGCCGAGCCTTGATTAGTCTTCTATAATCTCCCCCTAGGCTCGGTGAAACAATCTTAGTCAAGATCAACATTTGCTTTCTTGTATGATCCTGAAAAGGCATTCCATTTATTCCTTAGGATTCGATCCGTCATCCATACGTATTGGCAAGATCGAAAATAAACGGACTCGTCAGCTGAGATAGGACAGTGTAGCAGCTTGTTCAAGTCGTCTTTACCAAACTTCATTAAGTCAGCTGGATCAATGATTCTAAATGATTTGTCAGTGCATTTGATCACAGCATGACCTGAATCCTTTTCACAACTCCAAGAAATAAATTGCTTCAAAGAATTTGGAGGAACTGGAGCATGCACTGGGACTTTTCTGATGAATTTTGGATGTTGATAGACTCTTATTTTCGATGGAGCTTTAGTCTTTTCATATATTCTTGTAGAGTCATCAATCACCTTCGATTTGGTTGTTTTAAAGTCCTTGAAGTTTATTCGCATCTCCATTCGTATCATTGATCTTATCAATTCAGCTTCACTGTGGTTACTTTCATTGAAAACCGGAGCTTTGTCCATAGAGTAAAGATCAGCAGCACGTAGAGTATGGAAGTCTTGTGTGCTCTTCAGATAATCAATCTCTCCATTCTTTCTTTTTATCACATACAACCTTTTCTCTCCATCATATCCCCAACTGATAACATGAGACATTTCACCATAATTATGTTTTGGTTTTGAAATGAACAGAAATGAGCTTCAGTAGGTGGTGGTGGTGCTTTAAACATTAAGCCTCCTCTAGTGTTTAATGCAATTTGACCAGTAGAATCTTTCTTGGTTGAAACAGCAGGAGTTGAACCACTCACAGTCTCAGTTGGGATTTCTCCTTCTTCAAGATTAATATCTTTGAATAACTCCTGAAGGTTGTTCCCAAATATATCCGTATATTCATTCTGATCATCCAATTCATCAAACACATCAAATTCTTCTTAGACAACACTTGATAAAGATTGTTGAAAACAATACAATTCCTTTTCATACAAACTTTCAGTAGCAGGGTCAAGTGGATCATATCCTTCTGGATCACTAACACTTGGTCGATTGACATTATCAGTGTTAGTATCACCAGTTGGACTCGAAGATAATCCTGCAGCATCACCTCCATCATCATCATTATTATTTCCATCATCATTACCTCCATCATTTCCACCATCATCTCCACCATCATCATCATTATTGTCATCATCATCCTCATCATCATCATCCTCATTATCATCTGAATCCCCATAATCAATCAAATCTTCATCCTCTCCTTCATTAACAACAGGCAAAGGCATCATATGTTCTGGCTCAACGAAACCTGTAGAAGTGAAAGCTTCAGTGATAGGTACTTCAGATGAAATTGGAACATCTTCAGTAGTACTAACACTTGGCTGTTCATTAGAATTTTGAGCTTCGTTGACCGTTTCTCTTTCTATAACATTTTTAGCAGGGGATTGGTTTGGAGAATGCCTACTTGTTTCACCAACCACAGTAGTAGACCTGATAACTGGTGGTTGATTGAAATAAGTCTGAGATATAAATTCTCTAAGCTCATTCAGCTGTCTCTCCAATCCTGAAGTATAATCAAACATGCTTTTCACTTGTTGTTCGAGAGAAACTATCCTTGTATCTTTAATTGCTAAGTCAAGATGAATCATGTTAATCAACTTTGTCTTTTCTTCATTATCCCTTTTCAATTCTGCAATCAACTTAACATTCTCAAAACTTTCTTTCTCCAAGTTCTTTACTCCTTCTTCTAGTGTTATTGAACGAGGAGTACTGGTTGATTCTTCTCTCCCTTGAAAATCTGGAGGAGTATTAAAAAACGAGTCAACATCAAATTCCAGATTTTCTGGTCTAGGAGGAGTAGAGAAACCAGATTCAGAAATATTAGCTACTTCAGAAACAGGAACTGTTTCTGTTTCAGGAGCAGAAGTAGTCTCAACAGCAGTCTGCTCTTGTTCAGACTCAGTAATAACCACATGAGTTCGTGGTCTCCTGGGAATAATACCTCGACCTCTATTTCTTGCTAGGAAATCTCTCCTCTTCGCCATACGTTTTCTCCTCATTGATGTACTAGGAGAATCCTCCGAGACATAATCCGTATCCCTGTCTTCAACATTAGGTCTTGAAGAAGTTGGAGTAGACGGTGTTTGATCAGTCTGAATCATATAGGGAACATTCCCTATCTGATCACTCGCGGTCTCTGAACTGGAAGCAGAATGAACAACTCCTTCTATTCTTCCTTCATTCACAGGCTCATCTTCAAATAACTTTTCAATCTCCTCGTCTAAATCATCTCTAGCACCAGATGCTGACGTGCCAGTTTGTGCTTCATCAGTTTAAGCACCTTCTCCTAATTCACCAACATCTTCCTCTATCTCAGAAAACTTTCCAATCTTTGCAAAACTTTCACCAGAGCATTTGTTACCTCTTTCTCCAGTGAGATGTGTGAAAATCTCCTTCTTAATAGTCTATACAACGTATTTAGGAGACCTCTGAGTGGCAAGCTCAGGAAAAGCATCGTTGATCACCAGCTGGACAAACCGTGGGTACATAATAAACTTCCTTCCTGGATTGGCTGTGGCGTTTTTGACCATCTCCTGGAAGATTACTCCAGAGATACTGAAAGGTAGATCATCAACCAGAGATACTAATAATGAGCCAAAAACAGCACTCAAACTATCCATGCCAGCTTTAAGATTGCTCAAACAGTGAATCACCACATGAAAAAGATACTTCCAATACGGTGGTAGCCACTTCTTTTCCAAACTGGGATATCTGTACTCGTATCCCATACGAGTCAGACAGTCAATCACTACATCATCATCCAGTCGTGTTGGTGCACCATCTTGATCATCAAACAGAAGAACTCGGTTCAGTATAGATTGGGAAACTGTCACTCTTTTATCCTTAACAGTAGCAGTGATAAGTTGATTACCAGCTTGGTCTTTTTCTAGAGCAGCAGTGCTCCAGAAAGCATCTATCAACTCGGAATATATGGCTGGGTCAGCTGATA
The DNA here is from genome assembly GCA_024085815.1 of Flaveria linearis. NCBI lineage: Eukaryota > Viridiplantae > Streptophyta > Magnoliopsida > Asterales > Asteraceae > Flaveria > Flaveria linearis. Next base: position 42,208,381 of record CM044012.1, read on the forward strand.
TAGCATACACTATGCGAGAATTCTTCAGACCTTCGATCATCGATGTAAACAGTTCCTTTCCTTCAGGAACATCTTATAAGTATGCAACACAATTATGATTTTTATTGAAAATCATTTGTGTCATCTGCATTGTCAAACATAATCATGATTAGATCACTTTGAAATAACTTAATTGTACACCAAAAACATTGTCTACACTTAGACACAATTACAACATTAAACTGTTGATTCGTACTAAATGTATTAGACACTTGTAAAGATTTAGCAATTAAGTTTTATCCAACAAAGACCAAGTTTATATGACAATACCATTTGTGCAAAACAAAACAATTAGACATTTAGAAAAATTTTCAAAAATACTCTATCAAGCGAAAGCTTATTCATGCGATAATTCCTTTCACGTGAAAATGAATTCCATGCGAAAATCACACTTTATGCGAAACACAAGTTTCATGCGAAAAATCCTATCATGCGAAAATAGTTTTCACGCGAGAACAATTTTCACACGAGAAAAGGTTTCAAGCGAAATACTTTTTCACGCAAAACCTCACTTTCATGTTTGTTCAGTATCCTTGTGCGATTCGCACACCCCAACTTCAAATTAACAGTTCAAAACATGATTTTAATCCATGAAATTCATTCCATCATTGTCGCCTAAGTCCATTAGGTGTATTTCATCTTTCAATTTCAACTTTTAAGTCTAATTTTAAGATTTTAGTTTCAAGTTGTTAAGTTCCATTTGAAATACGTCTCTTCAGTAACCGTTTAGATCAATATATACCTTTAGGATCTCAATATGAATGTAATGTGAGCAGTGTGGTGTTTCTGAATACCAAACAAAAGTGAAATGATCTCAGTATTTGATTTTCAGTGGGAAGCGAAAAGGGTTTTGGATGCGAAGCGAAAATGGTTTTCGGGTGTGGTTTGAGCGAAAAGTGATTTCGTCTAGAACACTGTGATATTTAACCTCCAAGAACTCACGCGATAATTACTTTCGCGAGAAAAGATGTTTCGCGTGACTCACCATTTCGCGCGAGATGCAATGTTAGTACCAAGTGATCAATTAATTTAATGAATCTTCAATTTTCAAAATTTATTTTGTCATTTATTTGTCTTAAAAGTAAAATACTACAAAAGTAACAATTGAAATAAGAATTGAATTGATCACAAATGCTTCTTCTATTGAATAAACACAACCTATTAAAGGTCTTGTACGAAATCGCACAGTGCAGAAGTGAATAATGAACAAAAGCTTAATTACAAAACGAAAACTAAGCTATTTATACTAAACAAAGAGTTCTCGCGCGACTTGTTTTTCGCACGGCTAAGCCTTTCGCGCGGGTCCAGTCCTTCGCGTGGAGTCAGTTGTCGCGTGAATGCTTCTTCTCGCGTGAATCTGGATTTCGCGTAATCAATCTTCAGAATTCGACTTCATTCAGACTTCAAATGTTTTGCCAAGCCTTGATTAGTCTTCTACAATCTCCCCCTAGGCTCGGTGAAACAATCTTAGTCAAGATCAACATTTGCTTTCTTGTATGATCCTGAAAAGGCATTCCATTTATTCCTTAGGATTCGATCCGTCATCCATACGTATTGGCAAGATTGAAAATAAACGGACTCGTCAGCTGAGATAGGACAGTGTAGCAGCTTGTTCAAGTCGTCTTTACCAAACTTTATTAAGTCAGCTGGATCAATGATTCTAAATGATTTGTCAGCGCATTTGATCACAGCATGACCTAAATCCTTTTCATAACTCCAAGAAATAAATTGCTTCAAAGAATTTGGAGGAACTGGTGCAAGAACTGGAACCTTCCTTTTCTTGTAAGAATTTTCAAAATGAGATCATATAGTTCTTTATCAAGTCAAGACTCTGTCCAGCTTTATTTAAAATAAACTGGTTAAGTTGATTGTCAATATCTTTTGTCCCTATTAAACTTATACTTCAGGTTTTACTCAGAAACATAAGGAGTGATATATATCATGTTTTGTATTGATTAATTATAATTCAGTGGATCCCACAATCAGAAATTCTGTAAAATAATTATTATCCTTCAAGACACTGTCGAGATTTCAAGTCACCCCAAATTGACTTAAACCATGCGTTGTTGATCAGTTATACCATTTATTTATTCCTAAAATATAACTATTTGAGCATAACTAGCCTGAGAAATATCTCTTAATCATGAAATATTGACAAGTTTAAGGACTTACTGACAGCCATCCGGACTTACGTTTTCCCTCTCAAGATGTTTAGGACTTACAAGCCATCCGAACTTACATGCCCCATCTTTTGATTTTGCCTTCCATGATCAGAAAATATTCTCAAAAAAGAAAAATATATACCATATAGTATGTATGTCTTTAGACATATCTTTTGATTTGTTGTGCTTCTTGGCATCTTATATCCTATATGGCCTTTTGGCATCTTTTTGCTCAATTATTTGCTCAACTATTTTCTTTTTGTCTTTTTATTTCTTTTTGTTTTTTTGTATTTTATCTTTTATATATACATATAGTTATGATAATCACTGAATCAAACAAATACAGGCTTGAGTATGACAAGATTATATCTCTCAGTCTGTGTTAGAACATTTTTGTCATTGTCACAGAATCCTGATATGTTCCCCACTAAATTATATCTCTTTAATTCAAGTTTAATCACTCAATTATGATCTTTTCATTTCTGAAAGCAAAGCCTATCGACACATCAATCAAAATCCAAGTCTATTCGTATTTAAGCCTTTGAAAGTACTTAGACTCTTTTAGAACTTTGTAAAATCATTTCTCATTTAATCATGAAAATTCCTTTTTATTAAATAATCCAATCTTGACTCCCCCTAAGGCCAAAATAATTTTCAAAGTGTATTTTTAAATTTCTCTATTATATGACTGAACATTTTGAAGCAATGATAAATTCCCAGTCATGTGTCTTGAACAACCGCTCTGTCTACATGCCAAAGACTTTCAATAGTCTTTTGCGGTTGTCCCTGCATAAGTAACAAGATTACTTAGCTTTTGGTACCCAAGTCAAACATGACTTGAGCACATTATGTGTTGCAGCAAGACAAAATGATTTGAGATTATTATATTTGTTTTGCACATCAGTCTTTTCATTTACACTTTTCACCTTGGTGTTTTCTTTTAAATCATCATTCAAACTCTTATTCTTTTTGACATTAAAATCATTAGCAACTTTTGATTGCATGTGTTTTGAAAATTTTCCACAAGTGAAAAACAATTTTCTATTATGAGTAATAGAATTATGAAATCGTTGTTTGCTCAGTGATTTTTGTCGAAAAGGACAATTGTTTGCCAAATGATTTATGTTTCCACACTGATAACATCTTCTTTGTTGTGTGTGGAAAACAAACTGTGGATGACAATTATGAAAATTTTCATAAAAACCAAAGTCAAATTGACTTTTTGGTTTAACATTCTGCACAGTCTCTCAAATCTGTGTCTCATTTGATAATTGCTTGTTCATCTTTTGCAGATTCGAGGAAATTTTTGAACTATGACCACTTTGGATTTGAGATTTAGCAGCTGTGATTTTTGGAATTGGTGATACTGGAACAGGACCAGTCTTAGAATTTGCTGGAGTAGGACCAGGCTTTGATATACGAATTGGTGTTGGAGAAGGACCAGGCTTTGATATACGAATTGGTACTGGAGAAGGACTAGGCTTTGATATGCGAATTGGTGCTGGAGAAGGACCAGGCTTTGGAATATTCAGATTGGATGAAGAAAGAGCATTCACTTGCAAATCTGGACTACAAATATCTTGATTCACAAGGTTAGCATTATAATGAAGTTTATTTTTAAAGAATCGAGAATTCGTTTCTTTAAAAATATGTTCTTCATTTTCAATTAAACCTTTAGAAACAAATCTATTTTTAAAGTCCTTTTCAAGTTTTTCTTTCTGATTTTCCCTCTGATTTTTATTCAAATTACATTTACTATTTGATTTAATCTCATTCAAATCAACAGTCTTTTCATTTCCTGACAAAGTTTGATTACAAATAGATCTTAAAACTTTTACATTCTTATTTTTCAAACTATCACTCTCATTTTCCTTTTCATTGTCACTCTCCCATTCTTCAACCAACCCATCCATCTTCACATTATCTGTACAAAAATTTTCAGTTAATTGTTTAGGAGTATTTATTATTATAGGATCAACAGATAAATTTACTTTAACTGAAGGTTTTAAGTCTAGAGATGGAGAGAAACCTATCCCATAGACCATATCAGAATCAGAAATGACATCAGATGAAGGTAAACATGAATAATCATGATTAATTGGAGGAGCAATGTTTGAAAATCTAACACCGCATTTTCCTCCTTTTATCTTCTGTGTCATTTGTGACTCGATAATTCCTTCAACCATAGTTGATGAAAGTTCAAATTTTTCAACAGTCAATTTAGCCGAGGCTAGTTCACTGTTGAGTCTATTAATTTCTAAGGCGAGTTCATTGTTTCTATTTGTCAAATCATTATTTCTGCATTCTTTATCATGAAGATTTAATTTTAAATTATATACTATATTGTTTAAACCTTCAAGTTTTTCTTTGAAAATCTTTTCATTTGATTTGTGTTTTCGAGCTTGATATTGAAGTTTTTCAACTTCCATTATCAAGTTTTCGTTATGAACTCTATATCTTTGAACTTTCTCAACACATGAATTTGTGCATAAACCATCATATACCTTTGGTTCAGAAGTTTCCCCTTCAGTCTCTTCTACCTTTTTGACCATAAAAGCCTTCATAGCAGCAGCTTGTTCTTCCACTGGAGCAACGTCAACAGTCTTTGGATCATTACATTGGTATTTGACTGGAGGCTCGACAGTGTACTCTTCAATCACTATCCTTTCCTCAGCAACCTTCTCATCCTGATGTTTCTTCACAACTTTCTCTTTCTCTTTTTCAACTTTCACCTTCATTTTTTCAACTTTCACCTTCACTTCTTCAACTTTCACCTACTCTTCTTCAACTTTCTCCTTTTCTTCTTCAACTTCCATCTTCACTTCTTCTTTCTCAGCAAATAAACCTTCCATCAAATCATCAGAAACAAACTCAGCAAACAAATTTTCTTCTTCTTCAGGTTCAGCAACAATCTTGGCAATGAATGCAGTAGACAATGTTAGATCAAGGGCTTCCATTTGGTCTGACCAGTCATATTCAGCATTAGTTTGTGAAACCAATGCTTTGTTACCACCAGAAGTACTAGCTTTGTCTTTCTTTGACTCAATCTCCACAGTCCCTATCTTTTTAGGGCCTTCAGTTTGACCAGTCTTGGGTTCAGTACATTCTCTAGCGAAATGACCTGGTTTGTCACAATTGTAACATCTCAGGTTAGACTTGTCAAATCCGATTTTGCTAGAATTGTTTACACCAAACATCTTTATCCCAGTACGTCTAGCAAAGTTCTTCGCCCTGTATACCACCATGGCCATTTGGTACTTGATGTCATTTTCTTCAACATCGTCAGGATTGACTTGTTGAATATCATCAACCAAGACATTAGGAGCAGTGAGTCTACCAGCCATGAAAGCTTCATAGCTTGACATAAAAGTGGTGAATTGGGAAAGATGCTCCTCAGCAATCTGGACCGTCTGCTTTGATGGATTAGTGGTAGCAATATAAGCATGTTGACCACTTTGAGAATTTTGAGTTTGAGGGATTTGTTGATAGATGATGGGGGAATAGAGTTGAGCAGCTGGAACTTGAATTTGAGGGTTCATTACTGGTTGCATATAAGAAGATGCTAAACTTCCAGTTTGTTGTTGCTGACACATTTGGGTATAACTGACATAGTAATTAGGATTACTAGCCATTTTTGCATAAAGAGCAGTTCCTTCAGCACCCAGAGAACTTAGATGATTAGCAGCTCGCTGCTTATCGTCCATTTCATAAGACTTGATAGTTGAAATGAGATCAGTCAACTGAAGAGTATACAAGTCTTTGGTTCTCTTGATCAGTGTACAGTTGTTATTCCAACTGTATGGAAGTGAATTTAGCAGCTTCTTGTTCACCATGATTGGTCCCAGAGTAATACCAGCACTCTTCATTTTAGTTACCAATCTAACAAACCTGGCATTCTGAGCTTCCAACTCTTCACCAACAATATAATTAAACATGTTGAATTCTTGATTCAACATATCCTTTTTGCTTTCCCTCATATCTTTATTGCCTATGATCTGAGTTTCAAGTGCATCCCATAACACCTTTGCACCTCTAAACTCTTTGAACTTATGTGAAATCTCAGTAGTTAATGCCATAGTAATGGCAGCATAAGCTTTGTCATCCAGTTCCAACCTCTTCATGTCATCTTCGTCCTATAAATGTTCTGGTTTCTTGACGAGCTCCCCTTTGTCATTCGTATACATGGGAATATACAGACCATACTGAATAGACCTCCACATCTTAGGTTCCGTGTAAATAACATGGTTCTTAAACCGGTACGCCCAATCTGCATAATCGTCTTCACTAAGAAGTCTCGGTGGCTTGTTTCCAGTACCAAATTCAGTATCAAGATGAAGAGAAGCAGTAAGATGCTTTAGATTTGGTGTTGTTGAAGACATGTTGATCAGAAAGTCAAAAATCAGATTTTTCATGCGAGAGAAGCTATCGTGCGAAAACCTTTTTCGCGCGACACAATTTTTCGTGCGAGAATTGTGATTCGTGCGAAATTCCAATTTACTTTTCAAGCGAAATCGCGTAAAAAGTGAAATAACTGCCTATGCGAAAACTGATTATTTCGCACGCGAAAACTCCCAGTTTCGTGCACAATCAATTCTCCAACTGTTTATTCAAGCGAAAGTCACCTCCAATTCACTGAATAGGTCTGATTAAACTCATTTTAGTCTGATTTTAATGAATTTAGTTCAATTTTAAGCTTAATTATGATTAAAATTCAACTAAAGTCCACTAAATCAGTCCAAATCAGTCCAAAACTGCAAAATTTGAGCAGCATAACATCACCATAGCTGAATCTCAAGTAATCAATGATGAATAGCTCCAGAAACGAGTAGAAATCAATCCAAATCTTCTTCAAATTGTGATTCTAGAGCCTAATGCTCTGATACCAATTGTAAAACCGTGAAATCTCCCAAGAAACAGTCCAACCACGATTGGATTGAAATAAGAATTGAATTGATCACAAATGCTTCTTCTATTGAATAAACACAACCTATTAAAGGTCTTGTGCGAAATCGCACAGTGCAGAAGTGAATAATGAACAAAAGCTTAATTACAAAACGAAAACTAAGCTATTTATACTAAACAAAGAGTTCTCGCGCGACTTGCTTTTCGCGCAGCTAAGCCTTTCGCGCGGGTCCAGTCCTTCGCGTGGAGTCAGTGGTCGCGTGAATGCTTCTTCTCGCGTGAATCTGGATTTCGCATAAGCAATCTTCAGAATTCGACTTCAAATGTTTTGCCGAGCCTTGATTAGTCTTCTACAGAACTACACATAAACATCTAATAAACATTATCAAACATGCCAAAACACATACGGGTATCAATAGCTAAACATGGTAAAAATCGTTTAATACATTTTCAGCCCTAAAAGAGTTTAAAACAAGTAAAAACCGGGGTCTAGAAACTCACCTTAGCTCTCTCTCGGGTATGACTTCTTCAAAAACCCATTTGCTACATGTTCAACACCTATAAAACCCAATGAACACACCCGAACACAAAAACACACACATAAGAACATGCATTCTCGGTTTCTTAGCCAAAACACAACTTAAAAACACTAATTCTTACCTTGAATTCGATTTCTTCTTCTTTCTCTCTCTAAAAACCGAAGCCTCTGCTGTTTCTCTTTCTAAAAACCGAATGCAAATGAGTGTGCAGGGGGTTATGGGCGGCCATACCCTCTTTTACACCAACTTTTCAAAGATTTTGTTCTTTTTACACTTTTAACCCCTCAACTTTGGGTTGACTTCCATTTCTCCCTTTTTATTTCTCTTTTTGTTTTCTTATTCATTTCTTTAGAAATGTCCGGGTGTTACAATTTGTTATTTTTGATGTTCGGAATTGCGCGGATATTTGTTTCTTGTGTGCAGATAATTGAGCTTCTTAAGCATACGAGACATTTCGGAAGGACTTCCCCATTGCTCTTTGATTCTGAGATTGAGAAAACAGCACGAGACAACCAAGTTTTTCACAAGGCAAATCCTTCATCAGCTCCTATTCCATAAAGTGTGTGGTCTGAAGAAGGAACCTCATCAGCTAAGGCTAGTCAAATCCTACGAAGACTTTCCAAAACACCGAAAAGTAACCCGTTCAACAACATGAATAACTCGGGTAATCAAAGTGCTCCGTCTAATTAACCTCTTCCACAAAGGGAGCAACCTCTAGGTGACATCCCACCTCTATTTTTCCCACCACATAAGGCTCCACCACCTCAGCAACAAGTCCCACCATTTAACCCAGTTCAAGGAAACCCTATACCTCTACCACCACAATTCTAAATGGGTGAAACTACTCGTACATACCCACAACCCAATCCACCTATTCAACAAGAACCGGTTAGAAATATTAACTATGAGGATCCAAGAAATCCCTCAGTTCAATTTAATCAATCAAATTCAAGCCGAAATGATGGTGTTAATGGTGATGAAGATATAAGGGATCAGGTATCAAATTAGGATGATGGACTGGGGCATTAGAATTCAAATGTTGGATATGGAGTGGGAGATGAAGATGGATTTGGTTTCAAATATGGCTATCAGCATCCGGGAGGATACAATTATCATTTTAATCCAGTCTTCCAAACGGCTAATCAAGGTCCTCCAAGAGCCATGAGGCAACCAATGAACCAACATCCGCAACCGGGTTTTCCTCAACATCATGATGGTCTTTCGCAAGTCCGTCATCGTGCCCCAATATGAGGAGTTGAAAGACATTTCAAACCTCAACTTGCAGTCAACTCATCTCCAATATGTCACACCCCAACCTTGACGGCGGAAACGTCAAAGTGTGAGAGTTAAGATCGTTCACAGCCTCATAACGCTATTTTAAATTCCAATTATATTAATAAAGATTCAATTGTAACAATACAAGTAAAAGGCTCAAACAAAGACACATCATGAATAAAAGGTTGAAAGTAACAAGATCATTGTTTATTTCTCTAAGTCCAGTCCTAAGTGAGACAAGCTTCAAAGAGTAGAACGCATACTTGGGTTATTCCTGAAACATATTAAAAGTAAAAGATCAACATAAAAATGTTGGTGAGCATTCCATAGTTTTCAATACATAGAATATATAAAAGATGGCAATTCAACTCATAAGTTAGTGAATAAAGTGATTAGGGATGTTATGATCAAATGCAACAATCAAACCTTGACAAAGTTTTACAAGTCTCAAACGTTTACAAGATTATACGATTAGCTAAGTGTACTTGGATCAACCAAGCAGGCTTGTCAGGCCCATAGATCTATGACTTCGCCAGGCTAGCAATAGTTAATGATTGTACATATAAACGTCATAACATGGTAACCACAAAAGTTCAACTAACCACAACTTTGCATGATGAATTGCCATAAAGTTTACAAGTCTCAAATAAGTTTACAAGTGCAATGATAACAAGTTAACATGTTTCACCATAAAGTGTGAAAATATGAAAAAAGGAGTATGGAAGAACTCACATTGATTTAGGCATTACAAGATGATATAAAAGATTAAAGTAATGATCTAAAAGATAGTCCCAAAGTATTCATTACAAGGCACCTAAATATGTATTACAAGGCACCTAATAGTGTTCAAATAAGAATTAGGGTTTCAATAGATTAAGGTTTTTAATAAGTAATAAGTTTATAAAATAATTATAGTTTGATTCCATTAGAGAAATTATATATGTATATTTAAGTATTTAGAAACGAATTTAAGTATAAATATAGATAAGATTCAATATAAATAAAGCTTTATAATTTATTCAAAATTAATTGGAATAACGTTTTGATTAATAATGAATTATTAATCTAAACCTTTAGTTACTATATTTTATAAGAAAGATAATATTTATAAATAATTTGTGAAATTATAAAATAAATAACTTCTACAATTATCATGATAAAACTTTAATTAATATAATGCCCATTAATTTTTATAAAAATTTATTGTTTCAAGTTTAATAATTATTTAATTGTTTTTAAAAGAAAACAATTTAAATATAAAGGTTAGATAAACATTAGAGATAATTATGTCTTTAAAAGTAATGTTTGGACCAAAAGATTTATTATTTATTATTTGAAACAATTAACAATAAACTAAAACAAGAAAATAATCCAAATGTATTATTGAACATGTAATGTTTCAATAGGATAAACGATACTTAAATCTATTTTATAAAAAAATAGACTAGTTATATCATTTGTTTTAAAGATAATAATAAAAAAATTGTTAAGATATTTTAGGAACTAAATTCCAGAAAATTAATTAGGTGGTTAAAAAATATTTGAAGATTATAAAAGGAATTTTTATATTTATTCTAAATTTTCTGAAAAATTAATTTGGGCTAAAAGCCCTTAAAAAATACATGATGGTGCCCGGGTTCGAACCCGGGACCTCATGTGTGTTGGGCTAGTGTGTTAACCAGTGAACCAGGCTTACAGCCGCGGTTAACTTCGGTTTTAAATTTATTTAAACAGATTCAAAGAAGCTCCCCGAAATCCAAGAACCCTAAACTCAATTTCGATCCAATTGACCATCCAAACGATTATGTTAAAGAAAACATTCATAGGGCTTTTGATCCCCATGTAAAAACGAGTAAGTTAGTATGATCAATTACCCAAAATAAAAATGAAATAATGATGAACAGATGAGTACAAGTCGCGACTATGTGAGAATTGATTCTTGTAGCAATTGTTGCTCTTAATCGAATTAATTTTGCAGGAAGCTTCGGATTGAGCTTTTAATCCAAAGCCCTCAAACGATTTGGTGGTTAGATGTCTCGAAGCCCACTGTCGACTATGTTGCAGGTCGCGATGAAAGTGATGATCGATTATCAGGTTTGAGTGCTTCGGGAATGAAATTGGTTTTACAGAGTGTTCAATTGAATCGATTCCAATGTTGTCCAAGGTTATCAAGTCCCGGTTATGACTGTTTCAAGTCGTAAGGTTAACGCATTCAAGGTTCGTTTTCGGTTTCGAGTTAGACTGGTTTAATAAGTGTTTAATCCAAATTAATTCGGGTTTCTGATTCGAAACCGATGTACAAGAATTAAGTAACGGTATGATTGCGATTTTAATTAGGCGTTTTGGTTAATTGAAAGTCGCCAGAGCTTGGCCGAGAAGGTAAGGCCGGCGGGGGAGAAGGGGCCAATGGTTTGGGTTTTAAAAGATTTACACAAATTGTAAGGCCCGGTTCCCGGAGACCTCACTGTTGGTCATTCACAGCAATAATTACATAAGACATTGCATATTATAAATTTAAGCAGCGAAATTTGTTTAGCAAAAACCATTCATTTCATTAGTAACACTGTTGTTAAGCAATACATTGTAGTTCATGAGTTAAAAAAGATTAGTTGAATGAATTACAAAACAACAGTATCGTTAAAACATGAATGGATGTCAGTCTTGTCGCGCCGAGTAGCATCCCAGTGTGCCATCCTCAGCATCGTTTACCTGCCAACTGGAAAATACATAAAAGTCAGTGATGCAGAGTGAGTTCTAGTTTTATGATTAAAATACTTTACTTTTTCAAATCATACTATACTTTCGTAGATGCCCACACATTATACGTACATGTAGATGATATCATTATTATCTTTCATTGCGTTCGTTAGCTTTCATTAATTCATTGTAACTCATTATCATTCATTTATCATCTAGATCCCGTCAGACTTTACCCTCTTCATGGCACACAGCCACGATTACGGAGGTCGAATGAGGGGAATCCCATTTTGTACTTTATTATGATATTTCATTTGTGAGCATACATCCTTCATACATACAGATAATAATAATAATTATTATTATTATCCTCATCATTCGTTCAATTTATACTCTTTCCATTACTCTTTCAGTCTTTACATTCTCATTCTTACGAGTCTGTTGCGACAAGAAAGTCGCTCACCTCCATGTCGATCTCTTAAGATCGTATGTTAGCCAAGTCTGTTGCAACACATGGTTACTCACCTCAGTGGCAATCTCAAGATTGCCTGCTAACCGAGTCTGTGGCAACACAAAGTTGCCCACCTCCATATTGATCTCTCACGATCGTATGTTAGCCAAGTCTGTTGCAACACATGGTTGCTCACCTCAGTGGCAATCTCACGGATTGCCTGGTAACCGAGTCTGTTGCAACACAAAGTTGCTCACCTCATTATCAATCTCAAAGATTGACCCTGTGTGCATCCTTCGGGGTAGCTAACCCGCATCACAGTTGAGCTAACACCTGCCAGGGGTGTGCACCTCTATACATTTGCTTGCAAGCCTTTACTTATTCATTTACGTTCCATTTTCTTCATCATTAATATTTTACTTATTAATGATTATACTCTTCATTAAACTTTAATCATCCTTTATCATGCCATTTCATACTTAACAATATTAAAATGATAATAATAATATTGCTAATAATAATAAACTACTGATAATAATATCAGTAATAATAACAAGGGTCAATCATTAATCATCATTGCATACATAAAACATCATCATTAAATAGCCCTTGGTCAACCTCGGTCAAATCCTAAAACCCAGATTTCTAGAAAAATCCTGTAAAAATTTCTAAGTATAAAAATTCTGGGCGCATGAGGACTATTTGGGCACATGAGCCCTGTCTGGGCGCATGAGCACTGTTGGGACATATCTCCTTACACTTAGAAAATAATTCCAGGCGTAAGAGCACTATTTAGGCTCATCACCCTACACTTAGTTTTCTAAGTCATTATTTCGGGCACAAGAGCACTGTTTAGGCTCACTACCCTACACTTAGTTTTTCTAAGTCAGAATTCAGGCATATGAGTACTATTCAAGCATATTACCCTATACTTGGTTTCTAGGTCATACTTTCAGGCATAAGAGCACTATTTGGGCATATTACCTTGTAATTTTTCTAAGGCATAAATTCAGGCGTATTAGCACTATTCAGACTCATTACCATGTACTTGGTTTTCTAAGTTCTAAATTCCAGGCACATGAGCACTGTTGGGGAGCATAAGCCCCAACACTTAAATTTCTGTCATAATTTTGGGAGTATGAGGACTGTTCAGACTTATGAGCCTTGTATAGGCGTATTGGCAGCTTCTGCACATATTTTAAACTGTTTTCAGTCCTAAACATACATCACTTAGTTCTAGCTTTCACATACCATTCTAAGCATGAACTTAACATATTCATAATCATACATCTTCCCAAAACATACCCGACCCACATACACATGCATATGAACATATGGGTATAATACCCAATCTTATAAAAACATACATACATGTATTTCCAGCCCCAAAAATCGTATAAAACATGTAAAAAGGGGATCTAGAAACTCACCTTTGCTGCTTTCAAGCTTAACACTCTCAAAACCACGAATTCTTGATGTTTCTAGCACCGAAACACCAAGAACACATACCCGAAAGCATATAGGCACATAAGAACATATAACCGAGGCATTATCTAGCCAAGAACAACTTAAAAACACGAATTCTTACCTGGAAATTCGAATCTTGCTTGACCTTCTTTCTCAACCCGAAGCTTTTTCTTCTTTCTCTCTCTAAAGTCGAATGAAAGATGTTGTGCAGGAGGTAATGGGCGGCCATGCCACCTTTTTACCAACTTTTATTGCTTTTGTACTTTTTAACACTTTTGGTCCCTCAACTTTGGGGTTGACTTTCATTTCTCCCTTTTTCTTTCTCTTTTATTCTTTTGTTTCTTTAAAAGAAAATACGGGTGTTACAAGTCCACCCCCCTTATATAGGTTTCGTCCCCGAATCCTGTTAGTCGGTCGACAATCACCCAAATAGTATCGCATCCCCTCGATGTGCGAGGTAGCTTAGTAATAGAGTCCATGGTGATATGCTCCCACTTCCATTCGGGTATATACAACGGTTGGATCTTCCCGTATGGTTTCTGGTGTTCAGCCTTCACTTGAAGACAAGTAAGGCACTTACTCACGTACTCCACTACATCGCGTTTCATACCCGGCTACCAATAATCTTTCTTCATATCGTGATACATCTTGGTAGCACCAGGATGAATGGAGTATCGAGTCTTATGGGCTTCATCCATAACCTTTCCACGTAGATCCCCATATCGAGCAATCCACATTCGCCCGAATCGAGTCTTAACACCAAGAGTGTTCTCGCCCAATTCCGTGACTAGACCTCTCATCCTTTCGGAGTTAAGACGATCTTCTTTCAAAGCCTCGTCTTGAAACTCCTTAATTTGTGTCATCACATCGGAGGTCATAATCAGCTGATAAACCTTCACCCGGATCAGCTCGGGCCTTTCTTTTCGGCTAAAGGCATCTGCCACCACGTTGGCCTTGCCCAGATGGTAATGGATTTCGCAATCATAATCCTTTATGAGCTCTAACCATCGCCTCAACCTCATGTTTATATCTTTCTGCTCAAAGAAGTACTTCAAGCTTTTGTAGTCTGTGAAGATGGTGCACATCGTCCCATATAGATAGTGCCACCAAATCTTCAACGCAAAAACCACCGCGGCTAATTCTAGATCGTGTGTGGGGTAGTTGACTTCGTGGGTTTTCAGTTGTCGAGATGCGTAGGCTATTACCCTTCCACGTTGCGTCAATACACAACCTAGCCCAGAGTAGGATGCATCCGAATATACCACTAAGTCTTCACTTCCCTCGGGCAAAATCAAGACAGGAGCTTGTGTTAGTCTCGTCTTCAACTCCTCAAAGGCACTCTCCTGCTCTCGACCCTACACGAACTTCACGTCCTTGCGGGTCAATTTAGTCAAAGGTGAGGCTATCTTGGAGAAGTCTTGAATAAATCTCCTGTAGTAGCCCGCCAATCCCAAGAAGCTACGAATCTCGGATGGCGTCTTTGGTGACTTCCATTGCATCACAGCCTCAACCATTGCTGGGTCCACCTTGATTCCCTCTGCATTTACCACGTGACCCAGAAATTGCACCTCGCGTAGCCAAAAAGCACACTTGGAGAACTTAGCATACAGTTTCTCCTTTCTCAAAGTCTCCAACACTTCCTGAATGTGACCGGCATGCTCTTCCTCGCTCCTTGAATAAATCAAGATATCATCGATGAATACAATAACTGATTTATCCAACATCGGCCGGCACACCGGATTCATCAAATCCATAAAAGCAGCTGGCGCGTTGGTTAAACTGAAGGACATAACGAGAAACTCATAGTGTCCATAACGCGTACGAAAAGCTGTTTTAGGAATGTCTTGCTCCCTCACTTTCAATTGATGGTAACCAGATCGAAAATCTATCCTCGAGAACCAGCTGGCACCTTGGAGCTGATCAAACAAGTCGTCAATCCTCGGTAATGGATACCGATTCTTTATCGTCAGCTTATTCAACTCACGGTAGTCGATACACATCCTCATACTACCGTCCTTCTTCTTCACAAATAAGACCGGAGCACCCCAAGGAAAGATACTCGGTCTGATGAAGCCCTTATCAGGCAATTCTTACAGTTGCTCCATTAACTCCTTCATCTCAGTCGGAGCTAATCGATACGGTGCCTTGGCGACAGGTTGGGCACCAGGTATCAAGTTGGTTTGAAATTCGATTTCGCGATCCGATGGCACACTTGATAGGTCCTCTGAAACACATCGGGAAAGTCACTCACAACCGGCACATCGGACAATTGTGTTGTTGACGTGTCCACATCCTTCACGTAGGCTAGATAAGCGCTACATCCACGTCTCATGCACTTTCCCGCCCCCGCCATCAAAATTACTTTTGGAATCGTCATTACCCGATCGCCATATATTGTCACCGGACTTCCGTCAGGCGCCGTCAGTCTAATCATTTTTTTACGACATACGATATTCGCCTCGTGGGTTGCTAACCAATCCATCCCTAGTACTACATCAAATCCACCTAGGGGTATCACATGTAACCTAGCAGCAAACCTATGACCTTCTAATTCCATGGCACAATCCTCTATCACGTCAGTAACTCTAGTGGACTTACCGATAGCAGTTTCTACATCAAAAGGCTCGCTAATACCCCTACTGCTAACAGACAACTTAACACAAAAGGTAGTAGAAATAAAACTCCTACTAGCACCGGAATCAAATAATATAGAGGCACAAGTTTGATTAACTAGAAACATACCTGACACAACATCAGGATCCACTCTGGCTTCTTCCCGGGTCATGGTGTAAGCTCTAGCACTTGCCCTCTGCCCTCCTTCTTCCGGCTTCTTATTCCCCGCTCCAGAGCTCTCCGCCCTAGGCTTCTTACAGTCTCTAGCGATATGGCCAGGCTGGCCACACCTGAAGCATACGTTCAGTCCCATCCTACACTCACCAGGATGCTCCCTTCCACATTTGCCACATTTCTTTGACCCCGAGCTGGACGACCCCACCTTACGGTCATCCACTCTCATCTTCTTGTTGTTCGGGGTGAAACTTCCCCGCCTAAACCTCTTTCCATTCTAACTCCGGTCACCACCACCGGCTTTCTTCACTTCCACCACTGTCACTTCCCTTTCATTGTAGAGCCTCCCAGCCAGATCCACTGCCGACCTAAAGGTGCCCGGTCTAGCAGCGATCAAGTGCCAGCGAATGTCAGCTGGCAGTCCCTGAATATACCGGTTAATCTTTCGAGACACCGGCGTCACCTGATTTGGCACCAGCCTCACCATTTCATTGAATTTGGTGGTGTACTGCTGGTTGGTCATGGTTCCCGCCTCGAGTTGCAGGAACTCCCTCTCGATCCTATCCAGTTCCCTATGAGGACAGAACTCCTCCATCACTAGTTGTTTCAGCTCCCTCCATCGCATCTTCCCGATGGCTCTAGTACCCTCAGCTTGGACAATATTGTCCCACCAACATAATGCCGAGTCTACAAAAGAGTGAGTTGCGAACTTTACCTTTGATCTTTGCGACACTCACTGATCTCTAGCACTGCCTCCATCTCTCTCACCCAGCGGTGAGCGGCAGCAGCATCGCCATTTCCATCGAAAGTCGGGGGCTTGCACCTCTGAAATGCCCCGTAGCTGCATCCCTTGGTCGTTATCCCTACCGCATCCTCCTCTTCCTCGTCAGAAACTACTATCTTAGGATCCGGTCGTTCCTTTCCTCCCTTGCTTTCCTTTCCAGTCGACTCCCTCCTGTCCTCCTTCTCCTTTCTCTCCTCGTTCCTCACGGCTCGAATAACATCGGTCACTACAGATGGCATAACTACCTGCAGGACCTGGTGTACCTCATCAGCAATCGCCTCCCTAGCTGAGGCATTCAGGCTGGCATTCTCATTTCCTTCAGCCCGGTCAGGAACCTCAAGGATCTCATGGGTCGTCTCAGCAGCTTTGGCACTGCTCCTGGTCATACGCGGTCTACCTCTACCTCTAGAAGCTTTGGAAGGTTTCTTCCCAGCCATTTCCTAAGCACTATAAGATTCAAACACTCACACAGTCATTCAAGGTAATGGCTCAGTTTATATCAAGTGTAGTAAGTCCCTAATTACAGTGGCCAGTTGTAATTAACCACTTACTTTACTTTTCACAGCTCAAGCATTTCCTATCCTGACTTCATCAGTATCTAAATCTACTATGATCACATAAGTCAAATAGCACACGCACATAATACCGGTTAACTTTTAAGAAAAGAAATACCTGATGGCACGGAGCTACTCGGGCTGACATCCCTCCTTCTGTCCCATTTTCAGTTTAAAATTAGGTTTCTTTTGAAAATTTACCCGTTTCACTTAAACTTTGGCTCTGATACCAATTTGTAAGGCCCGGTTCCCGGAGACCTCACAGTTGGTCATTAACAGCAATAATTACATAAGACATTGCATATTATAAATTTAAGCAGCGGAATTTGTTTAGCAAAAACCATTCATTTCATTAGTAACACTGTTGTTAAGCAATACATTATAGTTCATGAGTTACAAAAAGATTAGTTGAATGAATTACAAAACAATAGTATCGTCAAAACATGAATGGATGTCAGTCTTGTCCTGCCGAGTAGCCATCCCAGTGTGCCATCCTCAGCATCGTTTACCTGCCAACTGGAAAATACATAAAAGTCAGCGATGCTGAGTGAGTTCTAGTTTTATGATTAAAATACTTTACTTTTTCAAATCATACTATACTTTCGTAGATGCCCACACATTATACGTACATGTAGATGATATCATTATTATCTTTCATTGCGTTCGTTAGCTTTCATTCATTCATTGTAACTCATTATCATTCATTTATCATCTAGATCCCGTCAGACTTTACCATCTTCATGGCACACAGCCACGATTACGGAGGTCGAATGACGGGGAATCCCGTTTTGTACTTTATTATGATATTTCATTTGTGAGCATACATCCTTCATACATACATATAATAATTATTATTATTATTATCCTCGTCATTCGTTCAATTTATACTCTTTCCATTACTCTTTCAGTCTTTACATTCTCATTCTTACGAGTCTGTTGCGACAACAAAGTTGCTCACCTCCATGTCAATCTCTTAAGATCGTATGTTAGCTAAGTCTGTTGCAACACATGGTTGCTCACCTCAGTGGCAATCTCAAGATTGCCTGCTAACCGAGTCTGTGGCAACACAAAGTTGCCCACCACCATATTGATCTCTCACGATCGTATGTTAGCCAAGTCTGTTGCAACACATGGTTGCTCACCTCAGTGGTAATCTCACGGATTGCCTGCTAACCGAGTCTGTTGCAACACAAAGCTGCTCACCTCATTGTCAATCTCAAAGATTGACCTTGTGTGCATCCTTCGGGGTAGCTAACCCACATCACAGTTGAGCTAACACCTGCCAGGGGTGTGCACCTCTATACATTTGCTTGCAAGCCTTTACTTATTCATTTACGTTCCATTTTCTTCATCATTAATATTTTACTTATTAATGATTATACTCTTCGTTAAATTTTAATCATCCTTCATCATGCCATTTCATACTTAACAATATTAAAATGATAATAATAATATTGCTAATAATAATACACTACTGATAATAATATCAGTAATAATAACAAGGGTCAATCATTAATCATCATTGCATACATAAAACATCATCATTAAATAGACCTTGGTCAACCTCGGTCAAACCCTAAAACCCAGATTTCCAGAAAAATCCTGTAAAAATTTCTAAGTATAAAAATTCTGGGCGCATGAGGACTATTTGGGCGCATGAGCCCTGTCTGGGCGCATGAGCACTGTTAGGACATATCACCTTACACTTAGAAAATAATTCTAGGCGTAAGAGCACTATTTAGGCTTATCACCCCTACACTTAGTTTTCTAAGTCATTATTTCGGGCACAAGAGCACTGTTTAGGCTCACTACCCTACACTTAGTTTTTCTAAGTCAGAATTCAGGCATATGAGTACTATTCAGGCATATTACCCTATACTTGGTTTCTAGGTCATACTTTCTGGCATAAGAGCACTATTTGGGCATATTACCTTGTAATTTTTCTAAGGCATAAAATTCAGGCGTATTAGCACTATTCAGACTCATTACCATGTACTTGGTTTTCTAAGTTCTAAATTCCAGGCACATGAGCACTGTTGGGGAGCATAAGCCCCAACACTTAAATTTCTGTCATAATTTTGGGAGTATGAGGACTGGTCAGACTTATGAGCCTTGTATAGGCGTATTAGCAGCCTCTGCACATATTTTAAACTGTTTTCAGTCCTAAACATACATCACTTAGTTCTAGCATTCATATACCATTCTAAGCATGAACTTAACATATTCATAACCATACATCTTCCCAAAACATACCCGACCCACATACACATGCATATGAACATACGGGTATAATACCCAACCTTATAAAAACATACATACATGTATTTCCAGCCCCAAAAATCGTATAAAACATGTAAAAAGGGGATCTAGAAACTCACCTTTGCTGCTTTCAAGCTTAACACTCTTAAAACCACGAATTCTTGATGTTTCTAGCACCTAAACACCAAGAACACATACCCGAAAGCATATAGGCACATAAGAACATATAACCGAGGCATTATCTAGCCAAGAACAACTTAAAAACACGAATTCTTACCTGGAAATTCGAATCTTGCTTGACCTTCTTTCTCAACCCGAAGCTTTCTCTTCTTTCTCTCTCTAAAGTCGAATGAAAGATGTTGTGCAGGAGGTAATGGGCGGCCATGCCACCTCTTTACCAACTTTTATTGCTTTTGTGCTTTTTAACACTTTTGGTCCCTCAACTTTGGGGTTGACTTTCATTTCTCCCTTTTTCTTTCTCTTTTATTCTTTTGTTTCTTTAAAAGAAAATACGGGTGTTACACAAATGGTCCCTGTGAATTCTAACAGTTTCCATTTGAGTTTTATAGTTTTTATGTTATTATTAACATTGTTATTATTAGTATTACTATCAATAATAGTAATAATAATATCATCATTGTTATTATTATTATTATCAGTATTATTACCATTAACATTATTATTATTAATATTAATATTATTATTAATAATAGTGATAATAATATCATTATTATTATTATAATAACAATTATTTTTTACATTATTATTACTTTAAAATTTAGAATAATAAGTAAACATTATAACACTTATAATGTTATTATTATTCATTAAATTAATTTGTTAATCACCAAATTAATTATTAAGTATAACAAACCTCAAAGTTTCAAAATTGACATAAAAGGTCCTTGTAAGATTTAACAAAGTTAACTTTTAAGTTAACGAAAATACGAGATGTTACAGTCTCCCCAACTTAAAAGAATTTCGTTCCGAAATTAAGAATGAAACTTAAATGAATAAAGGAATTGTAATGAAAGGTAAGCGTACAATGGCCAGTGATGGGCGTTTGATTACAGATGAGATGTTTCACTTTATGGAATCTTACAAGATTCTTGACATAATATATGCCATCTTGAACTCTTCCAGTGAAATACAAGACGTTTTAAGTTATAACGTTGGAAAACAATGACGAGTTTCGTGGTACCTTAGATTTATAAGTTACAACTTCTAGAATATAATTTCGTAGTAGAATGATATCTAGAAATCGATAATAGACCAACAATGATAAGAAAGGTTATCTGTCGGGATTTAAGAATCCCAAACGTCACTGTATGAAATGATCTTAACGCATATCTTGTAAATATGTATTTCTCCTTTGACCAACCAGCGGTCTAAGAATTATACGATATGCGAAGATTTTGAAACGAGTTCACTACGATGATTAAGAACATTATTAAAAGCAGAAAATGAATCGATCATCCAAAATAACGATCGATGTTTTAACGCCATACCACGGGGTACTAATATTTGAAACAGATACAGGTAAATTTCTCGACCCGTCATCCCACATAAATCAAACTGAATTTTTAGCCAATCGGTCTATAATGCAACAATTGTCATCATGTCCCCTAAGATAAGAAGCATTTTAATTGAAAGAAAAGTTAAACAGGAGATCCATAGGATCACGAATGTTAGGTCTTGTCATATGTGAAGGTAAGACACTTGGACACATGCCAAGTTATGTCTTTTCTTTTATGCCAAACCCATGACTACAGATTACGAAATTTTATGAACCATTATATCCACATCGTAATGAGGATAATAACGAGTCTTGTTGTTCAAAACCAAGATAGAATAATGATTTTCAAGGTTAAGGATTCAAAAGCGATTCAAGAAATGACGCAAACAATAAGAAAGGTATTTCTAAACATGTTTTGCAAGGTAACAAATTTCCAAATGTAGATTGCATACGTAATTCTTCAAACCCATAAGTACAGTCAAGAACATTCGTATGACTAGAAAGACATAATCACAAATTGATAATATCTTTATTTGGCAAAAGATTGTTTAGGAGGGCTATCATTGCGAAATCAGGTTTTGATGATAACTCAAAATGAAAGTCGATAAGTAAGGAATAAATGGTTCCATATAGCTAGATCATATCAAAACATGAGGATAAAGGAAAAGAAATCGAGTTAAGAATTTAAATGCTCCAAGCTTGGAATCAAAATCAACCTAAAGCGATCGGGTCTCCTTTCAAGTTCAGAGATCATGCTTTGGCTTGATAGGTCGAAACACTAACATTGTTTCACCCTTCAAGTTACTACATGCTTCTCGTCACTTGATTACAACCTTGGTAAGTTGAAGATCAAGAAATGAGAATAGTTATTAAGGTGTGGTTTTCACTCCTAACTTGATGGTGTATTCCCAAGGTATGACCACTAACTTACCAATCAAAAAGTTCAATCCCTAACTCATTGTTAAGGATCCACAGAAATAAGAAGAGGTAACTCACCATTAAGATAAGGGAATCACTCCTATCTTAATGGTGAAGTTTTATAAAAACAAAATATAACAAGATAAACTTCTTCATCAAAATCCAGAATTCACTCCTACTTTGATGAGGTCGTTTCATTTGAACAAATTCAATTCATAAAAATGACATTATCATCAAGGTATGGAATTTACGCCTATCTTGATGATTGAATTTCATAATAACAAGAAAATAATCGAAGATTGACATTTGTCACCAAAGTACGGGTTTCAATCCTATTTTGATGAGATCATGTCATTTGTGAAGTGCAAGTTCCAATGAGAATAATTGAAGTTAATCCTCAGAGGAAATCACCCTAATCTAGAGGATGAAATTTCATAAAACACACAATTGGAAACCATTTATCGAATCGAATAGAGAACCATCAAAGTAAGGGAATCACCCCTATTTTGATGAGTTAGAATCGCTTAGGAGGTACAAGTGTTCTTAGTCATAGATTGACTTACAAACTCTTGCATCTCCCATGGTGCAGACGGTTCAAGGTTCGACTTAACAATGAAAGGAAAAGAATATCACTTAGAAATTCAAAAAATTTCAAGTTACATCAATGTAACAAAAGGAAAATCATGCTTACAAAATTTAAGGTCAAAGCTCGAGGTAACAGGATTAGTTATGATGGTGTTCAAATCTTGGATGGTTTAAATCGGGAAGACCAAATCAAGGACAAACATGATTCGACGTCACAATGAGATGTGAACATTTGATTTACAATCGAAGGGAATACATGAACTTCTCAAGATATGAGGTTAACCATAACCTTATTGAAGACACGTGTACTTATAAGTGGTCACTCAATCTCAAGGGTTTCAAGTCAAGTAAACGGATTCAATGATCGAATCAGATCACCATTTACACTTTGATTTAAAGTTTTGAAGACCATTCGGTTTAGATTCCCAATATCTTTAGGTATATTAAGATCCATGTTCACATTGGTCAAGATATAGAAATAGTTACATGAAACACTCAACGTGTAACGGTGTTTAAACGTAAGAGTGGTAATGTAAGACGAGTTCAATATCAACAGGGACATTATGTATGATAAGAATGAGAAGATATAACTTTGATGATAAACCAGTTCAAGGAATCAAAAATTTTCAAGATGCAAAGAGGATGGTTCCATTTGGTAACGCATTACCATTTGGAATCGTTGACACGTGAAGGTAAATTGACCCATTTGCCTTAGATATTTGTGTATATTGACCATGGTTTATCACTCATCCCAGAAATCCCCAGGTAAGCATAAATGGTCTCGCAATGAGATTTATACGATATGCTTGCCTTAGCCTGAAGGCCTTTTGCTAGGAAATCCAGAATACAGGTGTCTATGTGTCACACAAATTCCTTTAGTTTATGAAATCAAAACCTTGATGAGATTTTCATAGATTAGACATAGAGTCTAAGGAATTGAACCCACGACGATAAGTGTAGCCTCCACATGTCGTTGAGAATAAGTTTAGGAAGTTCATTTATCGGGGAGAGTCAAAGAGTCAAAGTTAAGTTTAGGGAGACAAGTAACTAAGTTTAAGCATACATAAGGCAATTCTATGCTAAGGCATCAAGTTGCACAAAAGGCATAGCATTATGTAGCATTCAAAGAATATGTAAGCACAAAAGTATAAGGATCTTTCTATGAGGTTTATGCAACTATAGTCTAGGTCGCCATTTCTAATAACCTAAATCCCTATAGTTATGGGCTCTGATACCAATCTTTCACACCCCAACCTTGACGGCGGAAACATCGAAGTGTGAGAGTTAAGATCGTTCACAGCCACATAACGCTATTTAAATTCCACTTATATTAATCAAGATTCAATTATAACAATACAAGTAAAAGGCTCAAACAAAGACACATCATGAATACAAGGTTGAAAGTAACAAGATCATTGTTTATTTCTCTAAGTCCAGTCCTAAGTGAGATAAGGTTTAAAGAGTAGAACGCATACTTGGGTTATTCCTGAAACATGTTAAAAATAAAAGGTCAACATAAAAATGTTGGTGAGCAATCCATAGTTTTCAATACATAGAATATATAAAAGATGGCAATTCAAGTCATAAGTTAGTGAATAAAGTGATTAGGGATGTTATGATCAAATACAACAATCAAACCTTGACAAAGTTTTACAAGTCTCAAACGTTTACAAGATTATACGATTAGCTAAGTGTAGTTGGATCAACCAAGCAGGCTTGTCAGGCCCATAGATCTATGACTTCACTAGGCTAGCAATAGTTAATGATTGTACATATAACGCCATAACATGGTAACCACAAAAGTTCAACTAAACACAACTTTACATGATGAATTGCCATAAAGTTTACAAGTCTCAAACAAGCTTACAAGTGCAATAATATAAGTTAACATGTTTCACCCCAAAGTGTGAAAATATGAAAAAAGGGGTATGGAAGAATGTTAGGACCGAGTACGTACGGAGTACTAACTGATTCTTCATTATACCGGATCAAATAGTGCGGAATCCTATTTGATTGGTGATCCAATCAGGGAGAACGTAATCAAGATCAAACCTAACGATTAGAAAACGTTAAGAATGGACTAGGGATGATCTCAGACGTTCTATGAACTTGGAATAGACGAACAGGACGCTCTGGGTCGACTAGGGTTACCAGTATTCGAAGTCACTCTCTTTACCATGAATTAGGTGGTATTTATAGGTAAGGGTTTCTCATTCGTGCGACTGAACTATACGCATGGTTCAGTCGTGCGATTGAGCTATGCGCTTGATCCATACGCACGACTGAGCATTCAGTCATACGACTGGTTCAATCTCATGCTCTAGTCTTATGACTGATCCAGTCTCCTGGTTCAGTCGTGCGACTGAGTCATTCGCATGAAGTTGTTCATGCGTATGGTCCATTGGCATGGGCCATTGGTATGATAACTTCATACTGATAAGTTTGAACTACATTACGCATATCAATTCAAACAATCACCTACCTATATAATTTATCAACCATACATTACACAACCTATTAATGAAACATTAAACATTATAAGCACATACAACCATTTGCATTTCATTAATCATCTTTCAATTACATATATGTAAGACATTACAAAGATATTACATTGAGATCAGAATCTAGGTATATATGTATCAACAAACTCCCCCTTGGACCTAGATTCATTTAACGTCTTACTTGACCCATAACCTCTTCAAATTTCTTGTACTTCTTCTCTCATGTAACTCTTGCATGTATTTCAAATGCAAAGCAGAGTCTGATCACGTTTTGGAATTGGAGGGCTTGTACAATATCTTGCGCGTCATAGAACAGTGGCCACTGGTATAAAGTGTGAACATCTTCAGCTGACAAGTTAGTAAGCCACATTGGGTCGAATACCCTTATAACCTCCATTTGTCCTTCTGTATTTAGAACAATGACCACTTCTCATGTTCGCCAATCGTAGTACCACCACTTAAAGTGTGGAGTGATGTCCTGTGGCATTTCCCTTAGAGGGATCTTAGACATGGTACGCGGTGGAAGCCACTTCCGCACTATCTTGGGTTTCCCCGTTCGTGGATCCACTTCAGACCTTCTAATGTACCTCGTAGGTTGCTGAGGCCTGAAGTTTACCCACCGGGTGTGGTACTATTTCTTCAGTGCAGCTTCGAACCATCCTGACATCTTTCTAGGATCAGCATAAAGCAGCTTCAGCTTTGCCAGTTGGTTTAGCTCAAAACCAGGTAGAGTTTTTAGATCGTGTGGGAATCTAAAATACTCAATACCTTTCTCCCTCTTAACTGCATAAGCATTAAGATCATCAAAATAAGCCCACGATATAATCTTGCCCGACACCTTTTGGTGTTTCTTCACTCTATACAATTTTGTGTAGACATTTGACGTTGAAGCACTTCGTTGGGCTCGTAGATCTTCAAAACATGCAGCCCATTCAGCCTTTCTAATTTTGACTTCCTCCTCTGTGGCTCGGGGTGTCTTCTCTTGTTTATCAGATTCTTCTTCCATTTTATCCATAGTCTCGAAGGTCTCACTCACCAGATTGTCATGCAGATTCGGAATGACATAACCTTCGGTGTCTGTGTACTCTGGATAATGTTGGTCTGTCACATCTTCTATTTCGATCTCATCAACATCACGCAGTTCTTCATCACTGTCTACTTGGACTTCTGGAGCGTCTTTCACTATTTTGTCGGCATTTAACTTGAACATTTCGGCCAACTGCTCTTTAGTGAAACTGTGTACTATCTCTCCCTCTTTGGGGGTGTATTCGACTGACCTCCTTACGATTCCCTGCAGATCAAGAATCATTGTTAACTGACGCTTGACCTGCTGAAGGGGTTCAACATCGTATTTGTCTTTTTGAAAATTTGGATCTGCTTGATTTAAACATGCAACACAGTACTTATTAGTAAGTAATCAAGCATAATCAACATTAAGTCAATAGATATAAACATCAATTACATAATATTAAGTTTAGCACAATGTTCAAGTACAAAAGCTTTTAAATACAAAGACATAATTAGCTAGTCGGTACTTTTGTCTTCAATCGATGGAGTATCATCAGGTGGAGCAAAAGTAGAGGATCTTTGGTCTTGACGTCGCTTAGAGCGCCTCTCTTCTGTTGCTTCAGCACCTTGATCTCCAGCAGCATCTTCTACTTCATCATCACCATCATCATTCTTGTCATCCCCTTCTTCACCTTCCTCACTTTCATCATCATCATCATCTTCATCCTCATTATCATCGTCCTCCTCAACATCATTTCCTTCACCAATCTTGAGGGTCTCACTTCGAGTCCCTTTAAGCTTAAGCAATATTGACTTGTTTGCAGCTTCTAATTCCTCCAGCTTCTTATCCGACTCAGCTTTGTACTCTAGGAGACCTGTGATCTGATCAGTCTGTTAAGAGATCAGCTGAGCTTGGGAAGAAGTCAACTCTCACAACTGATGTATCTCAGCAGTCTGGGAAGAACTCAACTCTCTCAGCTGCTGTATCTGAGCCGTCTTGGCCTCATCCGAAGTCAGCAGCTTGAGCACCATGCTGTTTAGCGCTACAAGCTGCTCTACCATAGAAACTGGTGGTATGAATGAGCTGGATGGAAAAGATGAGGGTCCTGTTTGGTGAGTAGTGGTGGTTGTGGTGGCTGTGGTGAATATGGGAGAGGGAGTGAATGAAGTGGTAGGGGGTACAGTGATGGTGGTGGATGTAAGAGTGTGAGATGTAGGGATAGTGGTGGTGGCTTGAGAGGTTTGGGATGGTGTAGAGGTGGTAGCTGTGGTAGTGACAGATGTGGTGAACCTCAGTCTCTTTCCCTTCTTACCATGCGGACGCTCCATGGTCTTCCTTCTTTTACCAGTGGACAACGGTGCTCCTCCTCTGTTGTTGGGCTCATCAGGGGCATACGAAGGATCAGACTCTGTGCGTGTATCCCCTGATGCACCAGTCCATCCACCGATAACCCTCAGTCCTCTCTCGGTGGCAACCACTTTGCTGCCAACCCTCTTGGTCAAACCTTCTTCTTCGCTTTCTTCTTCATCATCAGGAGGGCAAAAATCATGAACAAACCCTGCAGACGCCGTGACTGTGTGTGGCGGTGATGGCTGAGCTGTATGAGTAAAGGGGCCCTTAGAAGAAACTGGCCCACCGTCTCCGTCATGACTATCATCATCATCTGAGTCATCAGATGATATAGCAATCACCTCAGTGTCAGAATCACTGTCGTCATGATGCCATTTGCGCCTCCTTGGCGCCACATAATCTGCCCGGGCCAGATGCCCTATCAATCTCTTCAACACGAGCTTCACCTGCTTGCCCCTATATACCTTCATTCTGCCCAGAGTGGTGTCATCCATGATCTCCAACACCACTGCATCGCTCTTCTCTTTGGGCAGATCAGGCAACTTCTCATCGAAAATCAGCTGAAGAAATCATGGGTACATGCAAAAAACTTCTTTTCCCTTTGCCTCTAAGTTCCCGATCAGATAAGTAAAGATCATGTTGGAGAAGCTGAAGGGGTGGTTTAGGACCAATGCAACATAGACATTCTGGATTTGGTCAGATAAATCATCAAACCCACCCCTCCGAGACGCAATGCACTTGAGTATAACATGTGCTAGATACTTGTACTGGGGGCTCAGGTTGCTCTTGTTCAGCACACCTGAGTTGATGTCCCCACAGTAACCAATCCTCAGAAAGCAACCTCGAACAGTGAGCGGATGCAGCTTTAGCGGATGATCCTCATCGTCTCCAAATCCCAACACCCGACGGATATCAGCTGTTGTGATCTCGATCTCCCTACCAAGGATGGTACTTCTGATACGGTAGGGTTTCTCAGATCGATCAACCGATGCTCCCTCCTAGAATGATCGCTGAATGGACTGGTAGGGAGTGCATGGTGTAGAGATGGCTCTATATATACATGATCTCTTCAGAAAGTCGATGATACCTGCAAACTCACCACCATTCCTTGAGGTGGAATCCAAATGAGCACATATGTTGTGCTTTGGATTGATGGACCAGCGATTAGCCATCTGCCTGTAACAAATAACACATGCACGTTAGAACATAAAGAAACAGGGTTTGACCGAATCAGATAAAATCAGTTCAGTTCAATCGTGCGATTGAACGATGTGACTGAATTCAGTCGGTTGAACATTGATGCGACTTGGCTTCAATCGGTTAAGCAATAATGCGACTGGGCTTCAATCGGTTGATATGTCATGCGATTGAGTTCAATTGGGTGACTGAACCTGCGATTGGGTCAGCCGATCGAATGAACTCTTTCGCATGATTCATTCGGCCAATTGGATGAATCGTCCCTTTCAATCGTGCGGTTGAAGTTCATTCTGGAGTCCAGTCGTATGACACACTCAACCCATTCGCATTCTTCATTCGACCGATTGAATGAGTCGCCCCTTTCAATCGTGCGATTGAAGTTCATTCTGGGGTCCAATCGCATGATGCACTGATTGATTTCATTTAAAACTCAGATTGATCAATTTGTAAGTTTAAACTTTAAGTTATTTTCTTTGGACTCGCAATCATGTATCTAACTCACTAAATTCATTGATTTTAACATTTTAAGTGATTAAGTTAGTTTCTTGTTCAAACTTAGTATCGGTTCAATAACTAGGTCATATACGTTCGGATTCAAAACAAATTCGACTGTAAACATCATCAATCATTCGCGTAATACCTGTAAAACAATGCCAATATGTCAGAAATCGAATATAATCGATGTTTGAGATCAAATAAAATTTTGGCAGGGTAACGGTGCGATTTTGAGAATTAGGGCGAATGGGGTCTGCGATCGACTGAGTGCCCTATTTATACTAAAACTCATCTCAGTCGGGCGACTGAACCCATTCGCTCAATTCATTCGGCCGACTCAATCTCCAGTCGTACGACCGAGTCTAATCTCATGACTTAGTCGTGCGATTGAAACTGGGTCATACGATTCACTCAATCGACCAGTTCCATACGCTCAATTGACCTCCATTCGCACGTTTGACCTAGTCGGTCACTTTCAATCAGCTGATTGGACTCATTTGCATGGCCCAATCGTACGATTGTCTTCAATCGTATATCCCATTCGTATTACTGGATCATACTCATCATGAAGTTGTGTGATTGGGCTATACTTGTGCCATTTTAGTCATTTCATTTACCGACACATAGTTTTCTTAAACAATTGATAAAACATTATGTGCAATTGATCATCTCAGACATGATCACTTTTAAATTAACACACCCATTGATCACCTCAGACGTGATCCATTTATCCACCCGATCACCTCAGATGTAATCCATTTACCCACTCGATCACCTCAGATGTGATCCTTTTAACCTTTCAGAAACAATTTGTTTAAGTAAACGTTAAGCTCGTTTAGTGACATTAACAGATAACAATATACACAGTCCGACATTGACACACTTATACTAATAAATTGAAAAATTTTAAACTACGAACAAAATGAACATCCTTTTGTGATTTTTGTTAGGGCAGGTTTGTGTATCCTATTAGCACTGACATTATATCAAGAACAGACTCATTTGGAATCAGACAGGCATATACACCATTACTTGGAACATTTTGTGTTAATTACACCTTGCATGATGACATATCACAGTTTGTACTGATCTAAGACTTCTAAGCACTAACTGGGAATCATGTTTGAACTAATATGTAATACTCATTGATTTTTAACCATCAGGCGATGCAACCACGACGATTGTCAGTATATTTGTCCACTTAAATCCATACACAGACTTTTGACACACATCAGCGATTAATTAGATGAATTAGATCAACAAGTATTTGTGTGTTCCACAGGTATATGGTAATCAATCTTCCTCAGGAGATTTTTGAGCGGTCTGGGAATTAGAAGATTTGGTTCTAAGAATTGTCAAAGAGATGCTAAGCCTCAGGTCAGTGCCATCGCACAGCAGAGAGGCGCAAACAACAATGAATTCTTAGAACAGGTAGGTCATGCCAAGCCTCAGGTCAGTGCCATCACACAGCAGAGAGGCGCAATACCTATCTTCTTCTTAGAGCAATGTATTATAATATACATTTTTCTGTGACATTTGTCATCTTTTACTCTGTTTATCAGGTCTTTGCTCACATTTGTGGCATTTGCTTACTCCTCACCCCTTATTGGAAATTGATTGATTGTGCAGACAGGGATACCATGAAAACCCACAACTTGTTGAATTATTTTAATTTAAGCCAATTCACTGATGATGTCTACTGATCTATTGTGTTGAATCTACTGACACATCGTATGGGGCACTTGCACAACCCTAGATCTACTTTCTCCGAGTGGTTACAGTACCAATCAAACGTACTATCATTTTCCCATTTTGTTAGACTTAGACTTCTCTGATTTATAAATTTTCAGTGATTTAATTAACATTTCTGAACAGAAAATCATTTTGGTGTTCCAAGTAACTCGATGCCTGTGTACTATCATTTTCCAATTTTTATCGAGTCACATTTCCAGTTTTATTGTCTATGCCTTTTCAGCTTTACTCACCTTCCCCTTTTTTTAAGTAGATGAATACTGAAATAATAAATAATCTCCCCCTAAAATTCTAAAACAGAAAATCTTTTTGTGTTTTTGGATTTTTATACGACAAGGAAATTAAAAAATTAAAATAAAAGAAATACTAAAAACAAATAAAAAACAGGTGTCGGACTATGTATCTGTTTCTTCTATTATAACATCACGTTTCTTTTTAACCCCGTTGACCTCTAGCAGATAGAAAAATCTGGGTTTATCAAATGGTATGGTGTAGAGGTCAGCGCGTTAAAAATCCGTGTTAATTTTGACCACATCAATTAAATGTTTTTCATAGCAGTCGCGTATGAAGTGATACTTGATGCTATGTGTTTGGTCTTAGGATGTTGGACCGGATTTTTAGTTACTGCAATTGCAGCAGAATTATCAACAAATATAGGAGTAGAAGTGAAATGCAAACCGTAGTCCCGCATTTGCTGTTGTATCCAAATGATTTAAGAGCAGCAGCTGGCGGCGGCAACATATTCAGCTTCACAGGTAGATAGAGCTACTGATGTCTGCTTCTTGCACTGCCAAGTTACCAATCTTCTCCCGAAAAATTGACATCCTGCTGACGTAGACTTGTAATTCATTTTGCAGCCTCCATAATCCGAGTCACTATACGCCGTTAGCTTAAAGTCATCATCATGAGGATACCACAACCCCAATGTTGGAGTACCCTTCAGATAACGAAAAATCCTCTTGACTCCAATCAGATGATTTACTTTGGGTTTCGCTTGATATCGGAAACATAAACATGTGGCATACATGATATCTGGACGCGAGGCAATGAGATACATGAGGGATCCGATCATCCCATGATACATGGTGGCATCCACCAAATCCCCATTCTCATCAGGAGCCACATCATGATTTGTGGCGAGTGGGGTACTAGCAGCAATGACATTTTTCATATCAAAGCGACTAAGAATGTCACCTACATACTTAGTCTGATGCAAAAAGATGCCGGTAGGGTTTTGATCCACCTGTAATCCGAGGAAGAACTTCATTTCTCCCATGGCGCTCATTTCAAACTCTGCCTTCATCACAGATTCGAATTCTTTGCACAACTCTTCGTTTCTGGAACCGAAGATGATGTCATCCACATAAATCTGCACCATAAGCAAATCACCATCCTTTTCTTTAATGAACAATGTACAGTCAATCACACCCCTGCGAAAGTCGTGCTTCAACAGATGGGTGGAGAGCTTTTCATACCAAGCTCGAGGAGCCTGATGTAGCCCATACAGAGCCTTGTCTAGCTTGTAGACTCTGTCCGAATGATAAGGATCTTCAAATCCTTCGGGTTGACTGACATAGACCTCTTCACGGATTTCTCCATGCAAGAATGCACTCTTAACATCTAGTTGATAGACTTTGATCTTCATGTAAGAGGCGTAGGCTAGAAAGATACGGATAGCTTCCATTCTAGCTACTGGTGCAAAGACTTCATTGTAGTCGACTCCCTCGACTTGTCTGAAGCCCTGAACAACCAACCGTGCCTTGTTTCTGATAACAACACCCTGGTCATCCTTCTTGCACTTTAGTAATCATTTCGTACCAATTACTTTGACTCCTCTAGGTCGGTCAACAAGAGTCCACACTCCAAGTTTCTTGAACTGTAGCAACTCCTCTTGCATAGCATTGACCCAGGCTTCATCCTTAAGGGCGTCGCTTACATGTTTGGGTTCAGTTTGAGAAACAAAACATCTGAAAGCCTCATCATTCACGTAGCCCTTTTCCATAACTTCAGCGTAATCAGCAGTATACAGTCAATTTCTAGTCTGCACGCCGGAGTGAAGATCACCAATGATAGCATCTGGCGGGTGATTCGTACTGATCCTAGTCATGGGAGTTGTAGGAACAACAACTTCAGAGTCCATAGTTGTGACTGGAGGTTCAGTATCTGTATTTCCAGATGCAGGTTCAGCAGCTGAAGAGCTTCCTTCTTGATCAACATGTGGTGCATTGCTGGTTTCAGTTGCCTCTTCATCATCTGACGAGTCCTCACTATCATCCCGATCAGCTGTGGCAGATCCCGATGAACCACTTGCTGGTGTTGAATTGCTAGTATCCCAATGAACCACTTGAGAACATCGTGCATCATCTGAGTAGCAATATCATCATCTGAATCTATCTGAGGAAGATTGAATGATTTGAAAAAGCCATTGTAGTCAAAGAATGACGATGGACCTTTTCCAGCAGGGGAGATGGTGAAACGTTGAACGTCAACATTACACCATACTTCTACCTGACCAGTAGAGTTGTTGTAAACTCGTTTGTCGGGTATGCTGTATCCCAGAAAGATCCCCTGATCTGCCTTTTCATTGAACTTACCCTCTTGAGTTTTCTTCAGAAGCGTACAAGGAGCATTGAAAGGTTCCAGATACTCCAGGTTAGGCTTACGTTTCTGTAGTAACTCATAGCAAGTCTTCCCGTTCCTCTTCACTACTGACACACGATTGAGTGTGTCTCATGCATTGGCAACAGCTTCGTTCCAGAACTGCACTGGCAGTTTTGAGTCTGCCAACATGGTCCTGGCTGTCTCGATCAAGCTCCTGTTCTTTCACTCAGTAACTCTATTCATCTGTGGTGTGTATGCAGAGGTGAATTGATAAACAATTCCCTTTTCTTTACAGAAAGCATCCATCCACTGATTCTTAAATTCGGTTCCATTGTCTGAGCGAATTTTCCTAACCTTCAGCTTTAAAGTGATTCAAGAGTGGTGACCAGCACTTTGAATGGGTCAAAGGTTTCTGACTTTGCTTTCAGAAACATCACCCACGAGAATCGTGAGTAGTCATCAGTGACTACAAAGCAGTACCAGTCTCCAGCGATACTCTTCATGCTGACTGGACCGAAGAGATCCATGTGTAGTAGCTCCAGGGGCATCTCGATAGAATTGACGTGCTTGGTCTTGTGAGACTTCCTGGTCTGCTTTCCCTTCTTGCACGAGACACAAAAATCAAGAAGTTGGAAGTTCTTGACAGGAACTCCTTCAACTAAGTTGTTATGAATCAGATGATTCATCTTCCTGTGATTAATGTGTCCCATTCTTCTGTGCCATGAGATGGATTCTTTCTCTGTTGCTTTGGATAAGAAACACTGAACTATAGAATCAGAGGAAGAAGCATTAGACATATCCAATACATATAGATCATTGTACCTAGATGCTGACATTAAGACCTGCTCCTCTGGAATCTCCATCTCTTTCTTCAGTATGTAACACTTACAGTTGTCAAACATCACTCTGAAACCCTTATCACATATTTGAGACACTGAAAGCAAATTGTTTTCTAATTGCTGAACAAAATTGACTTAAACCTTACCTTTTCATTACTAACTTTGCCTTGAGCAGTAATGTAGCCTCCTTTGTTACCAGCAAAGGAAACGTGCCCCCCTTTAATTTGTTTGACATTGAAAAGAAGAGACTTGTTTCCTGTCATGTGCCTGGAAGCTCCGCTATCTACTATCCATGTATTTGTAGACGCACTATAGCGGACAACCTGCACATAAGAGAAAATAATCAGTTAAGGAGGGGGACCCAAGCCTTTACTGGCTTGGGTTTCCTAGAGGAATCAACCATCATGAATTCGACCCACTGTCCTTTATCAGTGGGTGGAATCTCAACTTTCAGCTTGTCCTTGTTTTCAGACACATCAGTCGTTTTGGCTTTCCACAAACCATCCCTGTGAAAGGATTGTTTGTGGTAACCTTTGACTGATTTACAGTTTGAGCATATGGTTTAGATGCAGAAACAGGTTTTGCCGCTGGCATCACAGACTTGTCAGTGACTTGTCTGTGTTGCCTTTGGCGTGGAGGAGACGAAAACGACCTAGAAGGTGTTTTAGACCTAATAGGTGTTTTTGATCTAACAGGAGTCTTAGATCGCTGTTTTGAATCTAGATTAACTTTGTTGTTTAGCTCAACCTTAATTCTTGGAGTCTGATAGCGAGGACAATTTGTAGAAATATGATCGCGCTGTCCACAAGTATAGCAGGACCACCATTCATCAGTCTAGGAGATATCTTGTGGGGCGGTGAGTAAACTTCAGGTTCTTTCTTTTTGTTCTCATTTTTAAGACTTTCACATCCCTTGACAAATTTAACTTGTTTAACATTATGTGTGTTTGTCTTGAAAGATGATGGGTTTCTTGTTTCACTGATTTAGATTGAGTGGTTTTGGAAATCTTAGGTTGTGTGGTAGTCGATTATTGACCCAACCCAAAGGATGCTTGAACATTCTCATCCACCCAGTTTCCAGTGACTTGTGCGCCAGTTGTGCCTGATGATAATGCTTTCTGGTCAGAAACCGGAGGGGCAGAGTTAACTGCTGTGTCCGGATCGATGACCAGAGGAGTGGTCACCACATGATCCTTTATGGGGTTATCATTAATTGGACGTTGTTTGGTGTTCAACAGGATCTCATGTGGTGGAGGCAAAACTTTGTATCCCAAACCTACCCCGTTGTTGCGCTCTTTAACCAAGTTTTTCAAAATACGCGATGAGCTAGCAAGACTATGATGTTTTTGTTTTAAAGACTCATTTTCAACTTGTAAAATTGCTTTATCCTTTTTATTTTCTTCAGTGGTCTTTAAATAGAATTTAATATCATTCTCTTGGTTGAGTGTAACAACTTCAATCTCTTTTAGTTGTTTCTTTAATGCTTCAACCTTTTCCTTATAGCTGTTCTCATTTTGTTTTAACACTTTGTTAGCCTCTGTGCACAATTTTAGGTCATTTACTAAGTTATCATTATGATCTAATAACCTAGCAAATTTTAAGTCAATGCTTTCCCTAAATTTTTCACAATCAACACAAGCATGTCTAGCAAAAAGTTCGTCTTTCGATTCTACCTGTGCAGATGA
This sequence comes from Flaveria linearis, assembly GCA_024085815.1. NCBI lineage: Eukaryota > Viridiplantae > Streptophyta > Magnoliopsida > Asterales > Asteraceae > Flaveria > Flaveria linearis. The sequence goes on from CM044012.1 coordinate 42,244,747, forward strand.
GGACGTTCCAGCCATGAAAGCATTCTGAGACGCTGGTTGTGCTTCAGATTCAGCATTCAGCACATTCTTCACAATTTCATCGACAACAGCAAAAGTCTCTTCCAACTCAGCAGTATCAATCTCAGCTGAGCTCTCCCCCTCACTCGTTGAGTCTTCATTTAAGTCTTCAACAGATGCTATGTTGGCTTCACCGTCAGATAATAATCGGAAGGACCAATCCTGTCCTTCATCACCTTGAGCAACCATAGCCTTGGACTCACTACCTGTTGGAGCTGTCTTCCTATCCTTATCTTGCCGGATGAACGAGGAGAATGGATTTCCGTTCCCAGTCTTCTTAGGCTTTACACATTCCCTCTTGAAGTGGCCCTTTTCTCCACAGTTGAAGCACGTGACTTTGGACTTGTCAAACCCAAAGGTAGTATCTTTTGTAGCCACGAGATTCTGTCCTGTTTTCTTCACAATTTTTTTAGCTCTTCGTACAGCACTTGCAAGAGCCCACATAATATCCATACGTTCCAGCTCGTTCTCATCAACCTGCTCGTAGTCTTCATCAGCTAGGTGGCAGCTTCCAATCTTACCAGCCACTAACCCGTCATAAGAGTGAACTACTGCAGCAAGTAGATCCATGTGTTCCTTTGCAACTTCCACAGTTACTTTTCCCAGACTTTCAGTCATCATGCTTGTAGATTGAGTAACTGTTGAACCCCAGATGCACCATGTGACTCACTAGTAGATGATAAGCCTTGATCAGTAGATGGTGATGCATTTGACACAAAAGCAATCTGCAGAGGAGCGCCGGAAATTTTGGAAGTAGAAGTAGAAGAAGGAGTAACATTGTAGAGTGTAGGATCCTGAGCATAAGAACCCTTCTTTTCCTTGTACTTGTGTCTGACTTCTTCATCTCGTAGTTTTAGGATAAAGTCATTTATATCCAATGTCTCAAGAACTGAATTGTATCTCAAGGTGGAAATAAACGAATCCCACTTTTCTGGAAGTCCATCAGCCAAACTGGAGACCTTTTCTTCTTTAGACGTGGTTACCCCATGAGTGTGAAGTTCACTCATCAGATGATAGAAGCGGTCAATTATGTCGTCCAAACTCTCATTCCTAATAGCAGAAAAATTATCAAATTCTTTCTTAAGTGCTTTGGCCTTCAAAGACTTCAGAGTTGAGCTCCCTTCATATCTTTTCTCTAGAGCTTTCCAGAATTTCTTACTTTGTTTATGATCAGAATACTGATGGAAGATTTCTTTAGGAATAGACTGGGTGAGCATCGCGTAAGCTTTCTTTTCAGCATTGTAGGCAATCTTTTGAGCATCAGTCAGTCCACTCAACGTTAAGGGTATACCATCAACACCAACTGGCATGGTGTAACCAGTTTCAATAGCGTTCCAAAGATTAGTATCCACGCCATTGAGATGAATCTCAAACATCTGCTTCCACTGCGGGAACTCATCAATAGACAGAAGCTTAGGTGGCTTATTATGGTTACCAATCTTATTTTCCAGTAGCAGTAAGTTCTGGATCCTTGAGTCTTTCCATGCTAAGAACGTGAAATTTTCGGAGTCCATAATGAATGTTAACTTAAACTTGAAAACAAACTGTTAATGCGATTGGGGAGTACGACTGGGATGCGATTGATACTAACAGTATATGATTGAACTCAACCGTGCGATTGAACAGGCGATTGAGACACTTGGGTGACTGAACAGACTGACTGACTCAACTGGGCGACTGAACTGGGCGACTGACTCAATCGGTCGATTGGACTAGGCGACTGACTCAATCGGGCGAATGAACAGGCGACTGGAACTTAAGTCGTACGATCGAGATAATCGTACGACTAAGACTGCTGAAATCAAGGTTTTTTGCAACTTTTGACCTAAAATGCAAGTTTTGACACCCTAGACGGCTGTAAGTCGAAAAATATTGATTTTGCAGAACATGCACACGTAAAAACTTGATTTTTTAGCAGACATATTGGATCTTTTCACGTAAAACGTTGACTTTACCAAAAACTTGATTGAATCCACGAAAAATCAAGAGCCTATGCTCTGATACCACTTGTTAGGACCGTGTACGTACGGAGTACTAACTGATTCTTCGTTATACCGGATCAAATAGTGCGGAATCCTATTTGATTGGTGATCCAATCAGGGAGAACGTAATCAAGATCAAACCTAACGATTAGAAAACGTTAAGAATGGACTAGGGATGATCTCAGACGTTCTATGAACTTGGAATAGACGAACAGGACGCTCTGGGTCGACTAGGGTTACCAGTATTCGAAGTCACTCTCTTTACCACGAATTAGGTGGTATTTATAGGTAAGGGTTTCTCATTCGTGCGACTGAACTATACGCATGGTTCAGTCGTGCGATTGAGCTATGCGCTTGATCCATACGCACGACTGAGCATTCAGTCGTACGACTGGTTCAATCTCATGCTCTAGTCTTACGACTGATCCAGTCTCCTGGTTCAGTCGTGCGACTGAGTCATTCGCATGAAGTTGTTCATGTGTATGGTCCATTGGCATGGGCCATTCGCATGTTGACTTCATACTGATAAGTTTGAACGTGTTAGTTATCATTACATTACGCATATCAATTCAAACAATCACCTACCTATATAATTTATCAACCATACATTACACAACCCATTAATGAAACATTAAACATTATAAGCACATACATCCATTTGCATTTCATTAATCATCTTTCAATTACATATATGTAAGACATTACAAAGATATTACATTGAGATCAGAATCTAAGTACATATGTATCAACAAAGAGCTCACATTAATTAAGGCATTACAAGATGATATAAAAGATTAAAGTAATGATCCAAAAGATAGTCCCAAAGTATTCATTACAAGGAACCTAAATATGTATTACAAGATGAAGGTTAAGGTTAATAATATGATTAACGTTCAAATAAGAATTAGGGTTTCAATAGTTTTAAGGTTTTTAATAAGTAATAAGTTTATAAAATAATTTTAGTTTGATTCCATTAGCGGAATTATATATGTATAATTAAGTATTTAGAAACAAATTTAAGTATAAATATAGATAAGATTCAATATAAATAAAGCTTTATAATTTATTCAAAATTAATTGGAATAACATTTTTATTAATAATGAATTATTAATCTAAACCTTTAGTTACTATATTTTATAAGAAAGATAATATTTATAAATAATTTATGAAATTGTAAAATATATAACGTCTACAATTATCATGAAAAAACTTTAATTAATATAATGCCCATTAATTTTTATAAAGATTTATTGTTTCAAGTCTAATAATTATTTAATTGTTTTTAAAAGAAAACAATTTAAATATAAAGGTTATATAAACATTAGAGATAATTATGTCTTTAAAAGTAATGTTTGGACCAAAAGGTTTATTATTTATTATTTGAAACAATTAATAATAAACTAAAACAAGAAAATAATCCAATTGTATTATTGAACATGTAATGTTTCAATAGGATAACCGATACTTAAATCTATTTTATAAAAAAATAGACTAGTTATATCATTTGTTTTAAAGATAATAATAAAAAAATTGTTAAGATATTTTATGAACTAAATTCTAGAAAATTAATTAGGTGGTTAAAAAAAATATTTGAAGATTATAAAAGGAATTTTTATATTTATTCTAAATTTTTTGAAAAATTAATTTGGGCTAAAAGCCCTTAAAAATTACATGATGGTGCCCGGGTTCGCACCCGGGACCTCATGTGTGTTGGGCTAGTGTGTTAACCAGTGAACCAGGCTTACAGCCGCGGTTAACTTCAGTTTTAAATTAATTTAAACAGATTCAAAGAAGCTCCCCCAAATCCAAGAACCCTAAATTCGATTCCGATCCAATTGACCATCCTAACAATTATGTTAAATAAAACATTCATAGGGCTTTTGATCCCCATGTAAAAATGAGTAAGTGAGTATGATCAATTACCCGAAATAAAAATGAAATAATGATGAACAGATGAGTACAAGTCGCGACTATATGAGAATTGATTCTTGTAGCAATTGTTGCTCTTAATCGAATTAATTTTGCAGGAAGCTTTGGATTGAGCTTTTAATCCAAAGCCCTCAAACAATTTGGTGGTTAGATGTCTCGAAGTCCACTGTCGACTATGTTGCAGGTCGCGATGAAAGTGATGATCGATTATCAGGTTTGAGTGCTTCAGGAATGAAATTGGTTTTACAGAGTGTTCAATTGAATCGATTCCAATGTTTTCCAAGGTTATCAAGTCCCGGTTATGACTGTTTCAAGTCAAAAGGTTAATGCATTCAAGGTTCGTTTTCGGTTTTGAGTTAGACTGGTTTAGTAAGTGTTTAATCCAAATTAATTTGGGTTTCTAATTCGAAACCGATGTACAAGAATTAAGTAACGGTTTGATTGCGATTTTAATTAAGCGTTTTGGTTAATTGAAAGTCGCTGGAGCTTGGCCCAGAAGGTAAGGCCGACGGGGGAGAAGGGGCCGATGGTTTGGGTTTTAAAAGATTTGCACAAATGGTCCCTGTGAATTCCAAGAGTTTCCATTTGAGTTTTATAGTTTTTATGTTATTATTAACATTATTATTATTAGTATTACTATCAATAATAGTAATAATAATATCATCATTATTATTATTATTATTATCAGTATTATTACCATTAACATTATTATTATTAATATTAATATTATCATTAATAATAGTGATAATAATATCATTATTATTATTATAATAACAATTATTTTTAAGATTATTATTACTTTAAAATTTAGAATAATAAGTAAACATTATAACACTTATAATGTTGTTATTATTTATTAAATTAATTTATTAATCACCAAATTAATTATTAAGTATAACAAACCTCAAAGTTTTAAAATTGACATAAAAGGTCCTTTTAAGATTTAACAAAGTTAACTTTTAAGTTAACGAAAATACGAGATGTTACACAATAATAAGCCCTGTTGCAATGGTCGATCTTTTGAAGTGAGACCACAAGGATTGAACATGTTTCCATCTTTCTATGGTAAAGGAATCGAGTAACCTTACCTTCATATTTCTGAATTTAAAGCGGTGTGTGGCACAATTGGAGGACAAGGGTTTACACCGGATCAAGTTAAGCTAGTGTTATTTCAATTCACATTGAAGAATGCTGCAAAACAATGGTTTCTATCATTTCCATCCATAAGCATCTTTACGTGGGAGGATATGCAACAACAATTCTTAAAATAGTACTACACACCTTAACGAACAAGTGATGCAATACCCAATATTCGGAACTTCCAACAAAACCGGGTGAGCTTTTCTATAAAGCTTGGAAAAGGTTTAAACAATTGTTAAGGAATTGTCCTCATCATGGTATTCCACAATGGGAGTTGATCAATGCATTTTATGATAGATTATTCACTGATGACATCCGGGATGTGAACTCTACTACGGGAGGTACATTTCTTTCCAATCATGTAGAGGTGGATTGGGAATTTTTAGAGAAAATGGCGGTGAACTCAAAAAGGCAAGCTTAATCTAATAGGAAGAAGAAACATGCCATTGTTAGATCTGCAACTACTACTAATGCCAATGAAAGATTAGAACAGTTGGAGAAAGCAAATCAAATGTTAGAACATCAGTTGGTGAGTTTGAATCTTAATGAGGGAAATGTGACACTTCAATGCGGACCAATCTTTCCCGTGTGTGAAGGATATGGTGATTTGGGACATGCTATTATGGATTGTCCAATGAAAGTAGGTAAACTTGAGGAAGAGGTTAATCAAGTATATGCTGATCGAAAACAATATGATATGAACTCTAATACATATCATCCAGGTTTGCGTAATCATCCCAATTTTAAGTATGCTAACACATCTAGTCAATCTAATCCTTATTTTCAGGTACCAAATCAGGGAGGTCAACCGTACCAGAACTGACAACCGATGTATAATAACCAGAATTACAACCAAGGGGGATACAACAAGGGTTACCAATGAAATTATCAACCTAATGGCGATCAAGGAGGTTCAAAAATTCATCAGAAGTAATGGGCTTTCTTAGAGAGATTAAGAAAGATAATAAGGTATGAGATAAAACCATAGAGGCACTAGCTAAGCAAGTCGGACAATTAGCAGAAGAGATGGCACAATTAAGGAGAAATCCAGGAACGTTGCCTAGTGACACCACTGCCAATCCTAAACATCAAACGTCGGGTGCAAGAAATATAAAGAATGCAAACATCAATCAGGTAAGTATTCTTCGCTCTGGTAAAGTATATGACGATAAATTAGTATCTCCACCGCCATTTGAAGGAGTGGTGGAGGACCTTGGCGAGGATGGGAAAAGTGATGATGAGTGTGAACCGGACATGCATAGTGTTAAACAACCGAAAAAAGTGACTTTTCAAGATACACCAAAACCTGTGCTTAAAAAAGAGTCACCTAAGGTCAATGATAAGGATATAGAAGTTAATACCCTTATACAAAGGCTTTCGAAAATCCTGAAAAGTCAAAATTTTCAAGTAAACGAGGTCCTCAACAGGATGAAATGTGGGAAATTTTCAAACAAGTTAAAATCAACATTCCCTTACTCGATGCAATTAAACAAGTGCCGGCTTATGCTAAATATCTTAAGGACATGTGTACTAAAAAACGCAATAATAAATTTCCAAAAATGCTTGATTTAACAGAAAAGATAAGTGCTATGTTAATGGGTTATTTACCCTGAAACTTTGAGATCCTGGGACACCCTTCATACCAATTCAAGTTGGTGACTTTAAAATGGCAGGGGCGTTATTGGATCTTGGAGCAAGTGTAAGTATTCTCCCGGGAAGCTTATATGATCAATACGATTTCGGTCCACTTCGCAAGGCTGATACTACTGTGGTATTAGCCGATTTGACACCTAAGCTTCCTAGAGGAATCATGTCTGATGTGATTGTCATGGTTGAAGATTTATACTACCCGGTCAATTTCTTAGTTTTAGACTATGTGTCAAATGATAAAACAAAGCAAACTAATGTCATACTTGGTAGACCATTCTTGGCCACCGCAAATGCTTTGATAAATTGTAGAACTGGAACAGTGGATATGACAGTTGGTAACAGGACGTTACGTTTAAATGTGTTTTCTAATACACCAAATTCGCTACCCAATGATGAATGCTTTATGGCGGACGTCATTGAGGAGTGTAATCCTCACGAAAGTGAGGATGCCACCAAAGAGACTTGTTTTGTTTGTGATGACACATATTAGAATCATATGATGGATCTAGAGATTGAAGAACAAAAGTTGGACCTGATGGTTGTTGATGCCGATAGACCCCCGTGGACATATCAAGTGGAAAGCTTGCCCGAGCATATAGACAAAAAGATGAAGACCTCCTTAGAAAGCCCACCTGAGCTGGAGTTAAAAGATCTTCCTAAGCACCTTAAATATGCACTTTTTAGGACAACACATTGCTCGTAATCATCACAACCAACTTAGAAGAAGATCAAGAAGCCTCATTGTTACAAGTCCTTCAAACATACAAAGTTGTGATAGGGTGGACACTTACTGATTTGAAAGTCATAAGCCCTTCAATCATGATGCACAAAATCATAACCGATGTCAATACCAAACCATCACATGATACTCAAAGAAGGTTGAATCCAAACATGCGAGAAGTAGTTAAGAAAGAAGTACTTAAGTGGTTATATGCCGGTATAATCTACCCAATCTCTGATAGCACGTGGGTAAGTCCAACTCAAACGGTACTGAAGAAAGCCAGTATTCAAGTGGTCAAAAGCGAGAAAGGTGAGCAAATTACCACTTGGCCGGTAACTGGGTAGAGTGTTTGTATTGATTATAGGAAACTAAATGCTGTCATATCTAAGGATTATTTTCCACTTCCATTCATTGATCAAATCATTGAGAAACTGGCAGGTCAGAAGTTTTACTATTTTCTAGATGGTTATTTAGGATATAATCAAATTGCTATTCACCCTGAGTACCAACAAAAGACTACATTCACTTGCCGTTATGGCACATTCGCTTTTAGACGAATGCTATTTGGTTTGTGTAATGCCCCGGCCACCTTTAAAAGGTGTATGATGAGTATCTTTTCAGATATGGACGGGGATCTCTAGAAATTTTTATGGATGATTTTATAATTTTTGGTTCTACTTTTGACAAGTGTTTACATGAATTAACCAAAGTTTTGAAATGATGCGTTGAAACAAAGTTGGTCTTAAGTTGGGAGAAAAGTCATTTCATGCTTCAAGAGAGAACGGTTCTAGGGCATGTCATATCTAGTCGGGGAATTGAGGTAGATCGGGCCAAAATAACGTTAATTTCCACTCTACCTCCTCCGGTTAATGTTAAAGGTGTGCGATCATTCTTAGGATGTAACATCTCGTATTTTTGTTAACTTTGTTATGTTCTTGTAAGGACATTTCTGTCATATAATGAAATCTTGAGGGCTCGTTTATGCTTGTTTCTGTGTTAACTTAAAGGTTAATAAATTAGTTTAATGAATAATAATAATATTAGTGTTTACAACACTTCTTTATTATTATAAAACTTAACATTAAGTTATAATAATAAAAGTAATAATAATAATAATAATACAATAGTAAAATAATAATAACAATAATAATAATAATAATAATAATAATAATAATAATAATAATAATAATAATAATAATAATAGTAATAATAACAACAATAATAATAATATTCTTAATAAATGTTAAGCTTGAAGTGAATAAATAAAGTATAAGTTTTAATACGTTAAAACTTGTAATTATAAGTTTTACATAAAATGATAACATTAATAATTGCAGGGACTAAAGCTGTAAATCTTTTATAACTAAAAAAACTAAAACTTTAAAGTTAAAATGTGAACTTTAAAATCGCAGGGACCATTTGTGTAAATATGAAAAAAAAACCCAAACCTCCCTTCTCTTCCCCGCATTTCCTGCGAGCCACCGGCCGGCCTCTGGCCGCGGCTCCGGCCACCCCCAAACCATCCGTATTCATCGATTTTAAATCCAAAACTGTCCCCGAACCGTTATAGATCATGATTCGAACCTTTAACATCATTAAATCGAGTTAAAACATCAGCTACTAGTCTAATTGATTATGTAACCAACGACCTTTAATCCTCAAAATCGTTCGACAACAAGAACCAGATAAATAATCAATCAATGGAACTCTAATCGATCCTTTAACCATTCCTAAACTACTAGCAAATACAATTTGGTCTGAAACAAACTTAATCGTCGAGTTCATCACCATCTTCATCGTCGACCTGTACCCAAGTGTTCACCATCTTCTACCCGAGTACACTCAAAATTAACATAGGGCTTTCGATCACCGAGACCCTTAGAAGCTTTCTGTACAATGGATTCGATTAGTATCAATGTTTGCAACTTGAATCAATCACTACCTAGCCGCAACATATCTTCAACTTGATAATCGTCATTCCAATTGAAAGAGCTAAATTAAATAGACCCATAAACTCGATTTCAAGTGGGAAACAAAAGCCCTATGTTTGTTTCCATTAACAATAACGAATTGATGTTCAATTTGGTTGAAATCAAATCTAGGGTTCATGTGTTTTGTGGGTTTTCTTTGAAAGTGTTCTTAAGTTTTAAAAACCAAATGCTAACGTGGCCAAGAGCCTTAGTTCAATGGTAAGATGCATGGCCCTCAAGCAGGAGGTCCCTGGTTTGAACCGGGGAGCCTCATATACTCTTTTTAGCCTTTTTGGCCTTGAAACTAGATGGTAAAAATTTATAAAAAATTATAAAAAAATCATTTGTTAAATTGTGTTAATTTTAAAACCATTTAATTATTTTTTGGTAATTTATTTATAAAATACCTTTATATTTTTATTTAATATTCTAAAGTTAATGTTATAGTTAGTATATATTTTTATAAAATTTAGACTTTAAATACTGGTTAATTTACACCAATTATAATTTCAAACACTGCCTTTAAGTTATTGTTTAAGTCGTGTTTATCTTATTTAGTTATAAGACTTTATTTAAACTTTATAAATATTACATATTATTATAAATGTTATTCTTATCTTTATATAAAATATAAATATATTGTTCCCAAGAAAATATAATTGATTTCCATTTATTAATATAATTATTTGACAAAACCCCAAATACCAATGGAAACCCAAGTTCCTGCTAAAACATTAAACTTATTATTATCAAAGCTTTAACCTTGTGAATGTATATATAGGTGCCTTGTGACAATTCATCTTGGAACGACGTTTATTATTCTTATTAATCTACATTACATACTTATTTGACATGTGAGTTTCATTGCCCCTTTTTATGATTTTCACACTATTTTAGGGTGAAGCATGATACTTATACATCATACACTTATAAACGTTTGAGACTTGCAAAGCACTTGCAATTCATCTTTATTTTTTGTCATGGTTATTTGTATGTTGTAAGTGATTATATGAGATACACAGTGTCACACCCCGACCGACGGCGGAATCATCGGAGCGGACGAATGGAAGACGATTGCTCATAGCACATGGAACTAAATATGTTGTAATAATATTAAATATCATTTTTCATTGAACAATAAAAGACAAATAAGTCATTACAAAAACAATCAAAATACAACCAATAACATAAGATTTTCAATTACAAGACAAATCAGTCACACCCCGACCGACGACGGAATCATCGAGGCGGACGAATGGAAGACGATTGCTCATAGCACATGGAATTAAATATGTTGTAATAATATTACATATCATTTTTCATTGAACACTACAAGACAAATAAGTCATTACAAAAACAATCAAAATACAACCAATAACATAAGATTTTTAATTAATCTAGGTCCAAGTCCTACATGAGCACAAGAAGATCTTCAAGTAGTAAACCTGAAACATGTTAAAAATAAAAGGGTCAACTATTAAGTTGGTGAGTTCCCGTGGTTTAAACACACGCATAAATATATATATATATATATATATATATATATATATATATATATATATATATATATATATATATATATATATATATATATATATATATATATATATATGAAAAGGCTTACAAGTAGCAATTTATGTCGATGGTTACGAGTTAGCAAGTTTATAGAACACATACAGTTACAACCAAACCTCGACTTGATTACAAGTATATAAGATTGGCTAAGTGTACTTGGTTCCCACGATGAATAAGCATACGTCATCAGGAGTCGGCAATACATCGACTTTAGCACCAAATAGGCTTGTCAGGCCCAAAGATCTAAGACGTCACCAGGCTAGCAATAGTTAATGATTGTAAGCAAAATATATATCTCATATAAGACTTACAATAACACAAATAACCATGACAAAAAGGTAAAGATGAATTGCATGTGCATTTACAAGTATCAAGATGTTTACAAGTGTAAGTTTATAAAGTTAACATGTTTTACCCCAAAAGATATGAAATAAAGTAAAAAGGGACATGGAGAACTCACATGATCAATAAGTATATGATTGAAGATTAATAGGAATATTAAACGTCGTTTCAACATAATTCCTCAAAAGGTACCTAAATATATAGATATTACAAGTTTAAGTTCTAAACAACAAGATTTAACGTTTAAACATGATCTAGGGTATCAAGGGAGAATTTGGGAAACTTTTGTAAATACGTTGAATATTTTTAATCAAGAAATTTACCGTTTATACATTTTAATAGAGAAAAGAAATTAAACCATTTACAACAAATAAAGTTTAAATATAAAAGTTCAATAAACACTTGAGAATAATCACGATTCAAAAGGTAACATTTGGATAAATAATTTATTATTTATTATTTGAAATTCATATTAATAGAAATATCCAAGTATAACCTTTGTAAAAAAGAGTTCTATTAAATATTATATAATTATCTAAATTTTGATAAAAATTCAGAAAATTATTTGGCGTCTATAAAAATATCTAAAGTTTACGAAAAATATTTTTTTAATTATTAAAAATTTCCTATAATTAAATTAAGGGCTAAAAAGCCTTAAAAAATAGATGAGGGAGCCCGGGTTCGAACCCGGGACCTCATTGTGGAGAGGGTATTGACTTAACCAGTGAACCAGGGCCGAAGCCTTGGTTCACTTTGGTTTCTAACTCTTTTAAACACAGATTAGAAGTTCCCGCTTTTCACCAAGAAACCCTAGAAACGATTATTCGCAAATTGAACCCCGAATCGTTGATATCAACAAAATTAAGTTTAGGGCTATTGCTTCCCATGTACAAACAAATGTTTTGATGTGTTCAATTACTTGATTTGAATTCGAATTGATACAGCAGACAACCAAGAACATGTCGCGGCCGTAGGTGCGCAAAGGATGAGCAATCTTCAATGGTAATCCAATTAAACTTGCAGATAGATTCGAATGATGATCTGGACTAAAAGCCCTTTATCAATTTGGTTTTAAAATGCTCGGAGAACAGAGAACGACTATGTTGCAAGTCACGATGAAGATGATGCTCGATGATGATATGATGTTGGGTTGCAGGTGTAATTGAGAGTTCTATTAGTATAGGAACGTTGATTCGATGATTTACCCTCGGTTGTTTTGACATTAATCGATCGGTTTCAAGTCGAATGAGTTCATACTTAAATGTAGATTTCGGTTTCGAGTACACGCTCTTTATTATCGATTGAATCCAATTAAACCCAATTACAAGGTTCGAAACTGATGTAGGAAAGTGAGATAGTGGTTTAATTTCTTTTTAAACGAATGTTTTGGGTGGTTGGGTGGCCACCGGAGCTCGCCGGAGCTATGGCCGGAGGCAAAGAAGGCCGACGGGATTGGGGGGAGGTTTGGGTTGTTCTTAATTAATTTGCAACTTTGGTCCCTACGATTTTAGATGTTGTTATTTTATGCACAAAACCTTTTTATTAAGTTTCAGATGTTACAATTTAAACCTTATAAAAACAAATTTAACTAATAACTCAAATTAAATGTTTATTAATCTTAAAACTTGTAAACTTTATGATTATTTATAAAATTTCATGACTACTAATAAAACTTTATAATCTTATTAAAAGTTATTTTATAACTTAATAAATTTTAATAAAACCTTTCCCAATTAGTTATTTATCGTAACATGATTAATAAGAATTTTTAATTTTATGAAAAGATTTATTTCTAAATAAATTATTACAAGTTATTTTAGATTATGAATAGTTCATAATAATAAATTGCACATTTAATGTATTTGCTCCATTAAAATTATTATAATTTTATAATAAAACTTAGAAATTGGATTTTAACTTGGTAAAAATAGCGGATGTTACACATAGTTTGTTTACAATCATTAACTATTGTTAGCCTGATGACGTCTTAGATCTTTGGGCCTGACAAGCCTATTTGGTGCTAAAGCCGAGGTATTACCGGCTCCTGATGGCGTATGCTTGTTCATCATGGGAACCTGTGAAGTCACTAGATCGGTAAACATCCGAGCACGTTCTTGACGGAAGGATAAAAACCAAAAGACAATCAATAACACGAACAATAATCGAATGATTTTATTGATAAAACATAACGATTTTAAGCTCGTTACAACTTAAGAATCAAGACTTTTGGCAAGGGGAGATCGAGCATGATCTCCCCTCTCATCCGGCAACGCCTGGGCGCCAGGAACACTATGAAAACCCTCAGGTTTCTACACATTGAAACTAGTATATATAGGCCTCGGCCCATATTAGATGCGACTGGGCCCATTCGTGCGATTGGACCATACGTATGGTTCAATCGTACGACTGGACCATTTTTATGGCTCAGTCTTACGAATGTCCCAATCGCATCACTATTCATCAAGCGACGGACACACTATATATGACTATATATGCTCCAACAAATTCCCCCTTGGACGTTGCTTGCGAATAGTAGATAACACCTCTTACAATCTTCAGTCAATCTTTGCTCTGGTTTCCAATAGAATCAAACGAACAACCATATTAGCCAGCATTGCCGATCCGTCAAGTTACCACGATATCCCTGAAAATGAATTTAGGCACAATAGCTTTCGTTTACTTTGCAGAACACCATCATAGCAGTAAGATTCCCCAAATGACTGATTTTTCCAGATAATGACATGACCAGTTTTCCATTGCTTCAATCTTCACGCAGTCTAACCTGTTTAACATTTCAAACTGTAGAAATTCCCCCTCACGTTTAGCATATCCTAATATATATACATTGTGCTCTCCTGTCGTCTTCATACGATGTATTGGGCAAAAGGTTGAAGGTTCCAATCCACAGCTGACAATATCAAACAAATCAGCATGCACGAAGATTCATCAGCAGAAACTTGCTCACATCATCACTTTCTGATTGCGTCTTCAATCTCTCTATACATGGATTCCCCCTGAGAGTGAGAATCCTCTCTGTGCGGATAAATATAACTTGATTGACCCATAAATAGTCAAATGCTCCTGACTACCCCACAAAATCAGCACCGACAGCTGACATCTTCTCTTCTCTCTTTCGTGTTCTAACAACATTCACCGATTCTGGAAGTCCAACAAATAATGGGGTATCCATCGAACTTGTTTGACTTAAGAAACTCAGGGTGAATGTGCTTTGCTCATCCTCAACTCTTGCATAGACTCTCCAGGACAATCTTCACTATTGACCCGAACATGAACCGAAAATGAACCGAAAATGACCCGATAATTTTCCCAAAAAAAAATTATTTAACTAGACTTTTTCAGAAGGCTTCCTGACTGATAAAAATGGTTTAGGGAAAAATTCGTGCAAGAAGCTGTTCCAGACCCTTTTTTTTTGGTCTGCTACACTGCTCATTCGTGCGACTTGAACAGATGAATGAAGACATACGTACGAATGGGTGATTCGTGCGAATGGATACTCCAAATGGGTCAGTCGTGTGAATGAAGTACACAAAAGGGTCAGTCGTGCGAATGAATGTTCATTCGTACGAATGGACATACGACTGGGTTAGACGTACGAATGGACCATACGAATGGTTCAATCGTGCGAATGAGGCCCAGTCGCATGGCCCAATCGCATGAACGGGTCTGAACGTAGAAAACCAGATCTGCAGCCGCCACAAGGCTGAAAAACCCTAATCCAATGATTTGGACGAGACACAACACAATAGTTGTACCACCAGATTTGTTTTTATGATCTGAAGAAGATTCCGAGTCCGCTTTTAATAAATAAACATCACGCCCAATGAGATTTGAGCAAAAGAAGATGAACACAAAGTGGGTTTAACGTCAAGATCTGAACTTTGATCTAGAAATCAAGAGCTTGGGTTGCTAGAATGATTGTTAGATCATTCTAGCAGTAACGGGCTCTGATACCAATTGTGAAGTCACTGTATCGGTAAACATCCGAGCACGTTCTTGACGGAAGGATAAAAACCAAAAGACAATCAATAACAAGAACAATAATCGAATGATTTTATTGATAAAACATAACGATTTTAAGCTCGTTACAACTTAAGAATCAAGACTTCTGGTAAGGGAGATCGAGCATGATCTCCCCTCTCATCCGGCAACGCCTGGGCGCCAGGAACACTATGAAAACCCTCAGGTTTCTACACATTGAAACTGGTATATATAGGCCTCGGCCCATATTAGATGCGACTGGGCCCATTCGTGCGATTGGACCATACGTATGGTTCAATCGTACGACTGGACCATTCTTATGGCTCAGTCTTACGAATGCCCCAATCGCATCTCCCAGTCGCATGACTGGTCCATTAGCATGGCTCAGTCGCACGACTGAGTCTCATTCGCATATGCTTCTGCGAATTACCCAGTTTCATGTGTTTACAAGGTGTATAACATTAAGCCTAGACTATTCATCAAGCGACGGACACACTATATATGACTATATATGCTCCAACAGAACCAAGTGCACTTAGCCAATCATATATACTTGTAATCAAGTCGAGGTTTGGTTGTAACGATATGTGTTCTATAACCTTACTAACTTATAACCTAGGACATGAATTGGTACTTGTAACCTTATCATATTATGTATGAAATCCTTGGAAACTCACCAACTAGTTTTAGTTGACCTTTTATTTTTATCATGTTTTAGGTAATCCTCAAGTTTAAAGTGAACTTTTGAAGCTTGCATAATCTAGGACTTGGACCTAGTTAATGAAATAAAAAGATTATATTTTGTTATGTTATGTTTGAACTTATTTCATGTTTGAGACTTATGTTGTAATTTCTCTTGAAACTTATAATTTGAATATTTACATTTAAATATAGCGTTATGTGGCTGTGAACAATCTTAACCCTCACATCTCGACGATTCCGCCGTCAAGGTTGGGGTGTGACAGATTGGTATCAGAGTCCATAACTACAGGGATTTAGGTTATTAGAAATGGTGACCTAGACTATAGCGTATGCATGAACCTTATAGAATGATATTAATATTCTTGTAAATATACATACGGTTTGCATGCTACATAATGCTAAGCCTTCCTATGTGCTACTTTATGCCTAAGCTTAGGATTGCCTTGTAAATGTTTAAACTTTGTTACTTGTCTCCCTAAACTTATCTTTGACCCTTTGATTCTCCCCGACAAATGAAACTCCCTAAACTTATTCTTGATGACATGTGGAATCTACACTATTTATCGTGGGTTTAATTCCTTAGTCTTTATGTCTAATCTATGAAAATCTCATCAAGGTTTTGATTTCATGAACCTAAGAAATTTGTGTGACACATAGACAGTTGCGTTCTGGATTTCCTGGCAAAAGGTCTTCAGGCTAAGCAAGCATATCGTATAAATCTCATTGCGAGACCAGTTATGCTTACCTGGGAATTTCTAGGATGAGTGATAAACTGTGGTCAACATACACAAGTTTCTAAGGCAAATAGGTCAATTTACCTTGACGTGTCAACGATTCCAAATGGTAATGCGTTACCAAATGGAACCATCCGGCTTATATTTAAAATATCAAAAAATCCTTGATTCCTTAGACTGGTTTATCATCAAAACTATAATATCTTCTCATTGTTTATCATTGAAACTATAATATCTTCTCATTCCTATATTACGGAATGTTCCTGATAATATTAAAGTTGTTATACTCCTCAATTCCTACGTTTAAACATCGTTATATGTTATGCGCCTTATGTTACTATCTCTATACCTTGACTAGCGTGTACATGGATCTTAATATATCCGAAGATATTGGTCATCTAAACCGAATGGTTTTTAAAACTTAAAATTTGTTACTTAGGGTTTTCAAATGTCCTTAAAGTATGTCCCATAACTGAAATCATGCAATGCCGAAAGGGTGTACACTTATAGGTACGTATGTCTTCAGCAAAGTTGTGGATGACGTAACACTTTGAGAAGTCAACACATCTCCCTTTTATTTCGAACCGAATGTTTGCACCTCATTGTTGTAATGAATCATTTTCATTGTTGATTTTGTTTTTTGATTTGAGAACCTATCACGATTGAATCTGTTATCCCGAACTTTAACCTTAATCCTAGCATGCCTGATTTTCTATTCCTGTTAATGCTACATCGATATAATTTGAAGTTTTTGAAATTCTAGCCAATATTCTCTTCGTTTGCCAAGTCGAGCTTTGTAAAATCTTTTAACCATTTGCACAGTAGGCAATGCAAGAGTCTGCAAGTCAACTTATGACTAAAGACACTAGTATCTCCTAGATGAACCTATCTCATCAAACCAGGGGTGAATCCCTTACTTTGGTGATGATTTTCCATTCGTCATTATTGTTCTTATGAAAATTGCATCATCAAGACAAGAGTGAATTCCTTACCTTGATGACCATTCCTTCTTCTTGATCTTGTGAAATTCATATTTCACCAATGGAAGTACCTCCTTACAATAGGAGTGGATTCCGTACCTCGATGATGGCTTTCAACTTTTTTTTTATTGTGTGTTTTATGAAATCTCGCTCTCTGAATTGGGTTGATTTCCTTGCTTTGAGGACAGATTTCATTCATTTTCCTATGGAACTTATAAGGCCCCGTTCCCGAGCACCTCACAGTTGGTCATTCATTGCACATAAAACATACATTTTACAACTATTTTAAATAGACATTGCAGCGGAAACATTCAAAAGAGATATCTCATTTCATCATAAAAGCTTTTACAAAGTACTACATCGTTAATCAATTACAAAATAGTCATAAATAGTGACTGGTGGTGGTGAGAGGATTCCTTAAGTAATCCCGTTTATCCGAATCCTCAACAAACACCACTTTGTTTTCTAAATATATTCAACATTATATATTACAAAAATATTAACAAAGAAATGCCATCCCAAAAGAGCTGAGTAGCCGTCTCGTGCCATCCTCAGCAACACTACCTGCCAACTGGAAACACATATAAAAAGTCAGCGTTGCTGAGTGAGTTCTAGTTCTGTAATAAATCATACTTTTCTTTCGTTAAAACCGTTCTTACATACATGCGATCACACAACATACGTACACGTAGATAACATTATTATTACGTTGATTATTCGTTCATTAGTTTTCATTCGTGTACCGTCCATCATTAACATTCACATTTTTTCTTTTGTTCATACGTTGCTTACATACATTCATTACATTCGTCCGAACGTTCGTTGTGTTCATTCATACTTTCATTTCGTTCATTTGTACGTTCATTACATTCGGTGACGTGTACAATACCCCGAACATTATACACTACTGTTGGTGCTGGACCTGTGATGATTAATCACGAACATTGTGCACTACTGCTGATCCAGTCACCTAGGGCAAGTACACACACACTTATCTTTCTTCTTTCATTCTGGATCAATGCCATGCGCTGTACCCTGAACATTTGCACTACTGCTGGTGCTGGACCTGTGATGATCAATCACGAATGTTGTGCACTACTGCTGATCCAGTCACCTAGGGCAAGCGGCAAGGATCCCATACATATGGTCAATCATAAAGACTGACCTCAGTGTGCATCCTTCAGGGTAGCTAACCCACACACCGTTGAGCTAACACCTTCATAGGGTGTGCACCTCCATACATTTCCTTGCAAGCCTTTTCTTACATTCATTCGTTCATTCATTAATGCATGCATTCATTCATCATGTTTCTCTTTCATTATCATTCACTTTACGTTCTAATTACTTTCGTTTCATTCATTAATCATAACACGTAAAGTCACGGAAAGATAAACACGTATCGAAACAAGGAACATCGGTATTTACAAATCATCAGTCATTACCATCATATAGGGCTACATCATACTTATCATACATACATCATGCATTTACATGCAATACTATCCCTGTCGTGCTGGACATAACTTCTAAGCCTCGACGGTTATCACACATGTACCTACGGGAGCTATTACATCACTACTTACCCTTACCCTTCTCCCAAAGGCCAGTAGCTGGACTACCTCTTCCCTCGTACACAACAGCCCTATTTGGGCGATTGGGCATACTCCAGTCGCATGGCCTTCACGCGACTGGGTCATGCGATTGGACACCTATGCGAATGAACATCCAATCGTGTGAATGGATACTGGGTGATTGGACATCATGCGAATGGGACTAATGCGGATGAGCACCTATGCGACTGAACTCTCAGTCGTGCGATTGGGCACCAGGCAACTGAGCATCTATGCGACTGGGCTTCCAGTAGTGCGATTGAATCTCAGTCGTGCGGTTGAGTCTCAGTCATCCCTCAATCGACCGAATGGCCCTTCAGTTGTCTAGCCCTAACGAGGCAGCGACTGGAGTTCATCCCGAACTGTAGCCGTGACATACGGCCTTCAAACTCTTCCAAACTCATTTTCAGCCCAAATTAGCCCTCCTAAACCTTAGAGAATCATACTATGATATCATACAAGCTCATACAAGTCCAAGTTCACACTTTAAACACACTACACACGATTACACCCGAATGGGTCAAACTCACACATTTTAAAAGCGGGTTTATATGTGTTCCAGCCCAAAATCTTTTGAAAATAAGTAAATGAGGGGTCCTAGAACTCATACAAACAAGAAGAAGATGAAGAGCTTCGTTTGGACTAGTTACTCGATGACTTTCGAGCCCAAATCACCACTTTTCTCTCTTTTTCTCTTCTTTCTCTCTTCTTTCTCTTTTCTCTTCTTTCTGACTGAATTTTACAAGTGTAGGGAGGGGAGATGGCTGCCCCCTCCCTTAAAGCTACAGTCCAGTTGCCCGAACCCAGGTGTATGGGCACTCCAGTCGCCCGAACACCATGCGACTGGACCTTCAGTCGCCTGAGCCCCATGCGATTGGACCTCCAGTCGCATGGCACTCCAAAAAGTCAAATTTCCGGGCGTTACAAGTCCACCCCCCTTATTTAGGTTTCGTCCCCGAAACCTACTATTCTTCAAACAAATGTGGGTAATGCTGTCTCATTTATTCTTCGGTTTCCCATGTTGACTCGGATCCCTTCCTGTTCTGCCACTGTACACGCACAAGAGAAACCACTTTATTTCTCAGCCTCTTCTCTTTTCGATCGATGATCGTCACTGGTTGCTCCACGTAGTTGAGTCGTTTATCTACTTCGATATCCTCCAGTGGAACAATCATATCTTCATCTGCCAAGCACTTTCTCAGTTGAGATACGTGGAAGGTCGGGTGAATTCCACTTAACTCATCTGGTAACTCCAACCTATAGGCCACCTCTCCTACTCGAGCAATGATTCGGAAAGGGCCTATATACCTCGGGCTCAACTTGCCCCGCTTCCTGAACTGAATGATCCCCTTCCAAGGTGAGACCTTCAACATAACCCGGTCACCCACCTGGAACTCAATAGGTCTGCGTCGTTTATCAGCATACGACTTCTGTCTGTCTTTGGCTGCCTTCGTGTAGGCCTTGATCCTTTTGAGCTTTTCAGTCGTAGCCTCGATCATTTCGACGCTCCCCAATTCCTTCTGACCAATATCACCCCAACAAACGGGTGTCCTGCATCTCCTACCGTATAGCATCTTGTAAGGTGGCATGCCAATGCTGGCATGATAGCTGTTATTGTATGAGAATTCAGCTAACGGTAAGTGATCATCCCAACTTACCCCAAAATCAATCACACATGCCTGGAGCATGTCCTCTAATGTCTGAATTGTCCTTTCTGACTGACCATCGGTCTGGGGATGATAAGGTGCTAATATGTAACCTCGTCCCCATGGCATCATGGAATTTCTTCCAGAATTTGGAGGTAAACCGGGTGTCACGATCAGACACATTCGACACCGGTACACCATCACGAGTCACAATCTCCTTGATGAAAAGATCGGCCAACCTCTCGGATGAATATGTCTCGCGCATCGGTAGGAAGTGAGCACTCTTCGTCAGATGATCAACAATCACCCATATAGCATCATACCCTTTCGGGGTACGTGGAAGCTTCGTGATGAAATCCATGATGATGTGCTTCCACTTCCATTCCGGTATATCCAAAGGTTGAATCTTTCCATACGGCTTCTGGTGCTCGGCCTTCACTTGCAAACAAGTAAGGCACTTACTCACATACTCCACCACATCACGCTTCATACCCGGCCACCAATAGTCTTTCTTCATGTCTTGATACATCTTTGTAGCACCAGGATGAATGGAGTATCAAGTCTTGTAGGTTCATCCATGATCTTTACCCGTAGATCCCCAAAACGAGGAATCCACATCCACCCGAATCGGGTTTTAACACCAATTTTGTTTTCACCCAACTCCACGATTAGATCTCTTATTCTTTCAGAGTTAAGATGATCTTCCTTCAGTGCCTCATCTTGAAACTCCTTGACTTGCTTCATCACGTCTGAGGTCATAATCAACTGGTACGCTTTCACCCGAATCGGCTCGGGCCTCTTCTTTCGACTAAGGGCATCCGCCACCACATTGGCTTTGCCCGGATCGTAATGGATCTCACAATCATAATCCTTTATAAGCTCCAACCATCGTCTTTGCCTCATATTCAAATCTTTTTGCTCGAAGAAGTACTTCAAGCTCTTGTGGTCGGTAAAGATGGTGTACTTCGTCCCGTAGAGATAGTGCCTCCAAATCTTCAATGCAAAGACCACGGCTGCTAGCTTCAAGTCATGAGTAGGGTAATTAACTTCATGAACCTTCAACTGTCGGGATGCATAGGCTATAACCTTCCCTCTCTACATTAACACGCACCCCAATCCTGAATAGGAAGCATCAGAATAAACCACCAGATCTTCACTTCCCTCGGGCAATGATAGAACAGGAGCTTGGGTCAATCTCATTTTCAACTCTTCAAACGCCTTCTCTTGAGCTTGACCCCATACGAACTTTACATCCTTCCGGGTCAACTTGGTTAATGGAGAAGCGATCTTTGAGAAGTCTTGAATGTATCTTCTATAATAGCCCGCCAAACCCAAGAAACTGCGGATCTCGGATGGCGTCTTTGGAGACTTCCATTGCATCACCGCTTCCACCTTTACCAGATCCACCATAATCCCCTCCGGATTCACCACATGACCCAAGAACTGAACTTCGTGCAACCAGAACGAGCACTTGGAAAATTTAGCGTACAACTTCTCCCTTCTCAACGTTTCCAGAACCTCTCGAATGTGACCGGCATGCTCAGTCTCACTCTTTGAATAAATCAAGATATCATCAATGAACACAATCACTGATTTATCAAACATCGGCCGACACACCGGTTCATCAGATCCATAAAAGCAGCTGGCGCATTGGTCAAACCAAAAGACATGACAAGAAACTCGTAGTGACCGTAGCGCGTGCGAAAAGCTGTTTTAAGGATATCCTGCTCTTTCACCTTTAGTTGATGGTAGCCCGATCGAAGATCTATCCTTGAAAACCCACTGGCACCCTGAAGTTGATCAAACAAATCATCGATTCTCGGCAACGGGTACCGATTCTTCACTGTCAGCTTGTTCAGCTCACGGTAGCCTATGCACATCCTCACACTGCCATCCTTCTTCTTCACAAATAGGACCGGAGCACCCCAAGGTGAGATACTCGGTCTAGCAGCTCTTGCAACTGCTCCATCAACACTTTCATTTTCGTCGGAGCCAATCGATACGGTGCTTTGGCAACAGGTTGGGCTCCTGGTATCAGATCAATCTGAAACTCAATCTCTCCGTCAGGTGGCAATCCCGATAAGTCTTCCGGGAACACATCTGGAAAATCATACACAACCGGTACATCGGACAGTTGTTGTGTTGGCGTTTCCACATCCTTCACATAACATAAGTAGGTGCTACATCCACGCCTCATACACTTTTCCGCCACCGCCATCGAGATCACTTTCGGGATCGTCGTGACCCGATCCCCATAAACCGTTACTGAACTTCCGTCGGCGCTATCAAACGAATCAGCTTCTTTCGACACACTATATTCGCCTCGAAGTCCGCCAACCAATCCATCCCAAGCACTAAATCAAAACCACCCAAGGTCATCGCAAATGGTCTAACCGGAAATTTGTGGCCCTCTAATTCCACATCACAACCCTCTATCACCTCAGAAATCCTAGTAGACTTACCTATTGCAGTTTCTACATCAAACGGTACGTCCACACGTCTACTACTAACAGACAGTTTCGCACAGAAGGCAGCAAAAATAAAAATCCTACTGGCACCCGAATCAAATAATACAGAGGCTAAAGTTTGCTTCACCAGAAACATACCAGACATAACATCAGGGTCCGTCCTAGCCTCCTCCTGTGTCATCGTGAATGCCCTGGCGTTTGCCCTTGGTCCTTCATTCCCCGTCTTCTTCATGCCGGAACCCTCAGCCCTCGGCTTCTTGCAGTCTTTATTCATATGGCCACTCTCCCTACAGTTGAAGCACCTCATGCTCCTACACTCCCTAGCCATATGACCAGGCTTTCCACACTTGAAACACACGTTCAACCCCAGTCTACACTCCCCGCTATGCTCCTTCCCACACTTACTACACCTCCTCAGTCCCATACCCGGTGTGGCTACACGACGGTCATCCATCTGGGCCTTCTTGTTACTCGTCGAAGCGTTACGCCGACCAAACCTCTTCCCATCCCAATTCCGGTCACCACCACTCCTTCAACTACCTTCAGCCACCACCACTACCGCCCTTTCATCATACAGTCTTCCCGCCAAGGCCACCGCTGACCTATAGGTGTTCGGCCGGGCGGCGATCATATGCCTGCGAATATCCGCCGGCAAACCCTAAATATACCTCTTGATCTTCCGCGACAGAGGTGTCACCTGATCCGGCACAAGACGTGCCATTTCGTTGAACTTCGTTGTGTACTGTTGGTGGGTTATCGTCCCCGCCTCCAGCTGCAGGAACTCTCTCTCAACCTTATCCATTTCTCGATGAGGGCAGAACTCCTCGATCACCAACCTTCTCAGCTCGGACCACTTCATTCTTCCAATGGCCCTGCTACCCTCGTCTTGGACTATGTTTTCCCACTAGCATAGAGTTTAAAGTCCTTAAAAGCGATCGATCTCACTTCGTTTGAATTGTTTCACTTGATAATACGCGAAGACGGTTGCACGAGTTGAATGAATCAACCGAGAGAACAAGACATTAAGCACAATATCATCGTAATTCAAATGTTTATATCATGTGTCGAAAGATTACAATGATAATCGATACAAGATCGATCTCACCCGAAGGTGGAGAATCACAAACGTGATCTGCTCAATTGAGCGAAAATAAAAATATACATTGAGCTCTCGTTTGAAATGAAATAAATGGCACACACTATTCAGTTCGCAAACATGCATTTATATACATAATAAAATGTCTTGCATGGAATGATTGCAGCTGCATAACTAATCGCATATGTATGTTACATGCATGTCTTTATTCAGCCGCAAACTTGGACTTTTTGTATGTATTGCATGACCACTTTTTGCATGCATGTAGTCTGTATGCATGCCCACTTTTCGCGTGCATGTAGGCTGATATTTATGCGACTTTTGTTAAACTTTCGCATGACTATTCTTATGACTAAATAGTTCCGCGTGAGAGTTGCATGGCATGCATGTTGTCGCATGCATGTCTTGCCTTGTTTTCGATCTACAATCTCTAATTCTTCTTCGCGTGAATACTTCATGCTAAACCGATATTGTGATCCATATGTTGAGTCCCTTACAATCTCCCCCTTGGATTATGATATCGTTTTGTCACTTGAGCATTTCCACAAACACTTGGTGTGCGTATCAATACATCACCTTAACCATTTCATTTGAACCGAATTAATCTTCAATTTCTTCAACGAAACATACAATCTGAATTGAATTGAGATGAGCTTGTGTGTGTGTCTCGGTTTTTGATTGAACATTGATGAAACCGGATACACTTCCAAAAAAATCAACTAACCTTTTGAACTTGTTCAACGTCCTCGAACGAAAGATCGCAGAATAATGATCCGTTGTATCAAGAGCAACACCTTGCTCTGATACCAAATGTAAAGTCCTTAAAAGCGATCGATCTCACTTCGTTTGAATTGTTTCACTTGATAATACGCGAAGACGGGTGCACGAATTGAATGAATCAACCGAGAGAACAAGACATTAAGCACAATATCATCGTAATTCAAATGTTTATATCACGTGTCGAAAGATTACAATGATAATCGATACAAGATCGATCTCACCCGAAGGTGGAGAATCACAAACGTGATCTGCTCAATTGAGCGAAAATAAGAATATACATTGAGCTCTCGTTTGAAATGAAATAAATGGGACACACTATTCAGTTCGCAAACATGCATTTATATACATAATAAAATGTCTCGCATGGAATGATTGCAGCTGCATAACTAATCGCATATGTATGTTACATGCATGTCTTTATTCAGCCGCAAACTTGGACTTTTTGTATGTATTGCAAGACCACTTTTTGCATGCATGTAGTCTGTATGCATGCCCACCTTTCGCGTGCATGTAGGCTGATATTTATCGACTTTTGTTAAACTTTCGCATGGCTATTCTTATGACTAAATAGTTCCGCGCGAGAGTTGCATGGCATGCGTGTTGTCGCATGCATGTCTTGCCTTGTTTTCGATCTACAATCTCTAATTCTTCTTCGCGTGATTACTTCATGCTAAACCGATATTGTAATCCATATGTTGAGTCCCTTACAATCTCCCCCTTGGATTATGATATCGTTTTGTCACTTGAGCATTTCCACAAACACTTGGTGTGCGTATCAATACATCACCTCAACTATTTCATTTGAACCGAATTAATCTTCAATTTCTTCAACAAAACATACAATCTGAATTGAATTGAGATGAGCTTGTGTGTGTGTCTCGGTTTTGGATTGAACATTGATGAAACCAGATACACTTCCAAAAAAATCAACTAACCTTTTGAACTTGTTTAACGTCCTCGAACGGAAGATCGCGGAATAATGATCCATTGTATCAAGAGCAACACCTTGCTCTGATACCAAATGTAAAGTCCTTAAAAGCGATCGATCTCACTTCGTTTGAATTGTTTCACTTGATAATACGCGAAGACGGGTGCGCGAATTGAATGAATCAGCCGAGAGAACAAGACATTAAGCACAATATCATCGTAATTCAAATGTTTATATCACGTGTCGAAAGATTACAATGATAATCGATACAAGATCAATGTCACTCGAAGGTGGAGAATCACAAACATGATCTGCTCAATTGAGCGAAAATAAAAATATACATTGAGCTCTCGTTTGAAATGAAATAAATGGCACACACTATTCAGTTCGCAAACATGCATTTATATACATAATAAAATGTCTCGCATGGAATGATTGCAGCTGCATAACTAATCGCATATGTATGTTACATGCATGTCTTTATTCAGCCGCAAACTTGGACTTTTTGTATGTATTGCATGACCACTTTTTGCATGCATGTAGTCTGTATGCATGCCCACCTTTCGCGTGCATGTAGGCTGATATTTATGCGACTTTTGTTAAACTTTCGCATGGCTATTCTTATGACTAAATAGTTCCGCGCGAGAATTGCATGGCATGCATGTTGTCGCATGCATGTCTTGCCGTGTTTTCGATCTACAATCTCTAATTCTTCTTCGCGTGATTACTTCATGCTAGACCAATATTGTAATCCATATGTTGAGTCCCTTACAATCTCCCCCTTGGATTATGATATCGTTTTGTCACTTGAGCATTTCCACAAACACTTGGTGTGCGTATCAATACATCACCTTAACCATTTCATTTGAACCGAATTAATCTTCAATTTCTTCAACAAAACATACAATCTGAATTGAATTGAGATGAGCTTGTGTGTGTGTCTCGGTTTTGGATTGAACATTGATGAAACCGGATACACTTCCAAAAAAATCAACTAACCTTTTGAACTTGTTTAACGTCCTCGAACGGAAGATAGCGGAATAATGATCCGTTGTATCAAGAGCAACACCTTGCTCTGATACCAAATGTAAAGTCCTTAAAAGCGATCGATCTCACTTCGTTTGAATTGTTTCACTTGATAATACGCGAAGACGGGTGCGCGAATTGAATGAATCAACCGAGAGAACAAGACATTAAGCCCAATATCATCGTAATTCAAATGTTTATATCACGTGTCGAAAGATTACAATGATAATCGATACAAGATCGATCTCACCCGAAGGTGGAGAATCACAAACGTGATCTGCTCAATTGAGCGAAAATAAAAATATACATTGACCTCTCGTTTGAAATGAAATAAATGGCACACACTATTCAGTTCGCAAACATGCATTTATATACATAATAAAATGTCTCGCATGGAATGATTGCAGCTGCATAACTAATCGCATATGTATGTTACATGCATGTCTTTATTCAGCCGCAAACTTGGACTTTTTGTATGTATTGCATGACCACTTTTCGCATGCATGTAGTCTGTATGCATGCCCACCTTTCGCGTGCATGTAGGCTGATATTTATGCGACTTTTGTTAAACTTTCGCATGGCTATTCTTATGACTAAATAGTTCCGCGCGAGAATTGCATGGCATGCATGTTGTCGCATGCATGTCTTGCCTTGTTTTCGATCTACAATCTCTAATTCTTCTTCGCGTGATTACTTCATGCTAAACCGGTATTGTAATCCATATGTTGAGTCCCTTACATAGAGCCGAATCCATGAAAGAGTGGGTAGCGAACTTCACCTTTTGGTCCTCCCGGCACTCGCTGATATCGAGGACAGCCTCCATTTCTCTCACCCATCGGTGAGCAGCAGCACCAGTGCCATTACCGTCAAAAGTAGGGGGCTTGCACCTCATAAACGCCCCGTAATTACAGCCTCATGCTAACTCGTGCACAGGCTCCTCCTCCTCTTCCTTTTCATCATCAGAAAGAACCGTTTCCGGCTCGGGTTGCTCCTGCCTTCCTGAGGACCTGTTCCTCTCTTTTCTTTCCCCTTCCCGGACAGCCTTTATCACTTCGGTCACCACAGACGGTAAGATCGTCTACATGACCTGATGTACCTTTTCGACCACCGCCTCCTTTACCGAGGCCCTCAAATTGGCGCTCTCGTCTACACCCTCCTGATGAGGGGTCCCGGGTTCTTCATGAACCATTTTCTCTACCCTAGGTCTTCCTCTTGTGGCCCGTGGTTCAACACCACGTCCGCCACCACCTCCACCCCGTGAAGCTTTGGATGATCTACCACCGGCCATCCTCTATCACACACTGAAAGGTTCAAACACCAACACGGTCATTCAAGGGAATAGCTCAGTTTATGTCAAGTATAGTAAGTCCCTAATTACAGTGGCCAGTTGTGATTAGCCACTTACTTTACTCTTCATACCCCAAGCATTACCTGTCCTGACTACATCAGTATTTAAATCTACATACAAATATAACTACATACCATGTGCACATAATACTGGTTATCATTAAGAAAATACCTGATGGCACGCAACTACTCAGATTGGCATCCCTTCCCTTTCCGTCCCATTTTCAGTTTAAGTTAAGGTTTTTTTGAAAATTTACCCATTTCACTTAAACTTTGGCTCTGATACCAACTTGTAAGGCCCCGTTCCCGGGCACCTCACAGTTGGTCAATCATTGCACATAAAACATATATTTTACAACTTTTTTAAATAGACATTGCAGCGGAAACATTCAAAAGAGATATCTCATTTCATCATAAAAGCTTTTACAAAGTACTACATCGTTAATCAATTACAAAATAGTCATAAACAGTAACTGGTGGTGGTGAGAGAGTTCCTTAAGTAATCCCGTTTATCTGAATCCTCAACAAACACAACTTTGTTTTCTAAATTATATTCAACATTATATATTACAAAAATATTAACAAAGAAATGCCATCCCAAAAGAGCTGAGTAGCCATCTCGTGCCATCCTCAGCAACACTACCTGCCAACAGAAAACACATAAAAAGTCAGCGTTGCTGAGTGAGTTCTAGTTTTGTAATAAATCATAATTTTCTTTTGTTAAAACTATTCTTACATACATGCAATCACACAATATACGTACACATAGATAACATTATAATTACCTTGATTATTCGTTCATTAGTTTTTGTTCGTGTACCGTCCATCATTAACATTGACATTCTTTCTTTTGTTCATACGTTGCTTACATACATTCATACATTCATTACATTCGTCCGTACGTTCATTGTCTTCATTCATACGTTCATTGTCTTCATTCATACGTTCATTTCGTTCATTCGTACGTTGATTACATTCGGTGACATGTACAATGCCCTGAACATTATACACTACTGTTGGTGCTGGACCTGTGATGATTAATCACGAACGTTGTGCACTACTGCTGATCCGGTCACCTAGGGAAAATACACGAACACTTATCTTTCTTCTTTCATTCTGGATCAATGCCATGCGTTGTACCCCGAACATTGTGCACTACTGATGGTGCTGGACCTGTGATGATCAATCACGAACGTTGTGCACTACTGCTGATCCAGTCACCTAGGGCAAGCGGCAAGGAACCCATACATATGGTCAATCACAAAGACTGACCCCAGTGTGCATCCTTCGGGGTAGCTAACCCGCACACCGTTGAGCTACCACCTTCATAGGGTGTGCACCTCTATACATTTGCTTGCAATGCTTTTCTTACATTCATTCGTTCATTCATTAATGCATGCATTCATTCATCATGTTCCTCTTTCATTATCTTTCACTTTACGTTCTTATTACTTTCGTTTCATTCATTAATCATAACACGTAAAGTCACGGAAACATAAACACGTATCGAAACAAGGAACATCGGTATTTACAAATCATCAGTCATTACCATCATATAGGGCTACATCGTACTTATCATACATACATCATGCATTTACATGCAATACTATCCCTGTCGTGCTGGACATAACTTCTAAGCCTCGACGGTTATCACACATGTACCTACGAGAGCTATTACATCACTACTTACCCTTACCCTTCTCCCAAAGGCCAGTAGCTGGACTACCTCTTCTCCTCGTACACAACAGCCCTATTCTCCAGTCGCATGGCCTCCACGCGACTGGGTCATGCGATTGGACAACTATGCAAATGAACATCCAATCGTGAGAATGGATATTGGGCGATTGGACATCATGCGAATGGGACTAATGCGGATGAGCACCTATGCGACGGAACTCTTTGTCGTGTGATTGGGCACCAGGCGACTGAGCATCTATGCGACTGGGCTTCCAGTCGTGCGATTGAATCTCAGTCGTGCGGTTGAGTCTCAGTCGTCCCTCAATCGGCCGATTAACCCTTCAGTCGTCTAGCCCTAACTGGGCAGCGACTGGAGTTCATCCCGAACTGCAGCCGCGACATACGACCTTCAAACTCTTCCAAACTCATTTCCAGCCCAAATTAGCCCTCCTAAACCTTAGGGAATCATACTATGACATCATACAAGCTCATACAAGTCCAAGTTCACACTTTAAACACACTACACATGATTACACCCGAATGGGTCAAACTCTCACATTTCAAAAGCTGGTTTATATGCGTTCCAGCCCCAAAATCGTTTGAAAACAAGTAAATGAGGGGTCCAAGAACTCACACAAACAAGAAGAAGATGAAGAGCTTCGTTTGGACTAGTTACTCGACGAGTTTCGAGCCCGAATCACCACTTTTCTCTCTTTTCTCTTCTTTCTCTCTTCTTTCTCTTTTTTCATCTTTCTGACTGAATTTTGCAAGTGTGGGGAGGGGAGATGGCTGCCCCCTCCCTTAAAGCTACAGTCCAGTCGCCCGAACCCAGGCGTATGGGCACTCCAGTCGCCCGAACACCATGCGACAGGACCTTCAGTCGCCTGAGCTCCATGCGATTGGACCTCCAGTCGCATGGCACTCCAAAAAGTGAAATTTCCGGGTGTTACAGAACTCGTATCGCACGAATGAAATGACATCACCAAAATAGGATTGAATCCCATACTTTGGTGACCAACGACAGTTCTCGATTTTTTTCTTGTTATTATGAAACTCAATCATCAAGATAGGCGTGAAATCCATACCTTGATGATAATTTCACTCGTTTAAAAATTTTTATGGATGGTATTTTTTCCTAATGAAATGACCTCATCAAAGTAGGAGTGAATCTCGTACTTTGATGACACTTTTCATTTTACTATATTGTGTTTCTATAAAACTTCACCGTTTAGACAGGAGTGATTATCCTTACCTTAATGGTAAGTTACCTCATTTTATTCTTGTGGATCCTTAACAATGAGTTAGGTTCAAACTCTCATTTGGTAGTTAAGAGTCATACCTTAGGAAATACACCTCCAAGCTAGGAGTGATAACCACATCTTGGTGACTATTCCCTTTCCTTGATCTCAAACTTATCAAGGTTTTTAAGACTTCTGTTGGACCAAAAGAACCAATAAGCCAAGATCAGGAAAACCTCTAAGTCCCACATGTCATTACAAGAACTGCTGAAGACTCCCATCAGCTGTTCTGACAAAGTCTGAAGAATCAAAGTCTGAAGATCAAAGATCTGAAGTACAACAGCTGAAGAATCTAAAGTGTTGAAGACAAGTACTGAAGTCTGAAGTACTGAAACAGATAAGTAATGAAGACTTCAAGTACTGAAGACAAGTGCTGAAGATCAAAGTTGAAGAACTGAACTGAAGATCATCTACTGATGCACAAAGTCTGAAGACAAAGACTGAAGATAACAGCTGATGACATCTACTGAAGTCATCCGCTGATACATCATCTGAAGCCCAAGTCTGAAGAACCAAGTGCTGAAGATTCAGAGTTTGTCACAACAGCTGAAGAAGTCTTCTTCAGTTGTTGTGATGGTGTTTTATTTCAGTAGTTTTATATTTAGTTTCAGTAGTTTGTACAACAGCCGAAGAGCTTGTTCTTCAGCTGTTATAGTTCAGTAGTTATAAATGACTGAAGATCTTGTTCTTCAGTCATTGTAGGCTTTTCAGTAGTTTCCTTTTCAGTACTTGTAATAGGTAGAACACTTTTGTAAGAAGATGTCAGCTGTTGACATCTTCAGTAGTTTTATGTTCTATCAGTTGTAAGTTTAATAATCGGTTGATGTCACCGTCAAGTGACATCATCACCAATCCTTTTGCCGCCTATAAAAGGATGGTGAACCATGCTGTATTAGGTGCCAAAACGTGTTGAGTAATAGAAAATCTTCTTTTCGCAGAACTTTTCTCTCTCTCTATGTTTGTACTTTTACATGCAAAATATTTTGTGTTCTTGCTTTAAGTGCTAATTTCGTGCTAAATCCGCTGCAAAAACAATCTGATTGATCAAACTAGAGGCTGAGATCCTGTCAAATGGTATCAGAGCAGGTTAATCATTGATCGATTTCACTATTGATCATTTGAAACTGCTCATTTC
The DNA here is from genome assembly GCA_024085815.1 of Flaveria linearis. Taxonomy (NCBI): domain Eukaryota; kingdom Viridiplantae; phylum Streptophyta; class Magnoliopsida; order Asterales; family Asteraceae; genus Flaveria; species Flaveria linearis. The sequence goes on from CM044012.1 coordinate 42,277,540, forward strand.
ATCTCTACGTTTGATCGAATTAGCAATTTGCAAGAATTAGCCATAGAGAGTGAGTTTCTGCTGTTTCTGGCCAAAATCTTGAGGTTCTCTGGTGGTTTAGAGCTACATTTGTTTTGCTTAAACTTGTTTTTGACTAAAACCTGAGATGACGACACTAACTAACGATCCTCACAACACTGGTTCCTCAACCAAGCCTCCGATGCTCGTGAGGAACGAGTATAACATATGGCAAAGACGTATGCTTCACCACTTGTCTGTCAACAGTGCTGGTTGTTGGAAGTCAGTGGTGCATGGACCATACAAGCCTATGGTGAGCGTCCATGAATCTAATGAACAGGTTCCGAAGAAACCTGAACAATATTCGGACGAAGATCTTAAGTTGTTCGAAATTGATGCTAGAGCCCATGGAATTTTAGCCATGGCTATTCCTAACGAGATTTATTCAGGGCTCCTGCATCATGAGACTGCTCATGACCTATGGGTTGCTCTAAAGGAACAATTTAGAGGAACTGATTCGGTCTTAGCAAAGAATAGGGAAATCCTCGCCCAACAATATGAGACATTCTCTTATAGAAAGGGTGAGACTCTGACCCAGCAGTTTGAGCGGTTCTCTTGTTTGATTTCTGAGCTGAAGATGGTCAAACAAGAGTACTCCAACAGCCAGATGAACAACAGGTTCCTCAGATCACTTCCTGAGAGATGGGACACTTATACCATTGTCCTATGCTCCAGTGTAGATCTGGGAACTCTATCTCTCACCCAACTTCATGGGAAACTGCTCATATTTGAGAGAGAGATAGAGCAAAAGAGGAAGTTGTCCACCTCTGGCAAGCTCGCTGATGACTTTGTTCAAGGAAATGCTGCCTTGATAAGTCAGGAGTCAGAATATGCTGCATCAAAAAGTTCTTATGATGAGCATATTGATTTCTCTACCAACTCAGAACAAGCTTTTGTTGGTGTTAGTAGTTCAGGAGGTAGTGGTGACAACTTGTGTTTTCTGATGGAGGACTTGAAGGGCATTCCAGATGATGATCTGGAAGAGATGGATATTTTGAACCAAATGGAAATGATAAATATCCGATCTCAAAAGTTCTACAAGAGAACTGGTAGGAAATTCCCTGGACTCTCTGGCAAAACCAAAGTTGGTTTTGACAAGAGCAAGTTGAGGTGTCACAAGTGCCAAAGGCTTGGACACTTTGCTAGAGATTGTAAATCATCTGGATCTAACTCCTCTGCACCCTTTGTGACTTTTCCCAGCAATAGCTCACAGCACAGAGGGCAACATTCCTCCAGTTCTGGCCATCCATCACAAGCACAGGCACCACCTGCTTATTTTGTGCCTCAGGGTCATATGCCATATCCTTACCCCTGTTACTATGTGCCTCAGCCTAGTCAAACTCAAGCACCCTCGGCTCAACCACCTCATGCTCTTCCTGAGCCTCAATCTTCCCAATCTCATCATCACACACAACCTCAACAACACAGCTTCTTCACCCCAAGTGTTGTTGACTGGAGTAGTCTACCAGATGATCTATCTGGTCAGGAACAACTACTCCAAGATGCTGGTCAACATGGTGGTGATCATCCTTTTGGAAATCTTGCTCTGATGGCCCTTGCTTCTGCTGAAGGGTCATCATCCAATGCCTCATCGCAGGTATCCACTGAGGCTAAAGCCAAGCTTTGTTCTGAATCTTGCATAGCAGCATTGGCTTCTATTAGAGAAGCAAATGTAGCTTTAATAGATAAAAATCTTGAGCTAGAGCACACTATTTCCAAAAGAAAAGCTGATTTTGAGGTTGCTCTAAAAGAGAAAAATGATAAGATTTACAAGCTTAAATGTCAAATCAAAGATGATAAAGCTAGGGAAGATGTACTTCTAGAGAAGTACAGAGACCTCAAGGAAACTCTTGCAACCACCCAAGTTGAGTGTGATCGATGGGTGCAATCATGCAAGGGTTTTGAAATGCTTCTTAGTAAGCAATCAGCTTCCAATGTGAAGTTTGGCATTGGTTATAATCACACTGCTCCTCCTACAGATTTCACTTCAAGAGCAGAAGTTGAATCTGATGGGGAGAGCAATAACCAATCCTTTTCATCATGTGACCTACTATCTTTTGATTCTGCATCATCAGAGATAGAAGTTAGCATTAACTCATGCCAAAACCAATCAGCTGATGCTATAACAACTGATGGTTCAAATGCTAACTGTCACATGACCAAAAGGCTGATCAACTCAGGTATTGTCACTAGAAGTACTGAAGGTACTGGAGAGCAAGTGACAACATCTGAAGTTCAAACCTCAACTACTGTTAGCACTAAAGAGAAGAAATCTAACAGTAGGAAAGGTTTGAAGACAGCTAAAGAGGATGCCAGGAAAGCAGGCACTAGGAAGAAAACTGCTAGTACTAATAGCAAACAGCTGAAGAACAAGTCTTCAGCAGTTTCATCCTCTTCAGCTAATGATCAGCATAAGATGAAGAAGAAGCCATGTGAGATATGTGGCTTGTTCAATCATCTTACTGATGATTGCTGGTACAAAAGGGGTTCCAAACTCAAACAGAAGGAGAAAATCAATGAGGACATCAGTAAAATGAAGAATGAGTTTGAAACCAAGTTTGTACTAGCAACATCCAAGCCTGAAATCCCTAAGCCCAAAGCTAAATCTAAAAAGAAGGTAGGGGTTACTCAGGCAACAGCTGAGGTTGCTCAGAAAAAGATGGTACAACATAGGAATCCATCATCAGCAAACTCCAATGTGTCTGAAAAGCTGAAAGCTTTATCACAGAATCAGACACAGCTGGTGATGATGGTTCAGCAACTAATGGGAAGAGTCAACCATTTAGATGTTCCTGTGTTGAAACCACAGAAAAGGAAGTCCAAGCCAAAGGGTTCCTCTTCTGCACCATCTTCTTCACCTCAGGCTGTCACACATAACACACCTGTTAGTGCTGCACCTGTAGCTGAGAACAGACCCAAAACCAAACAGGTTTGGGTCTCTAAGACTAACTAACATGTGGTTATGTTTGTAGGGTTCTTCAACATGCCAAAGGAGCATCTGGTATGTAGACAGTGGAGGATCTATGCACATGACAAGAAGCAGCTCCCTTCTTAATGACTACTCTCAAGGAAAGAAGGGATTTGTCTCCTTTGGCAATGATGCAAAGGGTTACATCATCGGAAAAGGCTTTGTTTCCAATGGGGAAATAAGGTTTGATGATGTTAACCATGTGGAGAATCTCAAGTACAACCTCTTGAGTGTCAGTCAAATGTGTGACAAAGGCCATGTTGCCCTTTTCACAAGCCAGAACTGTCGGATTCTGTCATCCAAAGTTCTGAGTTTGATTAACAAGGCGTTGGATGAACATACTCTCCTGAAGGCCAACAGGATAGGAAGAGTGTATGCCTTAGATCTTTCCAAAAAGATAGATCTAAAAGGCCATCCTTGCCTATTCTCCAAGGCCTCTCCTCAAGAGTCTACACTATGGCATAGAAGGCTGGGTCATGTTAATTTCAAGAACATGAATCAGCTGATAAGCCATGGTTTAGTAAGAGGATTGCCTCTGAAGGAGTTCAAGTGTGAAGATGACTACACTGCTTGCTTGAAAGGAAAACAACACAAAGTTTCATTCCCTTCAATAGAAGAACCAAAGTCCACTGCCTGCTTGCAGCTCCTGCACATGGATCTCTTTGGTCCTGTCAGAGTGATGAGCATGGCAAAGAAGAAATACTGCCTGGTAATTATGGATGATTATTCCAGGTTTGTATGGACTTTCTTCTTGCACTCCAAGGATGAAGCAGCCAAGACTATCATGAACTTTGTGTTATTTGTAGAAAAGCAGTATTCCCTGCAGGTCAAGTGTGTGAGGAGTGACAATGGAACATAGTTTAGAAACCACACACTTGATGACTTCTACCTGTCCAAGGAAATTAAAAGGCAGTTTAGTATTCCTAGAACTCCTGAGCAGAATGGAGTGGTGTAGAGAAAGAACAGGACTCTTATCGAAGCTGCAAGGTCAATGTTGGCTGACTCAGGGCTGCCACTGACCTTTTGGGCTGAAGCTGTCAATACAGCTTGCTATGTACAGAATAGAGCTTTAGTGAATAAGAGGTTGATGAAGACTCCTTATGAAGTTCTTCATCATTTGGCTCCTCTGATTTCATTCTTTAGAGCCTTTGGGTGTCCATGTTTCATTCTCAACACTAGCAACCCACTCCAGAAGTTTGCTAGTAAGGTGGATGCAGGGTATTTTGTTGGTTATTCAATAACTTGAAAGGCATACAGAGTCTTCAACTGTAGAACAAAGATAGTTGAAGAAACTCTGCATGTTAAGTTCAATGAATCTCCAAAGGACAAGATTCCATAAAACCCTGTGGAGTTGCTTGATCTGGACATACTGCAATATGTTCCTTATCAACCTCCAGCTGTTGAGCCTGTCAACAGATCTCCACCTGGTGGTACTGATGATGATGCAGTCAGTACTCACCTCTTCAGGTTTAGTGACAACCTGCCTGAGTCCACTGAACCTGATGCTCCTGTAGCCTCAGCAGCTCCATCCACTACAAATGCTGATGAGATTTCTGCTTGCTCTACTTCATTTGAGCTGCCATCTTCTACATGGTTTCAGGAATCTCCATCATCATCTGTTGCTGCTGATGTGTCTACAAACACTTGCAAAGATATTATAGTCTATCAAGAGCTCAAGAATCACCCCACATCTCAAATCATTGGTGATATCAATGCTGGAGTTTCAACCAGGAATCAATTGTCCAACTTCTGCTTCTATGCTCTCTTCATCAGTCAGCAAGAGCCCAAGAACTATCATGTTGCTTTAAGAGACAATGGATGGGTGGAAGCTATGTAGCTTGAGCTTCTTCAGTTCAAGAAACAGTGAGTGTGGGAGCTTGTTCCATTACCCAAAGGTAAGTGTGCTATAGGAACCAAGTGGGTATTTAGGAACAAAACAGATGAGAAGGGCCAAATTGTCAAGAACAAGGCCAGGCTGGTTGTTCAAGGGTTTGCACAAGAGGAAGGCATTGATTATGATGAGACCTTTGCCCCTGTGGACAGACTGGAAGCAATCAGACTGTTCCTAGATTATGTTGCCTTTCACAGTCTTAAGGTTTATCTAATGGATGTCAAAAGTGCCTTCTTATATGGCAAAATAAAAGAAGAAGTTTATGTATGTCAACCACCAGGTTTTGAGGATAATAAACATCCTGATTGGGTGTACAAGCTTGATAAGGCTCTTTATGGGCTGAAGCAAGCACCCAGAGCCTGGTATGAGACACTCTCAACTTTTCTTCTACAGAATAAGTTCACCAGAGGCACCATTGATAAAACCTTATTCATCAAGACTGTGGGACAACATAAGCTCGTTGTTCAAATTTATGTAGATGACATCATCTTTGCATCCTCTGATCCAAAGTTATGTGATGAATTTACAAAGCTCATGAAGCTAAGGTTTGAAATGAGTGCTATGGGAGAATTATAGTTCTTTCTAGGTTTGCAAATCAAACAACAGGATGATGGAATCTTCATCCATCAGTCCAAATATACCAAAGAGTTATTGAATAAGTTTGATTTACAAACCTGTAAGCCCTGTTCTACTCCCATGAGCAGCATCACACAACTAGATGTAGATCAGAAAGGTAAAGCGGTTGATGAAACCCTTTACAGATGTATGATTGGGTCCTTGATGTACCTTACAGCTTCTAGGCCAGACATCATGTTTGCAACATATGCTTGTGCTAGATTTCAGGCTGCACCTAAAGAATCCCATTTGATTGCAGTCAAAAGGATCTTTAGATATCTGCAAGGTACCCAATCACTAGGTCTTTGGTATTCAACTGGGCATTCTTGCAAATTAGTTGCTTTCTCTGATAGTGACTATGCAGGATGCAAAGTCACCAGAAAATCCACTTCTGGTGGTTGCCAATTCCTAGGCAATTGTTTAGTTTCTTGGCAGAGTAAGAAACAAATATCAATTGCTACATCCACTGCTGAAGCTGAGTACATTGTTGCTGCAAGTTGTACCTCTCAGATACTCTGGCTTCAGAACCAACTTCTAGATTATGGCATTACTGAGACTAAGACTCCATTACTAATGGATAGTGCTTCAGCTCTTTGTATTGTTAAAAATCCAGTCCAGCACTCTAGGACCAAACATATAGAGATCAGACATCATTTTATCAGGGATTGCTATGAAAAATGTCTGATTGATCCTAAGTTTGTGCCTAGTGCTGATGAGCTTGCAGACATTTTTACTAAGCCTTTAGATAGTGCTACATTCCAAAATTTGGTACTAAGGCTTGGTATGCTGCAGCTAGAATAATTTGACCAATGCTGATGCTCTTACTTCACAACTACTGATGAGCAAAGGTCAAATATAAGTACTGATGAGTAATTTAATCTTCAGCTCTTTCACAACTACTGAAGACTAAAATGCTTCAAAGTACTGATGTACATTATTTGTTGAAAACAACTAATGTAGTGAGGTGGATTACAACTACTGATGTATGATTTTCAAACAAATAAGTACTGAAGAACAAATTTTGCTCACAAGTACTGATGTGTAATCTTACACAAGTACTGAAGACAAAATTTGTTCACCAGCTCTGAAGAAGTATTTCATCAGCACTTGTGAACATCTGATCAAAAGAGCTAAAGGCATAAATATTCACAAGAGCTGAAGGGTCAATGAAACATCTGAAAATCAGCCAAAGAGCTGATGAGTAAGTGTAGAGGCTAGCATGAAACAACTGATTTGACGGAAATAGCTGATGAGTAATTTCTCATCAGCTGATGCCAACAGCTGCTGTTTCATACCCAAACAACTGAAGGACAAAACCATGTCTTCAGTTGTTACAACGTCTGAAGATGAAAACTAGGTCTTCAGTAGTTTATAACTACTGGAGACTGACAACAAGTCTTCAGCCGTTTACAACATCTGAAGGACAAAACCAAGGTTTCAGTAGTTTAACTACTGAAGACTAACACCAAGTCCTCAGATGTCGTAACCACTGAAGGTTAAAACCACGTCATCAGTAGTTTCAACAACTGATAACTAACACCAAAACCTTTAGTAGTTTTCTTTCAGCCTTTGCCCTACCCTATAAATACCCAACCTTCAGAGCATTTACTCTTCACTTGACCTAACTTTTCAAAACCTCTGAACTTCCCATACACCATTAATGGCGACCATGCAACTCAAACCTCGACACAACTGTGTCGCTCATCTCACCAAATCGCCATTATGGCCAAAATTTCACCATGCCGTCGATCTTATGAACGAATCACCTTACCAAACGGCATTTCTTTTGAACCCCACCATCTACACCGACTCCCTGACGCAGTTCTGGACAAATATCACCGTCCAAACCGGAGAGCAAGATGGCGAGGTCTCTCTCCGGTCCTACGTCAACAACCACCCAGTGGTTATCACTCCAGCTACTTTGCGCCAAACCCTAAAGCTGGAGGATGCCACCTATCCAACCTCTTACCCCAAAGGCGCCCTTGATCTATCCTTCACAGCCAACGACTATCAGGGCGACCTCTCTGCCACCACCTTGTTGAAGAAACACTTCCCAGACCCTCAACATCTAATTTTTCATATGGTGAACGTGTGTCTGGCCCCCAAAACCTCTTCATAGGACCAGATGTCAACAAGGTGGCAACAGGTATTATTTTCTATCCTTGAAAAACAACCTTTGAACTTAACTGATATTATATTTTTGGAAATCAAGGATATGGCCACAAAACCAATTTCTAACCGTTGGATCTTGTATCCTCGGTTCATAATGGCCATAATAGAGGACCAGCTTCAAGCTGAGGGACTTGTTGGCACTGGGGTCCCTGCCATGGCTGTTCTAGCCGAGGTATACTCCAGGCACAACACCGACCACACACTAAAACAGGCTGGCCGGCTGCGAAAACCCACGCAGTAGGAACCCACTGCCTCCACCTCCAAATCCAAAGTCCCCACCAAACCAAAAACCAAAAAGAAGCCCAAAAAGGCTACTCAGGGAAATGAGTCCCCTGAGGATGCCCCTGCAACACAAAGGCAGGATGTGGCTGCTGGTTCAATTCTCCCAGCAGCTACCACGACTCCACCCACCACAACCGCACAGGCTTCCTCTCAACAGGAGCCTGATGCAACCACTTCTGGGGCAGCCACACTTCTGGGGTCTATCTCACTTGAGAAGACTGCCATTGAAACGCACAGTCCTCCCCATGTGCACTCTGCTTCAAGCCCATCTCCTACTGAAACCGCCCCACAAAGCCCTACCTTAACAATCGCCCAAGTGCTGACCCACCTCAGCACTCCACCCTCTCCCCAGAAACCAATTACAACTGGGGAGACTCCAACCGAAGAGGGGGTGGACACTAGTGCCGGTGGGAGCCCACAGCACAGAGAATCACATGTCCAATCTCCCAGTGTGGCTAGGGAGATAGGACATTCTGGTGAGGCTGCCACTTCCTCTGCATCAATATCTGAGCAGGGTGAAGCTGGTAACATCAATAAGACCTCACCAGAGGCAACTGCCGATGATGGATCCAATCCGGAGGCTGGAAGTCCACAGTACCAATGCCAAGGGGCACATGCTACTTCTGAGCCACACTCAGAGCATGTATATCCTGACATAGTCAGGAGGTCAGGTGATTCAGTTCATAATGATGATGACCTGAGCTTCTTCTTTGATGTAGTCGCTCAAAACACTATCTTAGAAGATAAGATAAGCAGACTCAAAGAGCTGCTTGCTCAAATGACTCAAGATAGAAGTCCATCTGCCACCACAAACCCACAGATGGCACCTTCACCCGAAGGTCTCACATACACTGAGCCACTCCCACAAACTCGGCCACCAGCCCCTGCTTCTGGCACTAGCTCTCAGGGCTAGAACCCCCCTGAGCAGCTAGATGCTATCCTCCAGAAATCCCTGCCTCTCATCACACCCATAATAACAGATATTGTCATGAAAACCATTGATGAGAGGCTTCCCACTCACATCCAACCCATGGTCGAGGTTGCCATTGCTAAGGCGCTTGCTGATAGTCAAACCCCAACCAATGCACCCAAAAAGGGGGAGACATCAGTGCAAGCTAAGAGGAAGAGGGGAGAGGAGGAGTTAGAAGTAGAAGGAGAGGAGGTAGTTGAGAGGGAGAAGGCTGAGGAGAGTGTTGGGGTGAAGGAGAAAGGGAAGGGGAAAGTGAGGGAGGAGAGAGCTGATATAGAAGTGGCTGGAATCCATAAGGATTTCAGTGTCACTTATCAAAAGAAAAAGGGAGAGAAGAAGAAGAAGAGAGGGTTGACTCTGATCTAGCAGCCCTTGTCAAGGAGGCTGATGCTGAACAAAGCAGATCAATGGACTCTGTCATTGATCAGCTGTTCAGGCAAGGCTTTGACATGGATACTGCCATGCTAGATCAGGAGATCAGAAAGATTGAAATGAGAGAAATTGAATACCGATGGTCTACTTATAGCCAAGAGGACAAAAAGAGACTCGAGGCTATGAGTAGATTCATTTCAAAGTATCTGGGCAGGCCAGTCCTTGATGTCAAAGCATGGACCAGGGACAGAATCTTGGCTATAGCCACCAAGATCTGTTCAGCCGGTGATTTCACCAAAGGACTGGTCGCTGAGGCCCTCTCAGAAGCCGGTGCTGGGAACAGGACACTGTTAGCAAAACAGACCAAACCATCTCTTATCTCTAGATTGCTAGCAGTGCCTGCCAACATTCCCACACCAACCACCCAAACACAACCCACTAAACCAACCCCTTCACCATCAAAACCCGCAGCCAATGATCCACCCTTAAAGAAGAAGAGAAGGGTGTTGAGGCTGTAAGAAGAAGAAGAAGAGGAGGATGAGGAGGATAGACTGCCCCTTTCAGCAGTCATCTCTCTACCCAAAGCCAAACCTCAAACCATCACTCCCACCTCACAGATGGACACTATGAGGGTAAAATTAGAAGAAGAGGAGCAGCAAAGATTACACGATGAGGAAATGCTGAAAAGCATTGACAAATCTTATGCTGCTTCTACTTCTATTATGAATATGAAGAAGGAGGCTCTGAGACTCTTCACTCTTAAGCAAACCTTTCAATATGATAAGGAAAGAGTGAGGACTTGGCCTGATCCTAGGGTGGCTCACAGGATAGTCCAAAAAGATATGCCTGTGAGATACAAGAGCCAACTTAAGAGAGTTGTAGATGAAGTGATCTCTGTGGCTCTTGTAATAACACCCTGGGAGATAGTAGAGGAGTTCGAGAAAGCCTATAGAGCTAAGCAGCCACCCTAAAAAATGTTAGACAATAGAGTGGTGAGGATGGGCTTAGTCTATAAGAGGCTTGAGAACTTCCATAGGGATGAGCTCAACTTGTTGTTAGAAGGAAGACACCCAGATGAATTTGCATATAAGCAAGTCACAACAGTTGAGCTCAAAAATGGAAAACAGGCCAAGTATGTCTCAGAGCTGTACGGTCGGGAGGGGTTATTCGAAGGTGCGGCTGAAGACTTAACCAAAGAAGAGCAGATGATATTTCTTCAAGCCTACACCCGAGAATCCTACCGGCTCGTACATGGGAGGTAGATCTCATGGATGGGACAATAGCTCTGTGTCTAATTCCCCAAAACAGAGCTCCCATCCATACTCAGCCAATCAAATCTTAGAGACTACCTCTCAGGCCAGTGCTTATCAGGGTCAACTTCTGATCTGATCCAGAAGGAAATAGACCAATCTTTATGCCAAGAATAAGTGGGACAACAAATAATTAGAGGTTTTGGCTGCATTGGTTCAGGGGGAGTTTGTTGGACCAAAAGAACCAATGAGCCAAGATCAGGAAAACCTCTAAGTCCCACATGTCATTACAACAACTGCTGAAGACTCCCATCAGCTGTTCTGACAAAGTCTGAAGAATCAAAGTCTGAAGATCAAAGATCGGAAGTACAACAGCTGAAGAATCTAAAGTGCTGAAGACGAGTACTGAAGTCTGAAGTACTAAAACATACAAGTACTGAAGACTTCAAGTACTGAAGACAAGTGCTAAAGATCAAAGTTGATGAACTGAACTGAAGATCATCTACTGATGCACAAAGTCTGAAGACAAAGACTGAAGATAACAGCTGATGACATCTATTAAAGTCATCAGCTGATACATCATCTGAAGCCCAAGTCAGAAGAACCAAGTGCTGAAGATTCAGAGTTTGTCACAACAGCTGAAGAAGTCTTCTTCAGTTGTTGTGATGGTGTTTCATTTCAGTAGTTTTATATTTAGTTTCAGTAGTTTGTACAACAGCTGAAGAGCTTGTTCTTCAGCTGTTATAGTTCAGTAGTTATAAACGACTGAAGAGCTTGTTCTTCAGTCGTTGTAGGCTTTTCAGTAGTTTCCTTTTTAGTACTTGTAATAGGTAGAACACTTTTGTAAGAAGATGTCAGCTGTTGACATCTTCGGTAGTTTTATGTTCTATCAGTTGTAAGTTTAATAATCGGTTGATGTCACTGTCAAGTGACATCATCACCTATCCTTTTGCCGCCTATAAAAGGATGGTGAACCATGCTGTATTAGGTGCCGAAACGTGTTGAGTAATAGAAAATCTTCTTTTTCGCAGAACTTTTCTCTCTCTCTATGTTTGTACTTTTACATGTAAAATATTTTGTGTTCTTGCTTGAAGTGCTAATTTCATGCTAAATCCACTGCAAAAACAATCTGATTGATTGATCGAACTAGAGGCTGAGATCCTGTCAACTTCAATTGACAAGAAACATGTAATAACTTGAAGGGTGAACACCATTATCTGATTTATCAACGATAATGTTCCAGCCAGTCAAGCTTAAGCATGAATCTTGAATTCATAAGAGGTCTTTGTCACCTTAGGGTAACCCTAGTTCCAAGCCTGGAACATCTAAATTTTAAACCGATTTCTCTTCTCATGCCGTTATGTTTCAATTTGTCATTTGATCTAGCTTTATGGAACCTTTTATTTTATTGTGTATCGATTTTTCTTCGGGTTATCATCAACACCAAATTGCACGATGATAACACTCCTAAAACAATCCATCGTACAAGATAAAGCCATTATAAAGTTATGTCATGTCTTTCTGGTTACATCGATGTACGGTTATGTTCACGGGTTTGATGGACCGCGTGTGCAAGTCGTACCTGGAAAGCTATTTGTGATCGTCCTTATCATCGAAATTATGAATTATCTAAATTCTGATCCGATCATGAACGACATCTCTGTTCCATTTCATACTGACTTACGTGAGATAATGAGTCGAGAAATTGACTTGTACTTACCTCAAATAGTCAGTTATCATAGTGTGTCATTAAACATCGATCGTTGATTCTGATGATCGATTCATTTTCTATTATTAGCAATGTCTCTAATTATCTTTAGGAACCCAGCTCAAAATCTCAGCATATCGTATCAACCGTAATCTGATGGTTTGACTGAGGGAGCAATACACATTTACAAGATATGCATTAAGATTGTGTCATTATATATAGTGGCACTTGGAATTCTTAAATTTCGTCGGTCAAACTCTCATACCATTACGGGACTTTTTCATTGGCTCCAAGATTTCACCTTAATACATAATTTCATTCTAGATGTTGAGGGTAGTGTGACTTATAAGTCTAATACACCAGGAACTCATCATCGTTCTCCAACGTTTCATGTGTCAAAAAAAATCAAAGAGTTAGCTTGTCAATGATAACTTTCGCATTCCAGTCGAGGAGTTCAAATTTGCATGCATCATGTCAAGAATCCTATACGATTCCATAATTCGCAAAGTGAAGCATCTCACCCGTAATCAAACGCCAAACACTGTCCATTAGTACACTTATCTTTCATCATAAGTCTCCTGTTCGTTTAAGTTTCATTCTTAATTTCAGGACGAAATTCTTTAAAGTTTGGGAGACTGTAACATCTCATATTTTTGTTAACTTTGTTATGTCCTTGTAAGGACCTTTCTGTCATTTAATGAAATCTTGAGGGCTCGTTTATGCTTGTTTCTGTGTTAACTTAAAGTCTAATAAATTAGTTTAATGAATAATAATAATAATATTAGTGTTTACAACGCTTGTTTATTATTATAAAACTTAACATTAAGTTATAATAATAAAAGTAATAATAATAATACAATAGTAAAAAAATAATAAATAATAATAATAGTAATAATAACAACAATTAATAACAATATTCTTAATAAGTGTTAAGCTTGAAGTGAATAAACAAAATATAAGTTTTAATACGTTAAAACTTGTAATTATAAGTTTTACATAAAATGATAACATTAATAATTGCAGGGACTAAAGCTGTAAATCTTTTATAACTAAAAAAAACTGAAACTTTAAAGTTAAAATGTGAACTTTAAAATCGCAGGGACCATTTGTGTAAATATGAAAAAAAAAACCCAAACCCCCCTTCCCTTCCCCGCATTTCCGGCGAGCCACCGGCCGGCCTCTGGCCACGGCTCCGGCCACCCCCAAACCATCCGTATTCACCGATTTTAAATCCAAAACCGTCCTGTTGGGTCATTATACGGCTGGTGCAACCAAAACCACTTCACATAGTCATTTTGGTGCTACATTCAAAAGGCTTCCGAAGCTAAGTATGAGATCTTCCGAAGTCTGAAGAACAACAGCTGAAGTCATCAGCTGAAGAAAGAGCTGAAGTCATCAGCTGAAGAAAGAGCTGAAGACTATCTTCCGAAGACAAAGTCTGAAGATTTCCGAAGATAGTCTGAAGACTTCCGAAGACAAAGTCTGAAGACTTCCGAAGACAGTCTGAAGACTTCCGAAGACAAAGTCTGAAGACTTCCGAAGACAAAGTCTGAAGAAAGAGTTGAAGACAAAGTCTACTTCCAAAGACAGAAGAAGACCCCAAGCGTCGAAAGAAGCAGTCTTTCGAAGTATAAGTGGCTTCGGAAGAAATTCTTCCGAAGAAATTTATCCTTCGGAAGACACTGCTATGTCCAGTAGACATAAGTATGGTCTCTGACAGTCCGCTGCAGACCTTTGATACAGCATGGCTTCTTCCTAAAGAACCATGTTGTTGACCATACTTTATTCTACTGTATACCTTTTTATGATAGTACATATTACCAACTTTAGTTGGTTTACCAACTTTAGTTGGTGACAAAATGTAAGTCAGGGACATGTCCTGACTACCAAATCTCAGGAAAAATGTCTGAGATACCTCACCTATAGTCTTGTAGTATAGATGTTTGGTTAGAGGTTTCCAGCTGGTATCAAAGTATATCCGGCTGTAGGTAGTATTATATATATCTTCTCATTGTAACTTATTAAGTAGAGAGCAAGAGTTAGAGCCAAAACTTGAGCTTGTAAGAATCTTGTAATCCTTTGAGTTGAGAAGCAATATATAAAAGTACCTTGAAAATTTACATCCTGTGTTTATTTACTGCTTGTTACTTGTTATATTATGATTAACTCTTCTTAGACTCTTATTGAGTATCGTTCAAGGTGAGTTTGAGAGAAGAACCACTTGTTAAGTGACCAACATATGATCCTGCAATTGGTATCAGAGCTTCCAGGCTCTTGATTGTGAGATCTTACCATCCAAATCAACCAGTTTTTCACTCCTCACTACAAACCACTCACTCAAATGGCCGCTCTCTCTCCAAGGCTGATATGGAAACTGGCACCATGACCAAGTCCCCACTGATCACCCCTGAAGACTTTGACACATGGTGCACCAGAATGGAAGGCTTCATCAAGTGTCAAGACTCAAGGATGTGGGACTCCATTGTCAATGGTCCTTTCATACCAAGCACTACTTCTGCTACTGGTAATCGCATCATTCCAAAAGATGTTGATGATTACTCAGAAGAAGATAGATAGAGAATAGAGCTAGATCAAAGGGCTATGACTTCTCTTCAAACTGATCTCCCAAACTCCATCTACAGAGGCTTCAAGAAGTGCAAGACAGCCAAAGATTTATGGGATGCATTGAAGCTTATATATGAAGGATCCAAGGAAACCAAAGAGAACAAGAAGGATCTCTTGAAGCAGCAGTTTGAGAACTTCACTTTCAAGGCTGGTGAGACCTTGTCTCAACAATACTTCAGGTATGTTGAGATAATGGATACTCTGGTGGATATTGGAGTAGCTCTTGAGAATAGAGACATAGTTAGGAAGGTCATGTCTTCTCTTTCTAAACTATGGACACATTATTGTGTTGTAATCAAGAGAACTTCGGACCTTAAGACTCTTTCTGTCACAGAGTTGTATGGTATCCTAAGTGCATTCCAGATGGAGATGAACATGCAGAACTCCTCTGGTCACTCCAATAACCAACTGAGTTCAGCCTTTCATGTGGTTGAAAGGGAAATCACAGAACCACAACATCAGTTGCTGTGTTACCCTGACAACTCACATAGTGGACCGTACATTACTCTACCTGAGACTCCAAAGTCTCGAAAGGTTCAACACAACTCCTTTCAGGATAGTTGTGCCTTTTCTCTGGAAGTGGACACTTTGGTGATTTTCAATATTGCTTTGATGATCTTGAGTGTTTCAGTCCAGATGATGTGGAGTATGTGGACATTGTCTAACAGATGGCTCTTTTAACTTACAGAGCGAAGAAGTTCTTCAAGAGAACTGGAAGGCAATTCCCTCAAAACCCTGTCAACAGCAAGTTTGGGTTTGACAAGAGCAAAGCAAAGTGTTACAACTGCAACCAACTAGGTCACTTTTCTAGGGAATGCAAGGCTCCCAAGAACAACCAGGGAACCCCACAGGCCTCCACACATCCCTCAGCTTCAAAGCATGAAGAGAAATCAACTGAAACAGCTGCAATGGCTCAAGAAGTTGACTGGAGCTTCATGGTACAGGATGTGACTCCCGCTCAAGCACTCATGGCCGGAACAGATGATGATCAGGTGTATGAACATCTTTGTACTGCTGCCTGTATTGCTAAAGTTAAACTCTATAAGGATTACAATATGGAAATCAGATCTGATGTTGAGTCTTTAAATATCTTAAAATCTGATTTTAAAAGAGCTGAATCTGACTATCAAAAGAAAATTAAAGAGTTAGAGAAAACTGTGTCTATTAGACTCAAATTAAAGATCTGATATCCAAACTGTCTGAAGTTCAAGCCCAGTTGGTCACTGCTGAGGCTCAGGCCAGGAAGCAAGCTATTGCTGAGCAAAACTTCCAAGCTATTCTTGCATCATCCTCTCATTCCAAAATATTTTATCAAAACAAAGAAGGGTTGGGAACCAATGAAATAGCTCCACCACACTCTTATGAGTCTATTAGACTACCTAGATATGGTACTGAAGAGCAAGAGGTTCCAACTGCTGACCCTTCCCCATCGGAACTAGAGGATGAGGCAAAAATAGTGGCCACCACAGGGGAGAAACAGGAAGATACACTCATCTCCACCTGTGAAGACCAAATCCTAACCACCAAGGCAAGAAGAAGCAGAGCTAAAGCTGCAAGAAGGACTACCAAGAAGGTTGCAGAGTCCAAGCTGAAGATTGACCCAAAGCAAAAGGGTGTCTTCATCTCTGCTGGATTCCAAGTGGTAGGTACTTCTGATTCAGGAAATGAGTGTAGTACCAGCACTCCTGTCCTGCCAAAGGATCAGAAGTTGAAAGGAAAAGTTGCTGATGAAGAGAAAAGATCAAAGAAACAGCAACCTGCAAATTCCCAAAAGACTAACATTGCATGCATAATGTGTGGTCTGCACAACCACATGGCTAAAGATTGTTACTACAATCCAGCAAGCACACATTATGCAAATAATGTTAGAAAAGAAGGAGTCAGGGAAGGTTTCTCATTTGGACCATTTCAAACGGTTCAAATGATGAAAAAGGGAAAATTGGTCTCGGAAGCCAAGTTGCTTTCGGAAGAAAGTACTTCTTCCGAAGGGACAATGGCTTCGGAAGCCAAAGCTTCTAAGGCTCGAAAGAACAAGAAAGCTCCCTTGAAACCATCCCAGAAGAAGACTGCTTGGGAAGAAAAGGTGGTGAAGGCTTCTTCCGAAAAGAAAGAAGCTTCGGAAGAAGACCATGCTGCAAAAGCTTCAACAAGCTCATCCTCAAAGATCAACCAAGGGATTGATTGGAAGATCAAGAAAGACACTACAGCCCAAACCTCTTCTTCAATTACCTCTATTGAACCCCAATGCATATCTTTTGATTTAATTATGTCATTATCTTTGGAAGAGCCTAAGACCAGCAAAGCTTGGGCGTCCAAACAAAACTAACCATCTCATCTTATGTGCAGGGACATCCATTTGACAAGAACAACAATGTCTGGATTGTAGATAGTGGATGCTCCAGGCACATGATAGGGAACAGATCTCTCCTTCAACAATTCCAGAACTTTGATGGAGGGCCTGTCCAATTTGGAGGTGAGACCGGAGGATATATATTAGGCAGAGGAAATATATCCAATGGCAGAATAAACATTAACAAGGTTCACTTTGTCAAACAGCTTGAACACAATCTGTTAAGTGTTTCTCAATCCTGTGATCAAAAGCATCAAATGCTTTTCACAGAACATGAGTGCATTATCCTCAAACCAGGGATGACAATTCCTCCGGAATTGGTGCTTCTTAGATCTCCCAGGAAAGGGGATATGTACAAGCTAGATATGAACAACACTTCTCCTATGGGTGAAGTATCATGCTTTCTTTCCAAAGCTGATAGTGATGAGTCAACACTATGGCATAAACGTATGTGTCATGTAAATTTTAATACAATGAATAAATTGGCTAAAAATAACTTGGTACATAGTTTGCCTAAAAAGGAATTTTTCTGCAAAGATAACTGTGTTGCATGCCTGAAAGGGAAACAACACAGGACATCTCATAAGTCCAAATGTGTTAACTCTATCACTACTCCATTACACTAATTGCACATGGATCTCTTTGGTCCCACAAGTATAATGATCATCGGAAGGAAATCATAATGCCTTGTGATTGTTGATGATTTTACAAGATTTACATGGGTATTCTTTTAAGAAGTAAAGATGAAACTGCTGAAACTTTAAAATCATTTATTCTTAAAATAGAAAATCAAATTGATCACAAGGTTAAGATCATTAGAAGTGATCAAGGGACTGAGTTTAAAAACTTTGTTCTTGACTCATTCTGTGACTCAAAAGGGATTGCCAAACAATATAGTGCTCCCAGAACTCCTCAACAAAATGGCGTTCCTGAGAGGAGGAACAGGACACTTATTGAGGCTGCTCAAACCATGTTAGCTGATTCAAAACTACCTCTAACATTCTGGGCAGAGGCAGTTAGCACTACATGCTATATGCAGAACAGGGTTCTTGTAGTTAAGCCCAATGGAAAAACCCCTTATGAATTATGGAACAAGAGGCCACCGTTCATGGCTTTCTAAGGTCCTTTGGCTGCAGGTGTACCATACTTAACACAAAAGACAACTTAGCAAAGTTTGCTGAGAAGTCGGATGATGCTATCTTTGTTGGATACTCTTCTAGCTCCAAAGCTTATAGGGTATACAACATCAAGAATCAACAATTTGAGGAGTCATCCAATATAGTTGTTAATGAGCACACTCCTTGTGTTAGGGGGAATGGACTTGATTATATCTTTGATTTAGAATTGTTTCCAAACTATTCTAAACCATCTTGTGAGAATGTTTCAGCTGGAACAGGTGCTCAAGATGATGCTGATACTGATCAACTATTTGAGCTACCCAGACCTCTTCCAAATTCTCCAAGAGCTGAATGACAACAAGCTTCAACCATCCACAGATCTGATAGTGTAACTATCTCCAGGAATAGTGAAGCTTCAACAAGTGAATCACTTGATCAACCTTAAAGTTCTTCAAGTGATCCATTACAACACCAGGTTGAAGGAAGTAGTATTCTGAAGGAACAGGCAACTGTTAATACTACTTCAAGACCAACCATTGATGATGTTTCTCAATCATTCAATCAGTCCTTATTGAATGATTTTGAAACAGCAGCTGGACAGAGTGATCTAGTTCCTCTTCAGAATATGTCCACATTGGACTTATCTCTGCAACTGGAAGTGATTCCTCGTCTTAGGATTCACAACACTCATCCAACTGAAAACATCATAAGGAATGTCTCTGAAGGTGTGAAAACAAGAGGGCAAACTCATCATGGGAATGTCTGCTTGTACTCATGCTTCTTATCTCAGATGGAACCCAAGAAGGTGGAAGATGCCTTGAAAGATAGTAGTTGGGTTGAATCGATGCAGGAGGAGCTGCTTCAATTCAAAAGACAAAAGGTCTGGAATCTATGCCCACTACCTTCTGGTCAAGTACCCATAGGCACTAAATGGGTATTCAGAAACAAGAAAGATGACAGAGGCTTGATTATCAAGAACAAGGCAAGATTAGTAGTTCAGGGATACACCCAAGAGGAAGGAATCGATTATACTGATGTCTTTGCACCTGTTGCAAGACTTGAGGCAGTTAGGATCTTCCTTGCTTATGCTGCATCCAAGAACTTCACAGTCTACCAACTTGATGTCAAGTGTGCTTTTCTATATGAGGATATAGATAGGGAAATCTATGTATGTCAACCTCCAGGATTTGAAGACCCAAAGCACCCCAACTATGTGTGCAAGTTGGATAAAGCTCTATATGGGCTGCACCAAGCACCTAGGCTGTGGTATGAGACTTTGTTTCAGTTTCTCCTAAAGAATGGCTACACCAGAGGTACCATTGACAAGACTCTTTTCATCAGGAAGACTGGAGAAGACATTTTGCTCGTTCAAGTCTATGTTGATGATATCATATTTGGTTCTTCAAATGACCAAATGTGCAAGGACTTTGAGAGCACTATGAAGCAGAAATTTGAGATGAGTTCCATGGGAAAAATGGACTTTTTCTTAGGAATTCAGGTGAAGCAATTGAAGGAAGGATTCTTCATCAATCAATCTAAGTATGTCTCAGACGTCTTAGATAGATTTGAAATGAAGGACTGTAAACCAGCCAAGACACCCATACCCAGAAACCATAATCTTTGCCCTGACATTAAGGGGGAGGATACTGATTAACATCAGTATAGAGCAATTATTGGTTCTCTGATGTATCTCATTGCTAGTAGACCTGATATCATGTTTGCCACATGCATTTATGCAAGATATCAGGCTGCTCCCAAGGTGTCTCATTTGGCTGCTGTTAAGAGAATCCTCAGATACCTTAAAGGAGCACCTAAACTAGGTCTCTGGTATCCAAGAAATAGTGATTTCAATCTCTATAGATACTCTGACAGTGATTATGGTGGCTGCAACATTGACAAGAAATCAACATCAGGAGGATGTCAATTTCTTGGCCGAAGGATTATCTCATGGCAATGCAAGAAACAATCCTGTATCTCTACATCAACTGCTGAAGCTGAATACATTGCTGCTGCTAGCTGCTGTGCTCAACTGCTATGGATTCAAAATCAGATGTTGGACTATAGATTCAACTTCATGACTACTCCTATCCATATTGACAACAATAGTGCTATCTCCATTACTGAAAATCCAGTGAAGCACTCCAAGACTAAGCACATTGATATCAGGTACCATTTCATTAGAGATATTTATGAGAAAAATCTGATAAAGTTAATCAAAGTTGACTCAAATGAACAATATGCTGATTTGTTCACAAAAGCTTTTGATGAACAAAGATTTAAGTATCTCATATCAGCTATTGGGATGATAAACATTGACTAACTACCTCTTTTGAAAGCTTTTAATGTGTAATGTCTGGTGTCAATACAATTTAAGCCCTGTTACAAAAGATCCTTTTATATTCTAAGTGTAAATTCCTCCCGAAGAGGAATTAACTCTCGGAAGATATTCTTAAATATCTTACGAAGCCAAATTCCTCAATGGAAATTTTCTTCTTGGAAGAGTTTTTAGTCTCGGAAGAAGCGATTGATTTCACATCAGATCTACTTCCGAAGCTTATATAACTCTCCATTCAGAAAGATAATTTTTTAACTTCGGAAGCAATGTTTTGCTTCGGAAGAAAGAATTGCCTTCGGAAGATAAATTACCTTCGGAAATGTTTTACATTCGGAAAGAGAGATTTCTATGTGCAACGGATATCTTTGGGCCCCACTCTGTAAAAGGTAAAAATTTGCTAATGATGGTCAGATTATTTAAAATTATCCCTTGCCGCCACTATCATTTCATAGCCGAAAACCCATAAACCCCAAACACTTACCCTATTACCGCCACTACCACAATTCATCCTTTTTAAATAATCCAGACTGTTCAATTTCGTCTTCTTTTACCAATTTACTGCCCTAACTATTCCCTTCACTGTCAAACCTGAAATTTCACCTAAATTCAAGCTTACTTTCTCTGCAATGGTGCCAAACCCTCAGCACAACCAGGTCGCATTACTTGATTCATCAAGAGATGCCGACTTCACTCAATAATCACCTTTCTTACTGAATCAACCTACCTCACAGCACTTACTGTTAACCCCACCGTTTACTCCAACCACATGACTGAATTCTGGAGTAACGGTCAAGTTGAAGTCCTAAATGGGGTTCGCGTCCTGAGAACCCGCATTTGTGGACAGGAGTTGATCATAACTGAACAACTCATCAGGGAGCATCTAGAGCTCAATGATGATGGGGATCCTACTGAGTTTCCCAAAGAAGACTTGGATAGCACCTACATCCTCATGGGATATGGTGGGGATGTGAGCAGGTCAACTGTCTACAAGTTCAACTTCTCATATCATTGGAAGTTCCTGCTGCACATCGTTCTGCACTGCTTATCAAACAAATATGGGGGATGGGATCAAATCCCATATGAACTAGGATGCCTAGTTCACGGGTTGGTGAGAGGTCTGCGCTTCAACTACTCAAGATTTGTGTTGACCAATTTGATTGGAAATCTGAGAAGGGACACATTCTTCATGTATCCCCGATACATTCAACACATTATCAACTGCGAGTTGGAACCGAGCAAGCTTGTCTGTGCAGCTGCTCTTACTGTTCCCCAAGTGCAGCCTACCATCTTCAAGACATTGAAGAAGGTGTCCATCAACTTTACTGGACGGTATACTCCTTTACCTCCAGAGATGATTGAGCGCATAGCTCCTGGTGACATCCCTGTTAACCCCACAGGTGATGAACCCACACCAGCAACCTCCACCATAAATATTCCCATACCTTCTCCACCCATTAAAATAACATATCAAAGACGCCCCAAACGAACCCTTGTTCAATCTACTCTGATTGAACAAGCTCCTCCAGTTCAAACCAAAAGGGCTAGAGTGGAAACATGGGCTCCCACTCAGTCCGAGGTCACACCATCCTTCTCATTTGACCTCAATTTGGGTTTTGAGCCTCCTCAGTCTCAAACCCAAGAGCCCGAACCTCAAGCCCTTAGCCCACAGGGTGAGTCTTTACACTCCCCTGTGCAGCCTTCAAGGGACAGCCCCACAAGAGGCTCAATGCCTATAGACATTGATCTAGGTCCCGGGTCAGTAGGTGTAACCTCCTTATCTTTCACTGACCTATTACTCCGAACTGATGAAGAGATAACATCTCTCCATGGCCATAAAGTTGATCTACAACACCCTCTCAAAGATCAACAGAGCCAAGAGAGATCCCTTATCTCTAGCCCCCATCAGCAACCAACTACTGAGGTGAGTCCCACTGATGTGGAGGGGACTCATGTAGGCTCAGCTGCCACTACTCAGAGTCTCTCATTGAGCTCTCAGGACAGTGGTAACATCAATCAGACTGAGTCTATGGCAACTTTGCCCATTGATATCTCTGAAAGAGATGAATTTGAGCAGAGGTATCCAGGGTGCCAAGAAGCCACATCTGGTGGTGAGACTGAACATACTGGGTATGTTATCTTATCTCCCTGTGATTCTTTACATGAAGATGAGGGAAGTCTGCCACTCACACTTCAGTACTTGCTCTCTAAGGTCTCAAACCTGGAATCTCAGGTGAGGATCTTAGAGACAAGGACAGCCACTCAGCAACTTGAGATTGACAATCTAAAGGCTCAACTAGCTAAGAAATAGACGGAGAGGTCTGTTAGGCATGTACCTATTCAGGTCTCATTTACTTCTTCCTCTAGCTCATCTAGCTCTCAAGATGATGCTACCAAAAAGGAGGAGAAAGATCAGAGACAAACATCTAAGGAACCACTGATCCAATCCTCTAATTCCCAACTAATTACCCTACCTGAGTCATCTCAATCAACTCTAAATATTGACTCACAGATGCTTCATGATCTCTACAGACTTTTCACAAAGTTTGTATTGAGATCCTCCTTAGAACAGCCCAGCCCCGACACCACACTCATATACTTTGGGCTGAGGAGCTTCAAAGACTGACTGCACCTTCTACCACTATGGAAGAAGTTGGTCAACCTAAGGTCCACATGGAACCTGAGATTAACTTCGAAGGGGAAATGGGGACTGATCGCCCAGCAACTGAAACAGTTGGGATAGAACTTGCATCAGCCTCTTCTTCCGAAGCTCAGGCCGAAACTTCCAAAGCTAAAGTTGAATCCTCGGAAGAACAAGATAAGTCTTCCGAAGCTGAGATGGAAGCTGCGGAAGGTTTGTTCAAAATGTCCGAGGAGCTGATCATCACAGATGTTATTGCTGAAATAGCATCTGAGATGAGCAAGGAGGACATTTCTGATCTACCTCCATCCCAAACACCATCTCTGCCTCTCTCTCAATCTGAACCCTCTATCCAAGAACCACCGCAGTCAAAAGACAAAGGCAAAAGGAAATTGACTGCGGAAGAGATTCAGGAAGAGGAGAAGATTGCAAAGCTGAAACGGAAAGGTATATTCCCGGCTGAGAAGCTGTTAGCTGCTAGTTCAAAGGCAGCTGCAGCCAATCAGGAAGCTATCAACAATAAGAAGAGAGAGGAACTCCTTGATCAGCTCATCACCCTAGGAGCTTCAAATGAGGAGACACCCCTGATACCACTAGAGGAGTTGGTGACT
Source organism: Flaveria linearis (assembly GCA_024085815.1). NCBI lineage: Eukaryota > Viridiplantae > Streptophyta > Magnoliopsida > Asterales > Asteraceae > Flaveria > Flaveria linearis. Next base: position 42,301,502 of record CM044012.1, read on the forward strand.
TTGGAGAGGACAACCAGGCTAAAGCAAGAAGAAGAAGCCAGGTTGGCCTTGGAGAAAGAAGAAGAACAACAAAAGAAAGCAGCCCTGCAGTTGAGAGAGGCTAGGATTAAATTCCTACTCTCAAGAGGCTTCAGTCTTCCTGAACTGTCTCCACATGATGATGATACGATTCTGCTGCTCCACAACAAAGAGCAGGATCAAATGGAGAAGGAAAGGAAGAAAGCTGCAAGGGAGAAGATGAAGGAGAAGAAGCGGAGGGAGGAGGTAGAGAGGGTCACTGCCACCAAGAAGCTCAGTGATAAAGCCTGGATGAAAGACTATCTCAGGGCTCACGGCTTCTCTGGTAGGCAGGTGGGACCTATGTCCGAAAGGACACTCCAACGGATTGTCAGTGAAATAAAAGCTGACATCCGTATAGGGAAAAAGAAGGAGATGTATAGGAGGGGACAGGGAATGGTCTTCACCCCATCCACTCAACCACAACCAGCCAGTCAACCACAGCCAACCACTCAACCACAACCCACACTAGAAGAACCAATTCCATTTCCTATCAAAACCGAACCCTCAGATGAAACCTACACCCCTGAACCTACAACTCTACCCAAACCTACCTCATCACCTCAACCACCTAAACTTCATATCCTTAAACCCAAAACACAACCTAGAACCATTGAACCTAAACCTATCCAATGAAAACCAAGATCATCCCCTCAGCCTTCTAAACATCTCTCTCTTGAGGAAATAAAGGAGATCAAGACAAGGCTCATCAACTGCACTACTATGAGCAGCATCTCCTGTGAGAGAGACCTTATTAACATCACCTATGTTAATAACTCTTCACGCTCCCTCACTCTAGGTCAATTTCTTGAGTTGCCTAGAAGTACTTTAGGCCAGGCTGCAAGACTTCTTGGTCTCAACTCTGATACTCTCAATGCTGAAGAAAAGAGACTAAGAAGGAAACTGGCGACTCTACTGGATACAAGGAAGGAGGACAGGATTCCTAGTCAGTCTCCTGGACCTAGGAAAATTATAATCCAGTGGAGGTTCGATGAACCTTCTCACAACTTTGTTGTGGAAAGGGAGAATGGTGAAACCAACAGCCTTAATGCCACTTCTCTACTGCATCTCAGCAGATTTGACACTGCTGAGCTTGCAGAGAAGCCATTCTCCAACCCCTCCAACTCTGAGACTGCTACTATCATCAGAAATTATCTCAGTAGTCTTCATCTAGCAGAGCTAACTACAAAGGCCAAGATTGAAGAAGAGTTGAAGTTGAGAAGACAGGAAGACAAGGAAAGACCTACCACCAAGGGCACAGTCTTTCTACAGATGGTGGAGGGTCCGGAATTGGAAGCTATAGTTAGATGGGAATATGACTATAGTTCCCATCAACTAACTCTTTTCAGAGGGCCACAACAAAGGGTACACATAATCCAAGGTGACAGACTGGATGTTCTGTCTACCAAGGATTTGTACAAACTTCTCAGTACCACTTCAGGGAAGAACAAGGACACAGACAAATATCTACTTTCCTTGGTGCTGAAAGTTTTAAGAAGAAGAGAGAAGTGAAGTTTTGGTAGCATCAACCTAGGGGGAGTTTGTTGGGTCATTATAAGGCTGGTGCAACCAAAACCACTTCACATAGTCATTTTGGTGCTACATTTAAAAGGCTTCCGAAGCTAAGTATGAGATCTTCCGAAGTCTGAAGAACAACAGCTGAAGTCATCAGCTGAAGAAAGAGCTGAAGACTATCTTCCGAAGACAAAGTCTGAAGATTTCCGAAGACAGTCTGAAGACTTCCGAAGACAAAGTCTGAAGACTTCCGAAGACAAAGTCTGAAGAAAGAGCTGAAGACAAAGTCTACTTCCAAAGACAGAAGAAGACTCCAAGCCTCGGAAGAAGCAGTCTTCCGAAGTATAAGTGGCTTCGGAAGAAATTCTTCCGAAGAAATTTATCCTTCGGAAGACACTGCTATGTCCAGTAGACATAAGTATGGTCTCTGACCGTCCGCTGCAGACCTCTGATACAGCATGGCTTCTTCCTAAAGAACCATGTTGTTGACCATACTTTATTCTACTGTATACCTTTTTATGATAGTACATATTACTAACTTTAGTTGGTGACAAAAGGTAAGTCAGGGACATGTCCTGACTACTAAATCTCAGGCAAAATGTCTGAGATACCTCACCTATAGTCTTGTAGTATAGATGTTTGGTTAGCGGTTTCCAGCTGGTATCAAAGTATATCAGGCTATAGGTAGTATTATATATATCTTCTCATTGTAACTTATTAAGTAGAGAGCAACAGTTAGAGCCAAAACTTGAGCTTGTAAGAATCTTGTAATCCTTTGAGTTGAGAAGCAATATATAAAAGTACCTTGAAAATTTACATCCTGTGTTTATTTACTGCTTGTTACTTGTTATATTGTGATCAACTCTTCTTAGACTCTTACTGAGTATCGTTCAAGGTGAGTTTGAGATAAGAACCACTTGTTGAGTGACCAACATACGATCCTGCATGTCCCCAAACCGTTATAGATCATGATTCGAACCTTCAACACCATTAAATCGAGTTAAAACATCGATTACTAGTCTAATTGATTATGTAATTGTAACACCCGGATATTTTTTTAGACAAGATATAAAAGAATAAAGAGAAAGAAAAAGAAAGAAAATAAAAGTCAACCCAAAGTGGAGGGGTCAAAAGTGTCAAAAAAGACAAAAGAATAAAAAGTTGGTGCAAAAAGGGATATGGCCGCCCATAACCCCTGCACACTTCTTCTCATTCGGTTTTAGAGAGAGAAAGAGCAGAGAATTCGAGTTCTAGAGAGAGGAAGAAGAAGAATTCAAGATTTAAGGTAAGAACTTGTGTTTTCAAGATGTTCTTGGCTAGAATTAGCCTCGGGTGTATGCTTATGTGTGTTGTATGCTCGGTCGTGTGTGTTTTTGGTGAGTTTTAGGTGTTGAACTTGTAGCAAACGGGTTTTGAAGGAAGTCATACCCAAGAGACGGCTAAGGTGAGTTTCTAGAACCCCATTTTACATGTTTTATACGATTTCAGGGCTGGAAAATACATGTATGTATGTTTTTATGAGATTGGGTAAGTTACCCGTATGTTCATGTGCATGTGTATGTAGGTGGGGTATGTTTTGGGCGAATATAACGTTATGATTATGTTAAGTTCATGCTTAGTATAGTAGGTGTATGCTTAGAACGGGGTAATATGATGTTTGGGACTGAAACAGACTTAGAAACATAGTTAACATGATGATAATGCGCCTATATAAGGCTCATAAGCCTGAATAGTCTTCATGCTCCCAGGATCTTGACCAGGAGCCTAAGTATTGGGGTGATGTGCCCCAACAGTGCTCATGCGCCCAGACAGGGCTCATGTGCCTGGACAGTGATGTGCCCCAACAGTACTTATGCGTCTGAAATTATGACTTAGAAAACTAAATATAGGATAATGTGCCTAAATAGTACTCCTACGCTTAGAAAATTCCTTAGAAAAACCAAGTGTATGATGATGTGCCTGAACAGTAGCTCATGTGCCTAGGTTTTTACTACAAACTCCTAAGTATTGGGGTGATGTGCCCCAACAGTGCTCATACGCCCAAATAGTCCTCATGCGCCCAACACTTAGAATTTATTGCAGAATTTTCGTGGGAGTCTGTGCATGTAGGGTTTTGGTCCGATGTTGACCAGGGATTAATTAATGCACATGATTATGCTTGATTGCCATGATGACCATTATTATTATTATTATTATCATTAGGGTTATTATTATTGCTATCATAATTATTAATAATATTATTGATATTATTATTGTGTGACTCTACGTGGTATGATCATGATCAAGAAAGGGAATTATTATCATTAATAAAGTGAAAGATTAATGATAAAGAAAAGTGGAATGTAAACGAATGAACGAAAGTCTTGCAAGCAAATGTAAAGAGGGGCACGGCCATGTTGTCGTTAGCTCAACTGTGATGCGGGTTAGCTACCCCGAAGGATGCACACAGGGTCAGTCTTTGAGATTGACAATGGGTGAGCAACTCTGTGTTGCAAAAGACCGAAAGACTTGCAATCCTTGAGATTGCTAATGGGTGAGCGACTCTGTGTTGCAAAGACCGAAAGTCTTGCAATCCTTGAGATTGCTAATGGGTGAGCAACTTTGTGTTGCAAAAGACCGAAAGTCTTGCAATCCTTGAGATTGCTAATGGGTGAGCGACTCTGTGTTGCAAAAGACCGGAAGAATAATGGTAAAAGTATGAATTGAACGATGATGAAGATAATAATAATATTACCTATGTGTACGTACGATGTGTGATCACCTATGAAAGAAATGAACGGTTTGAAATGGAAAGTAAAGTATTTTATTTATAAAAACTAGAACTCACTCAGCAACGCTGACTTTTATGTATTTTCCAGTTGGCAGGTAAAACGTTGCTGAGGATGGCACGCGGGGATGGCTACTCAGCAGGGCAAGACTGACATCCATTTATGTTTCAATAATACTGTTGTTTTGTAATTCATTTAACTAATCATTTTGTGAATCATGAACTACAATGTATTACTTAACAACAGTGTTTATAATGAAATGAATGGTTTTGTTAAATTAATTCCGCTGCTTAAATTTATAATATGTAATGTTTTATGCTGTGAATGACCAACTGTGAGGTCTCCGGGTACGGGGCCTTATAGTAACCGACGACCTTTAATCCTCAAAATCGTTCGACAACAAGAACCAGATAAATAATCAATCAATGGAACTCTAATCGATCCCTTAACCATTCCTAAACTACTAGCAAATACAATTTGGTCTGAAACAAACTTAATCATCGAGTTCATCACCATCTTCATCGTCGACCTGTACCCAAGTGTTGACCATCTTCTACCCCAGTACACTCAAATTAACATAGGGCTTTCGATCACCGAGACCCTTAGAAGCTTTCTATACAATGGATTCGATTAGTATCAATGTTTGTGTTGATACATATGTACCTAGATTCGGATCTCAATGTAATATCTTTGTAATGTCCTACATATATGTAATTGAAAGATGATTAATGAAATGCAAATGGTTGTATGTGCTTATAATGTTTAATGTTTCATTAATGGGTTGTGTAATGTATGGTTGATTAATTATATAGGTAGGTGATTGTTTGAATTGATATGCGTGATGTAATGATAACTAATACGTTCAAACTTAACATTATGAAGTCATCATGTGAATGGCCCATGCCAATGGACCATACGCATGAATAACTTCATGTGAATGACTCAGTCGCATGACTGAACCAGGAGACTGGATCAGTTGTAAGACTAGAGCATGAGATTGAACAAGTCGTACGACTGAATTCTCAGTCGTACGTATGGATCAAGCGCATAGCTCAATCGCACGACTGAACCATGCGTATGGTTCAGTCGCACGAATGAGAAACCCTTACCTATAAATACCACTTAATTCGTGGAAAAATGTGACACTTCGAATACTTGCAACCCTAGTCGACCCAGAGCGCCCTGTTCGTCCATTCCAACTTCACAAAATGTTTCAGATCATTCCTAGTTCGTTCTTAACGTTTTCTAATCATTAGGTTTGATCTTGTTAACGTTTTCCCTGATTGGATCACCAATCAAATAGGATTCCGCACTATTTGATTTGGCTTCACATTTGAATCAGTTAGTACTCCGTCCGTACATGGTCCTAACAAGTGGTATCAGAGCCAAGGCTCTTGATTCTTTGTGGATTCAATCGTTTTTGTGAAAAAGTTTACGTTTTTTAGCGAAAAGATCCGTTTTTTCTGCTCAAAAATCAAGTTTTACGTGTGCATGTTCTGAAATTTCAATCTTTTTCGAAGTTCAGCCGTCAAGGGTGCAAAAACTTGCGTTTTAGGTCAAAGTGTGTGAAAAACCTCGTTTTCAGCCGTCTCAGTCGCACGATTATCTCAATCGTACGACTGAAGTCTAGTCGCCTATCTCAGTCGCCTGGTTGAGTCAGTCGTTTGCTCAATCGGCCGGTTGAGTCAGTCGGTCTGTCCTGTCGCTCAAGTGTCAGAATCGTCTATTCCAGTCGCCCGATTGAGTTCAATCGCACGATTGTATCTCAGTCGTCCCCCAGTCGCCCTTCCAGTCGCATACTCAGTATGTGTCTTTCAAGTTTAAGTTAAATTCATTATGGACTCCGAAAATTTTGCGTTCTCAGTAGGGAAAGACTCAAGGATCCAGAACTTACTGCTACTGGAGAATGAGATTGGTAACCACAATAAGCCACCTAAGCTTCTGTCTATTGATGAGTTCCCGCAGTGGAAGTAGAGGTTTGAGATTCATCTAAATGGAGTAGACACTAATCTTTGGAATGCTATTGAGACTGGTTATACCATGCCAGTTGGTGCTGATGGTATACCCCTAACGTTGACTGGAATGACTGATGCTCAAAAGATTGCATATAATGCTGAAAAGAAACCCTACGCGATGTTAACTCAATCTATTCCAAAAGAGATCTTCCATCAGTATTCTGATCATAAACAAAGTAAGAAATTCTGGAAAGCTCTTGAGAAAAGGTATGAAGGGAGCTCAACACTAAAGTCCTTGAAGGCCAAAGCACTTAAAAAGGAGTTTGATAATTTTCTGCTATTGGAAACGAGAGTCTGGATGATATCATTGACCGCTTCTATCATCTGATGAGTGAACTTCACACTCATGGGGTAACCACGTCTAAAGAAGAAAAGGTCTCCAGTTTGGCTGATGGACTTCCAGAAAAGTGGGATTCCTTTATTTCCACCTTGAGATACAATTCAGTTCTTGAGACTTTGGATATAAATGACTTTATCCTGAAACTACGAGAGGAAGAAGTTAGACACAGGTACAAGGCAAAGAAGGGTTCATATGCTCAGGATCCATCACTCTAAAATGTTACTCCTACTTCTACGTCTACTTCCAAAACCTCCAGTGTTCCTCTGCAAACTGCATTTGTGTCAAATGCATCATCATCTTCTGATCAAGGCTCATCATCTGCTAGTGAGTCACATGGTGCATCTGGGGTTCTACAAAGTCCTATAGTCACTCAATCAACGAAGTTAATGACTGAAAATTTGGGTAAAGTAATTGTAGAAGTTGCAAAGGAGCACATGGATCTACTTGTTGCGGTAGTTCATTCGTATGATGGTTTAGTTGCTGGGAAAATAGGCAACTGCCACCTGGCTGATGAAGACTACGAACAGGTTGATGAGAATGAGCTGGAACGTATGGATATAATGTGGGCTCTCGCGAGTGCTGTGCGACGAGTAAAGAAAATTGTGAAGAAAACAGGGCAAAATCTGGTGGCTACAAAAGACACTACATTTGGTTTCGACAAGTCAAAAGTCACCTGCTTTAACTGTGGAGAAAAGGGCCACTTCAAAAGGGAATGTGTCAAACCTAAGAAGACTGGCAACGGGAATCCATTCTCATCGTTTCACAAACAAGATAAGGAGAAAAAGGCAGCTCCATCAAGCAATGACTCCAAAGCTATGGTTGCACAAGGTGATGAAGGACAGGATTGGTCCTTCAGGTTCTTATCTGACAGTGAAGCCAACATAGCATCTGTGGATGATCTAAATGAAGACTCAGCGAGTGAGGGGGAGAGCTCAGCTGAGATTTATACTGTTGAGATGGATGAGACTTTAGCTGCTGTTAACCAAATTGTTGAGAATGAGATGAATGCTGAATCTGAAGCACAACCACAGCCTCAAAATGCTTTAATGGCCGGAACGTCCACATCTGCACAGGTAGAATCTAAAGATGAACTGTTTGCTAAACATTCCTGTGTTGAATGTGAAAAATTTAGGGAAAGCATTGACTTGAAATTTGCTAGGTTATTAGATCATAATGATAACTTAGTAAATGACTTAAAATTGTGCTCAGAGGCTAACAGAATGTTAAAACAAAATGAGAGCAGTTATAAGGAAAAGATTGAGGCTTTACAGAAACAATTAAAATAGACTGAAGTTGTTGCATTCAACCAAGAAAATGATATTAAATTCTATTTAAAGACCATTAAAGAAACTAAAAAAGAGAAAGCAGTTTTACAAGTTGAGAATGAGTCTTTAAAACAAAAACTTCATAGTCTTGCGAGCTCCTCGCATATTTTGAAAACTTACTTAAGGAACGCAACAACGGGGAAGGTTTGGGACACAAAGTTATGCCTCCACCACATGAGACCTTGTTAAACACCAAACAACGTCCAATCAATGATAACCCCATAAAGGATCATGTGGTGACAACTCCTCTGGTCAGCGATCCGGATACAGCAGTTAACTCTATCCCTTCGGTTTCTGACCATACAGTTTCTACATCAGGCACACAAATCACTAGACAACGAGTGGAAGAGAATGTTCAAGCATCTCTTGGGTTGGGTCAAAATTCGACTATCACCATTCCACTCTCCTCTCTCTCTCTCTCGAAATTCCCTGTTGAAACACCCTCATCCTCTCCAAAAATCCTCTCTAACTCACCCTCATTTCAGCTCCAAACCGTGAGAAACAAGCCCTTCATAATCGGCCAGCAGCAAAACCGCAGCAAGGGTGAACTTTGGGTGATGTCTTTCAAAGTGAAAAATGCATGAAGAGTGAATGGATGGAAGAAAAAGGTGGAGGGTGTGTAAGAAAGCAAAATTTCTCATTGGTGGGCATGGGGGGCAGCCGATCTTGGCTTGTCTCCTAGTGCCATTTTGAATTTTCAATTTTAATTAATTAATTGTAGGGTAGATTTTATAAAATGGTAGTATTTTTGGTGTATAAGTTGTTAGTAAATTGACTAAGTGTTATGCATGATAATGCATGCTTAAATCCGAAAATTTCAAGTGTGTGTGTGCACATATACTTTTAATTGTTTCAATTGGTATTCTTAATTCTAGCTAGGGTGACTAATTAATATTCCCGGGTACGAATTTTTCTAAAAAGGCAAGACTTAGAATAACTAAATTCGCGTAAAACACATAGAATCATAAAAATTGATCAAGTAAAAATTAGTGATTCTAACACTCTTGATATAATTGAATTGTTTCCATTATTAGTACTCATAAGACGGGATATGATGCAATTAAATTAGGGTTTAGAATAGTGACCTTGGGACCGGTTGTCACATTCTCCCATTTAGGAAATTTCGTCCCGAAATTTTAACTTTGCTTAGCATTGGTACGGGTGGGTTTATAGAGATGCGAGTAGTTCTTCCTCATCTCGTCCTCACGTTCCCAAGTGAATTCCGGCCCTCGTCTCGAGTTCCATCTAACCTTAACCTTGGGTATGTGGCTTAGGCCCTTGGTTCAATGGTTACACACTCATCTTCTAAACAGGAGGTCCCGGGTTCGAACCGGGCCACCTACACATTTTTTAAAATCTGTCACACCCCCGGGCCCAGGTAGGGTGGGACGTCACAGATTAGCAACAACATATATGGCAGCGGAAACAAACCATTATAAGAGCTCAAAGGGAGAGAGCATCACATGGCATTAAAAGTTTTAAAAGACATCGAGCTGGAAACAAATCCAGCCCCAAATGTTTACATGTTCAACATAAATTTAAATAGTCATGGTATCAAATCGTCAAAGTCACAAATTCTGGTCACACAAACAATGCCATGGTCTCTGGGTTGAGTCTAAGTCGTCCATAAGCTAAGAGTCTTCACAGGTTACCTGAAACATGCTCAAAATAAAAAGAGTGTCAACTAAAAAGTTGGTTAATTCAAGCGCTTAAAGTTTTAAAACAAATAAAAGGAACTATAAAAGTCCACAGTAAAGGTTTTAGAATCCAGTGTGATAGTTTATAAAAATCTCATTCGATTTTAAAAGCATCGTTTTTAGTATCAGTCATTGTGGGGTATCACAATCAACCCTGCACTTGGTCCCCAGTTGGCCTCTTCTAAACTTGTGTTTAACCGGATATTCCCGTAGGAAAAGGACTAAGCCTCAGAATAGTGAACCACTCCTGCTAGGATGGTTCACCATAATATCTTACCCAAAACCTGTTACATGCCACAAACGACCCCTCAGGATCTCAGTGGGGTACCTCCCTGTGGAAGGAGCCACTGTGCATGGGGGATTCCCTAAATAGATCTATTCATGTAAAGACAAGCGGTTCATAAAAGAATTAATGATTATGACTAAAGTATCAGCAGGTATCCAAACAATCCCACATACAAGCATCAAGTAAGCACAATCATAGTTCATAAAACAAAAGATCATGCAAAACAGTATCACACATAAGAGCTTCAGTTTAAAAGGAGCATGCTTCATCCCCAAAACGAAAGTAAAAAGGGGGAACACGAGAACTCACCTTAGGTATCAAGCAAATAGAAATTCTTCGCGTGCCGGGAATAGCTCAAGTCTAGCACCCTAATATGAATATATTAAGCGATTAGCTACTGCTCTAAATCTATTTAAGGAGCAACCATAGTGCATAAGACTTAAATAGACGGTTTCGGTTTTGATTCGATTAGGTTTGTGTAAAAAGTTTCCTTTTAAGGAAAGTCAAGGCTTTTCATGGAATCAACGGTTTCTACCTTACTAGACCAGGGATATATATAGTAATTATGCCATTTGAGGGGCACAATGAACTTATGGGAGTCGGTTATGAAGTTTTGTAAAATTTACAGTTTTGCCCCTGAAGTTTCAAAATTGACAATTTCTACCCTTAAGTTTGGTTTCTTGCATTAAATGTCCTCTATTATTAAAAATCAGGTTCAAGACCTTAATTTAACTTATTTCTAAGGACTTATTACCAAATTTTTTGTTAATAGACTCGGTTTCTAAAATACACGTTTAACGTTGCCGGTTACGGTAAAACCGAACGGTTTAAAATGGTTATTTATGAGTTTTCACCTTTTTGGTGTCCAAGTCTAGTAGCTATTTCTTAAAATCATTTTTATGAGTTTTAAACCTTTTAGATTATAAAAATTTGTCTCTAAAAGTGGAAAGGCTCGTTTTTACGTTTAAACCGTTAAAACGCGTTTTTAGTCGGGTTTGACCATTTTAAAGGCTTGTTTGACCAACCATTTGACTTTTGAGGTTATTTTATCTATTAACCTATTGGAAAGTCATGATTTTTATAAGTTGTAACATTTAACCCATTTATCTTAAATTTTCCTTAAAAACGTCTTTCGGTTTACACCCGGTTTCACTAAAAATCCATTTAAATTATCTTTTGACCACTAAAACTTTCTATTGACTCCAGAACACTTTATTTATCCATTTAGAACCTGGAAATTCTCTTTAAAACGTTTATGGTCCATGTTTCCTATTTTTAAGTCGTTTTAACCCGTTTTCGGGTCCCGAAAGTGACCAAACTAGGCCTAAACACATTATGTCCTTTGTTCCAGAGGTCAATCCATGTTACTAAGCTTAATATGCACCAAAACTTACTGAAATGACAGTCCCAAACGTTGCCTAGTTGTTCTATACATCCATGGACTTTAAAACATGTAGAAAATGTCATAAATGGCCATTACACATCTGTAAATCCTTGTAACTTGAGTTTAACCATTACTTTAACTTTATCTAACATAAAAATCAGATTATTAGGGTGTCTTAAAAGTCATTTTGAGCAGATTACAACCCTTGTCTAAGAGGTTTTTCAAGAAATGTCTAAAAGAGGTTATTACTAGTAGAATGAAGCATTGTTCAAGGTGTAATGCATACTTTTACCACATGTAAGTGGTGTACACCCTTGGAGACTTCAAAAACAGGTTGTTGATAGTCTTAAAACCCATTAATATGCAGGTTGGACGTTTGGTTTTGAAGGGTTACAAGATTCACAAGTGCATGGTGACAAAAACACCAAAAAGTGGGTTTTCGAGGGGTAAATCGGATTCTACCCCTTGGAATGAGCATTATAACGTGTGGTATACCTTCAAGAACATGGGGAACTTCTCAAGAACAAAGTGAGGGTGAGATGTTTCTGCTACGACAAGAAAAAGATGGGTTTTTAGGTGAAAAATGAAGACTAGCTTAAGAAATGACCAAAACCGACACATAGAGCTTACACTTGATGTAACTCGCGATTTGGAAGGTGTGGATGGCCGTGGATGGCTGGAATCTTCTTGGAGGAGGCTGGAGAAGCTCGAAAAAAGGCTGGAACCCCAAGTCTTGCACGTTCAAGGCATCAAAACATCACCCAAAGTTCACCCTTGCTGCGGTTTTGCTGCTGGCCGATTATGGAGGGCTTGTTTCTCACGGTTTGGAGCTGAAATGATGGTGAGTTAGAGAGGATTTTTGGAGAGGATGAGGGTGTTTCAGCAGGGAATTTCAAGAGAGAGAGAGAGGAGAGTGGAATGGAGATGTCTTGAAAAGTGAAAAATGCATGAAGAGTGAATGGATGGAAGAAAAAGGTGGAGGGTGTGTAAGAAAGCAAAATTTCTCATTGGTGGGCATGGGTGGCGGCCGATCTTGGCTTTTCTCCTAGTACCATTTTGAATTTTCAATTTTAATTAATTAATTGTAGGGTAAATTTTATAAAATGGTAGTATTTTTAGTGGTATAAGTTGTTAGTAAATTGACTAAGTGTTATGCATGATAATGCATGCTTAAATCCAAAAATTTCAAGTGTGTGTGTGCACATATACTTTTAATTGTTTCAATTGGTATTCTTAATTCTAGCTAGGGTGACTAATTAATATTACCGGGCACGAATTTTTCTAAAAAGGCAAGACTTAGAATGACTAAATTCACGTAAAACACATAGAATCATAAAAATTGATCAAGTAAAAATTAGTGATTCTAACACTCTTGATATAATTGAATTGTTTCCATTATTAGTACTCATAAGACGGGATATGATGCAATTAAATAAGGGTTTAGAATAGTGACCTTGGGACCGGTTGTCACATTCTCCCACCGTTTAGGAAATTTCGTCCCGAAATTTTAACTTCGCTTAGCATTGGTACGGGTGGGTTTAAAGAGATGCGGGTAGTTCTTCCTCATCTCGTCCTCACGTTCCCAAGTGAAATCCGGTCCTCGTCTCGAGTTCCATCTAACCTTAACCTTGGGTATGCGGCTTCGTCTGAGTTGCTTGACCAAGCGGTCCGTGATCTCTATAGGCTTTTCCACGAAGTTCAGCTTATCATTGATTCTTGTCTCCTTCAACAGTAGTTCCAAGGCTTTGTCTACCAGGCATTTCTTCAAGTTTGACACCTGGAAGGTGTCATGTATATAACTCAATTTCTGAGGTAGTTTCAACTTGTAAGCCACAGGACCAATTATTGCTAGTATTTCGAATGGTCCAATATATCTTGGGCTTAACTTGCCTCTTTTTCCGAACCTCACAGTTCCTTTTCACGGTGCTACCTTCAGCATTACTCTATCACCTATCTGAAACTCTAATGGTTTCCGTCTTCTGTCAGCGTACCTTTTTTGACGATCCCTTGCCGCCCGTAGACGTTCCTTGATCTTGAAAATCTTATCAGTGGTCTCCAATACGATGTCGGGTCCCAATACTTGACTATCACCAATTTCATTCCAACTCAAGGGTGACCGACATTTCCTACCATAGAGAGCCTCATACGGAGCAGCATTGATACTTGCATGGTAACTGTTGTTATAGGAGAATCCACCAATGGAAGATGATTATCCCAGTTCCCACCAAAATCAATTACGCATGCCCTCAGCATATCTTCTAGGGTTTGAATAGTCCTCTCGCTTTGACCGTCAGTTTGCGAATGGTACGTCGTGCTTAAGTCCAGACGGGTTCCTAAGGCTCGTTGAAGTGATTTCCAGAAACGTGAAGTAAAACGACTATCACGATCGGAGATTATTGATAGTGGCACACCATGCCTAGTCACTATTTCATTGATATACAGTTGAGCCAGTCTTGACATGTCATAGTCTTCCCGAATTGGTAAAAAGTGAGCTGCTTTGGTTAGTCTATCCACTATCACCCAAATGGCATCATGACCCCTAGATGTTCTGGGTAACTTGGTAACAAAGTCCATCGTGACGTTATCCCATTTCCATTTCGGGATTTCTGGCTGCTGTAACATCCCTGATGGTTTTTGATTCTCGGCTTTTACCATGGCACAGGTTAGGCACTTACTGACATACATAGCGATTGATTTCTTGATTCCAGGCCACCAGAAAAGTGCCTTCAAGTCCCGGTACATTTTATCACTCCCAGGGTGAACTGAATACTTAGATTTGTGAGCTTCATCGAGAATTACCTCTCGAATTCCCCCATGCTTTGGCACCCAAGTTCTCCCTTCGCACTTTTATGTACCATCAGTTCCTATTTCAAACCGCTTTTCCATTCCAGTTAATCCTTCTGCTGCTAAATTTTCCTCCTTTAACGCTTCACCTTGAGCTTCTTTCAGCCTTGTGACTAGGTTTGTGTACACACTTATCCTTAAAGCTCGTACACGAAGAGGTTTCTCTCTCTCCTTTCTGCTCAAAGCATCTGCCACCACATTGGCCTTTCCGGGATGATAACAGATTTCACACTTATAGTCGTTTAACAGCTCAACCCATCTTCTTTGACGCATGTTTATCATTTTCTGTTCGAGAATGTGTTGCACACTTCGATGGTCAGTGTAAATAATACACTTCGTGCCATAGAGGTAGTGCCTCCACATTTTGAGAGCAAACACCACGGAACCTAATTCCAGATCATGCGTAGTATAGTTCTTCTCGTGATCATTTAGCAGTCTAGATGCATAGGCAATAACCTTGTTGCGTTGCATTAGCACGCAACCTAACCCTTGACGCGAGGCGTCACAATAAACTACGAAGTCTTCGACTCCTTCTGGAAGGGCCAAAACAGGTGCACTGCATAGTTTTTCCTTAAGCGTCTCGAATGCTTCATCTTGCTCGGGTTCCCATACAAAGGCTTTGTCTTTCTTAGTCAGTGAGGTCAATGGTTGCACAATTCGTGAGAAGTCCTTTATGAATCGTCGGTAGTATCCAGCCAATCCTAGGAATTGTCTAATCTCAGTGCGAGTCTCAGGAATCTTCCAATTCTTTATAGCCTCTATCTTGGAAGGGTCAACTTGAATTCCATTCTCATTCACTACATGCCCTAAAAATTGGATCTCTTACATCCAAAATTCACATTTTGAAAATTTGGCATATAGTTGCTCATTCTTGAGTAATTCAAGATTAGTCTGAGATGCCTCTCGTGTTCTTCCTTACTATTGGAGTAGATCAGAATGTCGTCGATGAACACAATCACAAACTTGTCAAGATATGGGCGGCACACACGGTTCATGAGGTCCATGAATGATGCTGGTGCATTAGTCAGTCCGAAGGGCATGACTAAGTACTCATAGTACCCATACCTAGTTCGGAAAGCCGTCTTGGGTATGTCTTCTTCTCGGATCTTCAGTTGGTGGTAACCGGATCTCAGATCTATCTTGGAGAAGTAGCTTGCTCCTTGAAGTTGATCGAATAGGTCGTCTATCCTTGGGAGAGGGTGAGAGGGTAACGGTTCTTTATGGTCAACTTATTTAATTCCCGGTAGTCGATGCACATGCGTAAGGTGTCATCCTTCTTCTTCACAAATAACACCGGAGCACCCCATGGAGAGACACTCGGACGTATAAACCCTTTGTCCAATAGTTCTTGAACTTGCATCATCAGTTCCTCTATTTCAGGAGGAGCGAGTCGATACGGCGCTTTGGCTACCGGTGCAGCGTCGGGCAGCAAATCTATTTGGAACTCAACTTGTCGATTCGGGGAAGTCCCGGTAGGTCTTCCGGAAACACCTCAGGGTATTCAGAAACTACTGGGATGTCCGAAATCTTCTTCTCCTCTTTGGTCTTCATCACGTAGATGATGAAAGCTGAGCATCCCTTCCTTAAGCTCTTGGTAGCTTTTAAATGGGATATCATGGGGCATAAGATGTTACTCCTTTCCCCTTGCACCACTAACTCTTCCTTGTCGTTCAATGGTATCTTGAGTAGGCGTTCATCACAAACAATTTCGACTCTGTTCTTAGCTAACCAGCCCATGCCGACAACCACATCAAATCCTCCTAACTTAATGGGCATCAGATCTATCTTAAATGCATGCCCATTTAGATTTATTGAACAATTCTTGATGATTTCGTTAGTTTCTAAAATATTACCATCAGTTAATTCGATGGTAAACGTATCGGCTAAGGCACACGTAGCTAAGTCAATCGAGGATCTAAAAGCACTAGAGTTAAAACTGGCAGTCGCTCCAGTATCAAATAAAACCGTAGCAGGATGATCGTTTACAAGAAACGTACCATTGACCACATCGGCTTCCTTTCGGGCTCCAGCGGGATCCATCACAAAAGCTCTTCCCTTGGGCTTATTGGGTCGGTTGTCCTTGTTTCTTCCTAATTTGGGGCATTTGTTCCTCATATGCCCGGGGTCCCCGCACTCATAGCATTGTTTTCCAGGCTCGTAGGTACAGTCTTTAATCAGGTGACCAGGTTTCTTGCATCGATAACAAGGCATGGGATTGCACTCCCCTTGGTGATGAAGCTTGCATTTATCGCAGAAGGGGCTTGTGCCCAGATACAACCACCTTGTCGTTCCACCCTGGTCATTTCGTCTCGCTTCTTCTCTAGGTTTCTTGTTTGAACTGCTGCTGCTGCCGACCATCTTCCTAGTATCAACCCACTTCCTCTTTTCTTCCATAACCTTCTTCTTGTCCTCAATTTTTCCATGTTCAATCCACCCCGCTCTAACTAGGTCGTTGGTCAGACTACTGGTAAGGTCGACCGCCGCCTGTATGGTTGTAGGCTTGGATGACCGAACCATGCCCCTTACCCTAGGGTGTAACCCCCAGATGAAGCGGGCCACGCCCTTGGATTCTGGCATCACCAAGTGTGGTACCAGTCGGGACAATGCAAGGAACTGGTTGATGTATTCGGTGTAGTCCGGACCCCTCATTTCCAAATTCAGAAATCTAGCCTCCAGTTTCTCTAGTTGGTTGATCTGACAGTACTTGTTGGTGATTAGCTCCCTAAACTCAGACCAGTCCATCCTACCCACAGCATCCTGGCCTCGAGGCTGGATGATGGTTTTCCACCACTCAAGTGCTGGTCCCTTGAGAGATTGAGAAGCAAACCTCACCATGTGTTCCCACTTGCACTCACTGATGTCTAACACAGCTTCGATTTCGTCCAGCCATCTATAGGTTTCAATTGCACCCTCGGTGCCATGGAAGTCCTTTGGCTTGCAAGCCATGAATGTTTTGTAGGAGCACCCTTTCCTGATAGCTTCAGATTCTTCGTTGTTGGCAGCCCCAGTACCACCTCCGGCGTCATCCCGGTCAGCATTATTTGAGCAATAATAGTTGGTATAGCATTTGCAATTTGCTGTGCCACAAGATTTGCCATCCTCTCATCGTTTCCTGAGTTAGCATTCTCCCCGGCGGGAGTCCCTGGAGGGGTAGGTGGTTGGTTTCTGGTTCGCCTTGTTCTTTCGTGACGACCTCGGTTTGCTGCTTGCCTTCCAATGGGTTTTCCTCTTCTGGTAGGCATTCTGATAGTACGACAGACAAAGTCGTTTAGCATCTCATAATTTGTTTCAATCAGTCTATGCATCAATTCCCTACAAGACTTCCTCTCTACGAAGAGAGAATACGGTGTATAATTGCACACAACTTACCAAGTTCCACAGATTACCAATTTAAACAGTTTAAACATTCATAAAGAATAACATGGCCCAACACCACGAATAAACAACACATGACGGATAATCGTAAATGTTTAACAGCATTGTATCATATGAATTAGTTCAAAGCAAGACAAAGTTCATAGCATCAGAGTCTAGCTCTTACAAGGTGGAAGGTGCCATCACCCCCATGAATAATAATAATAATAATGTCAGATAATAATAAGTTTGTTTCCTTCAAGTATTCTAAGACAGATAGTTTCTTCCTCTTCGACATGGTCGCCCTCACATCCACTTCTTTCTCAGCCATCCCATCCATCCGGTACTCTTCTTCCTCTGCTCCCGCTCCAATCTCTACACACCCTCCGATGCCAGCATAGCTTGGAATTGAGCGGACTGTGAGGTCCGGGTGGCATGCTGAAGAGTTAGCTCGTGGCGCTCGATGGTCCTCGGTATCTCGCTCAGGGTAGGGTCGGATGGACCAAAGTCACTAGCCCGCCGGCTAGACTGAGAGTGCTGGTCTCTAGAGAACACGCTGGGACCAACATGCATGCTGTGCCTTGGAGGCATCCAAGGCTCCTCTTGTGGGTGGCGTCGGTGTGGCTCGTACGGCGGTGGTGCGGGTATGGGAGCCCTGACCGGTGGTGGAGGAGGAAGCAACCTAAATGAGACCGAAGTCCCAGGTCTAACAGCCTTTCGTGGACCAGTGACGGTGCGTGCTCCCCAATTCCCAATGGGAGGTATCGGTGAGTGGGATGGAGCGGCAACATGTGGCGAGCGGGAGCGCGTTCGGCTCCTGGGTGGCGTTGACGAAGAAGAATCCTCGGAAGCTCCAGTGTCCTCTGACGTGGCGGAGATCCAACCCGGGTGTCCACACCTCTGCAGGTAGGCCTCGTACTCCGTTTGGGGCTTCCTCCTCAATGTCCCAACAGGGGCAGTCTCATCAACTGGATGTGCGGGTGCCTTACCTCTTTCAACCATAGTAGTTTCCTGTAAAAAGACATCATGAGTAATTTGGTTTCTCATAGCTCATGACAGTCTTAATAATAATAATATACTCATAGTAATAGTGATGGCATTAGTATCAGGGATCTCTATCTATCCCTTATCAGTGATGTTAGAATCAATTGTTTCTCATAATAGTGTCAGGCAAAACAGTTCATCTAAAGAAAATTAATTTCAAACCTCCAGTCAGAATAAAATTCAAGGTTAATCAGCATCAAACAGAAAGGTCCAAACATAACTTAGAGGTCCATGATGGAAATTACGCGTCCGGTAAATTCATGATTACGTTGATCAGGCGTAATCATCAATTTACCCAACCCGATCATTCCAACACTTTCCCATAAGGACAGTCCTAGGGTATCAGGGTTGTAGCCTAGGGTCTACTATGGTATTCCCGACTTCTCTACAACCTTTGGCTCTGATACCAATCTATCACAAGTTAATTATTTACCTGCAACATAAGTTGAATTATTTTGACCGTGCTCTTAACTGGCCGTGTTGTTGGTAAACTTCTGAGTGCTAGAATAAATAGGAGATAAAACATCGTTCTAAAATCCTGATTCCATATAAATAAAGGCTCAAGTGCTAGAGATAATTGCCGAGGAAAGCTAACCCTTGAGATTTAAGACAAAAATCTGAACTTACAACTTAATTGGATCCTCGATTTTCATTCACCCTCTGTTCTCAATTTATTCCCTTAACGAGTCATGCTACTCACCTTAAGCCCTATAACATAACCCTCATCTTTGGAAACACGTGATAGCCGATGCGGAAAAATTTAAAACTTTATAAGTTATCCCTACTCGGAGATCTCTACTATTTGGGTGATAAGTTCGTGATTTCGAGCACGAAGATCTGAAGTAGAATACGATCTCGAACTACACGATCAGCTATTAGAGTGGTAGTTAACCTTCTTGTGCTAGCGAGCACCTTGATAAAGTCCTAAACTTGTTCGATTCGATGCGGTCGATAATAATGAAGAATTCACGGGAAGAACTCATGGTCGAACTTAAAGGATGGTATTGATCCAAAAGATGTACTAAGAAGCAAAGAAGATCAACAACAAGAAATCTCATGTGTTAAATCACTTGAGATCTAACTACAACGAAGTGATAGACATGCAGCAGATTGTAGACAAAGAAAGTCTGCATAATCATCCTTGATTGTAAGCATTGGTGTTATTCCTCTCTAAATTTTCAAACCTCTCCTAAATTGATTCTCTAATACCTTACCCCAGAACGCTCCGCACCGTCGGAAATTCGAGCAAAAAAAAAAGTCTTACTCCCATATCTCGTTGGAACAATCGATATGATTATAAAGGATTGGAATCTAAACAGAGCTACTTGCTTCACAAATAGACCCCCTACAGGGCACAGTTACCTTGTAGAATATAGACCGAGGAAGAGGTCATCTAGAAGGTTGACCTTAATTGGGAAGCATTATGAAGAAATTAGTGGGAACGTTTGCAGCAATTCTATAGCTTAAGACAACAGTTGAGGTTGCTCTTAAGGAAATTGAGTCGGAGAATAGAAGTAAAATATATAAATAGAGGTACTGGACTTGAAGCTTATATTAAGGAGCTGGTGGAAGGAAAGCAAATTCGATAGCTGTTAGATAAACAGTTCATAAGACCTAGTATGTCATCCTGAGGAAACTTAATGCTCCTTGCGGAAGGAAAATAGAATGCTCCAGTTCTGGATGGACTATTAAGAGTTAAATAAAGTCACCAAGGACAAGTGATATCGTCTTCCTAGAGATGATAACCTACTTAATCAATTTCAATATGCTACCTACATCTTAACTGTTATCAGTCGTGTTTATAAGGAAAACGACATTACACAAATAACAGTTGAAACCAGATATGGCAAGTACGAAGGTTGTGGTCAAGCCCGTGTGGGAGGACCTACACATCTCATATAATCAGGAGTCTCATGGATAGGATCTGTAAGACATAATTAGACATGTCTGTCATTTTGCCACTACTACTAAGCACGAAAATTCAAGACAAATCGCTATAGTTGAAGCTATAAAATTCCGGGAAGAAGTAAAAACCACATTGAGATGCGTCAATGCTTAGGGATAGGAGAAAGTTGTAAAAGGATCAACAAAAACTTGATCCGTGTAGCTATACCACTAGCATCGTTATTCTTGGGAAAGTGCGGAATTTGATTGGGCATGAATAAGAAAGTTTCAGATGCGTGTTGATGCAACAGTACAAGACAATTTTCTAGTCACCCGATGAAGCTAAGAAAATGTGTGAAGAGCTACATTAAGCATGAACTGGAACTCCCGTAAAATAAAAGGATGCATCCGGATACATTATTGGTGCGACACTACCAACTACACATCAGAATACTAGATCAAGTAGAATAGGGTGATCGACAATCAGTAATGTCAACCGCGTTAGCAAGTGCGAATAGGAGGCCATCATCCGCATTGCCCTAAGACATCCATATTACCAAATGAGAGAGAACGAGTCCTGACCGTATATGTATGTGCTTACCCTTATTGACGAATGCGGATAGCCTACAGTTAGGCTTTCCTTCTATTACCTACACCGTATCATTTCTTGAATTCGTGATTCTACCAGCGTCAGTTCACGTGAATATGTATATATATAGCACATCCCATTTCGGGGAAACTCTTGTCATGCGTCAGATAAGATGAACGGATCTACTCGAAGACTGAGGTTCTGATATACAGAACCATTCCAGAAAAGGATGCATACTAGAAGAAGCACGTAGTGGAAGAAAGGACTTAACCCCTTAAGATGAAATCATAGAAGAAAGAGATCGAAGAAATTTTTTGGAAGGAAGTTGAGAACTAAAGAGTAGACTTTGAAAGCTGAAGACCTTTGTGCATGAGCTAATCTCTCTATCCTTTGAAATCGTGAAAACTTCTTAGTCTTAGCTTCATAGACATGATCGTGCGATGCCTAGATGTTCATCTGTACTCGTTTGGAAAACCCAAACCCTTCTTGATTGAAACCTTTAATCTATTGTATCATGACTATCCTGTCTAATTAATGGCATTCACGCTAATATCCTCTTCTTTCCAATCGTTCTTAAGATTCTCAGTGAGGACGGTAACACCGTTGGGAATTTGGGAATCGTCTCCTTGCTAGATCTATTTTGTAGGTCGGTGTATTGAACTACGGTGGAGAGTCTCTTCTTGTTAATTCTATACGATTGTTAAATGATCTGATTGTGAAGCCAAAAACCTGCTCATGGTTTGACTCACTGATCCTGTCAAGCATGATTCTAACATTCGAATAGTTACTCCAATTCAAATCAAACCTAATTATTTGACACCTAATCATCAACATTTGTCCTGGGATGCTCAGCTAAATAACTCTAAATCTTCAAGATTCATACTATGAGTGTATCACACTCGGAAACAAATATTAACGATACTAAAATTTCGAGGGCGAATTTTCTAAAAAGAGGGGAGAATGTAACACCTCTGAAATCTAGCCCAATTAGAAAGATTAATGTATTATAGGACCCAATAAAGGTCCGGATTGATTTGGGCTTACCAAGGAAATCTTGTAGAACGAAACTAGCCTTTTGGGCCCAATAAGCCCAATAAGGGCCCGAACATATAAACAAGGCCCATTTAAGGCCCAAATGCATGATTACAAACTAATTGAAGGAGAAACCATGAAATAATGAATTATTATGTGATTTGAGACAACTATGGAAAAGATCCAAACTGAAAACAGATGCAGAACCCATACCGGGTAAGATCCGGCAATTTAACGCGTACTAACATCTGAATTTCCACCAGAATTCCTTGTAATGACTTGTCATCCAATTTAAATCCTTTTTAATACTAACAATATCATAAATAATGCTTGTTGAAAGATTTTTCATCAATCAAGCATAAACAACAGAAATTCGTAAGCGAAACGCGAAAATCGGTTTTCACCGGCATTTAACTGACGTCTATTATGACGACCGAGTCCCGTAACTCCGTAAATATTTATCTAATCATTGTTTACTATCATAACATATTAAATTTGATGAATGGTACGTTGTCCGGAATAACTGCGTTCCGAAACGCGACCGTGACGCGAACCGGGTTACGATCTGTTAAAACCGAGAATTCATCAGATAAAGCTTTAATGTGACTAACATGGGAAGTTAACGCTCAAAATATCATTTTAATACTTACTTTCATATAATTTGATACTAAAAAGACCATAATATCGCTCATTCGATAAAAACGCGCAAAACCGCGGAACGTGTTGAATACGCGGTAGTTTACAAACTCGTTTAATGTTGCGGCATGTTCTAAAGATGATAAAAAATATTAATCTCAGAATATTTATAACGTTTTCTATAACAGAATCTAGCCAGAAGCGAAGTTTTAACGTACGTGTAAATTAATCGAATGTGTGCGAATCGTTTTACGAACCCGTTTCTCTAACCTAGTATATAAACAACCTAATCTTCCATTTTAGGGTTTTGAAACAAAAATCAGAGAGAGAGAAAGAGGCGGACACACCGTGAACTTCCCCCCCCCCTCGAACTCAGGCCGGTTTTCCGCCCACCGGCGACGGCCTCCGGCGAGTGGAGGCGAGTGACACCTCTCCTTCGACTCCCCTTGACCCCCTGAGTTCGATAGAGGTGCCGATTTCCCCCAAAACATAGCAAGATGGCATGAATCGAAGGCGGAGATGACAACTGAAGGTCGATTTCAGAAGAGGTGGCGACGATGGTTCATGGTTGGGAGTCGGGACGATTGATCCAGGTGGGATTGTGGCCGTGACGGCTGACGGAGGTCGCGGTGGTTGCTTTGGGCGGTGATTATAGATGATGGTGCAGGTTGCGGTTGATGGAGCTACGGTACGGGGCCACGCGGTGGTTGTGGTGGTTGCCGACGGTGAGGACACCCACCAGGCGGCGAGCAGCAGCAGCGGCGGTGGTAAGTGGTGGTCGATCTAGGGTCCCCGATGGCTTCCTAGGGCGGCTGGGATCCGGAGGCCTCTTGGTTCTCGACCGCATAGGCGGTTATAGCAAAGGGAGTTGTCGATTGAGTTATGGTTCCGGTGAATCGGGGTCCCTATGCTGGCGGTTATGGCGATGGCAGCAGTTTTTGTTGACCGCTGGCTAGGATTTGTGACTGTGGGTGTTACTGGTCGTTGTGATGGTGTTGTAGGGTGGCTGTCAGTGGCATTCGTGCTTGCGGTGTTGTAGTTGCGGCTGGTGGTTGTGTGTTAGTTGCCGATGGTAGTGCAGGACTGCAATGGGGATGATAATGGTGGCTGTCATTGGTAAAGTTTTAGGTTATGGTCGTGGTGGTTATTGTTCGTGGATAGGTAGCTGGTGGCGGTTTCAGTGGCGCAAGGTATGGTGGACCACGGTTGTTGATAAAATGGTGATGGTGTCTAAGTGGTGGGATAGTGATGTTGGTTGATGGTGTTGTCTGTGGTTGTTGCTATTTATTATGGTGGCGGTTGTGTTGGAATGATAAGGTTGAGTGACGGCCTTCCGAGGCCAACGGGTATTCAATAAAAAGAAAATGAGGAAATCGAGAGGAATATGAGTGGAATAGCGAACGTGAACCGAGGGAAAGGTATAATCGCACACGCTACTCATTTACAATTTGTTGATAATTCGCATATGTATGCAATACGTTGAGCTCTAGCACGATAAAAGATACGTAAGATTAATAGAAATCTAAAGGCAATAACAATATGTATTGACTTAAACAAACGAGTTCTAGGATACAAAACTGAAACGCTAAGTATAACCGTGCGCTAGACATTCATATACATATAAATATAATGATAATATAATAACTTATATGTGTTGAACTACAAATAAGTATGGAAATGTCAATGAGTTAGAAATGGTCACGAACGATTATGTATATTAGAAATGACGTGATCAAGCACATGATGTAAAACAGAAGTTGGTAATGATATCAAATAAGCAATAGATGTTAGAAACATATAAGTACTTATTTGATCTCAGGTCACACAAAATATTTACAACACCTCGAGATGTAAAATACATACAAATACAATCGTGCATATATACAATAATACTTTAGGTAAACCGACATCTACATGTATTTATGTAAGACGAAAGACTTATAGATACTATAATAATCCTTCATCGCATTATGGCTAATGTGAACCAATTAACACAGATATTATTAGTATCATCCCTTGGCCAATATAACGACAAAATTATCGATGACTGTATTATTCTAGCAGCAGTCTATTTAATGCTAGGATAAAAGCGTAAGCACTATAAATATTATTGAAACATCTTATACATTGTTCGGAATATTATGTTATAAAGTGCTAATGTCATCAATGATAACCATCTATAAAGTCTAGAATCTCCAAATCAACAGATTATTGCTACAATTATTGTACTAAGAATCATTACTCGGATAAGAACATTGATTAATCTAATATGGACAAATTAGCACATGACAACTGATACTTGTACAAAAAGCTAAGATACAACGATGATACTAAACACCAACTTAAATTTAACTAAAGAGCTCAACCGCACGCATGTAATAACATCATGCTAATTCTAAACGTGAACTTATATGTTCTAGTTAGGAATTGCTTTGTTGGTGATCATCACTTTTCTTTATCAAGCTCTGAAATTTTATAAGGATACCAGGTGAGTTCTCGTGTTCCCCTTTTTACTTACTGTTTTTGGGGATGAAGCATGCTCTTTTGTTTATGAACTATGATTGTGCTTTATTTGATGCTTGTATGTGGGACTTTTTGGATACCTGCTGATACTTTTGTCATGATCATTAATTCTTTTGTGAACCGCTTGTTTTTACATGAATAGATCTATTTGGGGAATCCCCCACGCACAGTGGCTCCCGCTACAGGGAGGTACCCCACTGAGATCCTGAGGGGTCGTTTGTGGCATGTAACAGGTTTTGAATAAGATACTATGGTGAACCATCCTAGCAGGAATGGTTCACTGTTCTGAGGCTTGGTTCTTTCCTACGGGAATATCCGGTTAAACCCAAGTTTAGAAGAGGCCAACCGGGGACCAAGTGCAGGGTTGATTGTGATACCCCACGATGATTGATTCTAAACTCTTAAATGTGGACTTTCAGAGTTCCTTTTGTTTAAGACTTAAAGCACATATGTTTTGAAAATTTTACTAATAGAATCTAAAGAGACTTTTGTTTTCTGAATCTTTAACCACTTGAACTCACCAACTTTATATTGACACAATTATTTTTGAGCATGTCTTCAGGTACAGCTAGGGAGAATAGTTGAGCTATAGAAGATACCTAAATCCGAGGCAATAAGTAAGGGTAGGTGTTGAAGACAAAAGTCGAGCCTAGAAGCTTTAGTTACTGAAGCATCAAGAAACTTTTACCAAAAGATTGATCATAACACCTATAGACTGTAGATTTAGGCACCTTATGAATTGAAACAGAGCCAATACTCTGATGTAAATGTTGAAAGTTGTAATGTATTAAACCATTTAGTTTTCACTGCATTTTGGTTGTTGTTTACTAATCGTGACGTCCCGCCTCTCTGGGCCCGAGGTGTGACACACAACCTAAGATTTTCAAAACCACTCAAGCTAAACCAGTAAAGCAAGATAACCACCATCGTCTAAGACAAAACACAGATAATGTTAAACAAGTTAAATTTGTCAAGGAAGGTGAAAGTCTTAAAAGTAAGAACAAAAAGAAAATACCCGAAGGGTATTCACCGCCCCACAAGAGATCTCCTAGCCCTGATGAATGGAGGTCCTGCTATACTTGTGGATAGCGCGGTCATATTTCTACAAATTGTCCTCGCTATCAGACTCCAAGGATTAAGGTTGAGCTAAACAACGAAGTTAAGCTAGATTCTAAACAGCGATCTAAGACTCCTGTTAGATCAAAAACACCTATTAGGTCTAAAACACCTTCTAGGTCGTTCTCATCTCCCCCACGCCAAAAGCAACACAGACAAGTCACTGATAAGTCTGAGATGCCAGAGGCAAAATCTGGTTTTGAATCTAAACCACAAACTCAAACAGTAAATCAGTCTAAAGTTTATCACAAGCAATCCTTTCACAGGGATGGTTTGTGGAAAGTCAAAACAACTGATGGGTCTGAAAGCAAGGACAAGCTGAGAGTTGAAATTCCACCCACTTATAAAGGACAATGGGTTGAGTTCTTGATGGTTGATGCCTCTGGGAAACCCAAGCCAGTCAAGGCTTGGGTCCCCCTCCTTAACTGATTATTTTCTCTTATGTGCAGGTTGTCCGCTATAGTGCTTCTACCAATACATGGATAGTAGATAGCGGAGCTTCCAGGCACATGACAGGAAATAAGTCTCTCCTTTTCAATGTCAAACAAATTAAAGGGGGACACGTTTCCTTTGCTGGTAACAAAGGAGGATACATTACTGCTCAAGGCGAAGTAGGTAATGCGAAGGTAAGATTCGACAAAGTCAATTTTGTTCAACAATTAGAAAACAATCTGCTTTCAGTGTCTCAGATATGTGACAAGGGCTTCAAAGTGATGTTTGACAATCGAATGTGCTACATACTGAAGAAAGAGATGGAGATTCTAGAGGAGCAGGTCTTAATGTCAGCATCCAGGTACAATGATTTATATGTATTGGATATGTCTAATGCTTCTTCCTCTAAGTCTACAGTTCAGTGTTTCTTATCCAAAGCAACAGAGAAAGAATCCATCTCATGGCACAGAAGAATGGGACACATTAATCACAGGAAGATGAATCATCTGATTCACAACAACTTAGTTGATGGAGTTCCTGTCAAGAACTTCAAACTACCTGATTTTTATGTCTCATGCAAAAAAGGAAAGCAGACCAGGAAATCTCACAAGACCAAGCACGTCAATCCTATCGAGATGCCCCTGGAGCTATTACACATGGATCTTTTCGGTCCAGTCAGCACGAAGAGTATAGCTGGAGACTGGTACTGCTTCGTAGTCACTGATGACTACTCACGATTCTCGTGGATGATGTTTCTAAAAGCAAAGTCCAAAACCTTTGAGTTATTCAGAGTGCTGGTTACTACTCTGTAATCGCTTTTCAAGCTGAAGGTTAGGAAAATTCGCTCAGACAATTGAACCGAGTTTAAGAATTAGTGGATGGATGCGTTCTGCAAAGAAAAGGGAATTGTTCATCAATTCACCTCTGCACACACACCTCAGATGAATGGAGTTGCTGAGCGAAAGAACAGGAGCTTGATCGAGACAGCCAGGATGACGTTGGCAGACTCAAAACTGCCAATGCAGTTCTGGAACGAAGCTGTTGCCAATGCATGCTACACACTCAACCGTGTGACAGTAGTGAAAAGGCACGGGAAGACTTGCTATGAGTTACTACAGAAGCGTAAGCCTAACCTGGAGTATCTGGAACCTTTCGGTGCTCCTTGTACGCTTCTGAAGAAAACTCAAGAGGGCAAGTTCAATGAAAACGCAGATCAGGGGATCTTTCTGGGATACAGCATACCCGACAAACGAGTTTACAACAACTCTACTGGTCAGAAGTATGGTGTAATGTTGATGTTCAACGTTTCACCATCCCCCCTGCTGGAAAAGGTCCATCGTCATTCTTTGACTACGATGGCTTTTTCAAATCATTCAATCTTCCTCAGATAGATTCAGATGATGATATTACTACTCAAATGATGCATGATGTTCTAAACTCACCGAATCTGGATACTAGCAATGCAACACCTGCAAGTGGTTCATCAGGATCTGCCATAGATGATCGGGTTAATAGTGAGGACTCCTTAGATGATGAAGACGCAACTGAAACCAGCAATGCACCAAATGTTGATCAAGAAGGAAGCTCTTTTGCTGCTGAACCTGCTTCTGGAAATACAGATACTGAACCTCCAGTCATAACTATGGACTCTGACGTTGTTGTTCCTACAACTCCCATGACTAGGATCAGTACAAATCATCCGCCAGATGCTATCATTGGTGATCTTCACTCCGGTGTGCAGACTAGAAATCGACTGTATACTGCTGATTACGCTGAAGTTATGGAAAAGGGCTATGTGAATTATGGGGCTTACAGATGTTTTGTTTCTCAAATTGAACCCAAACATGTAAGCGACGCCCTTAAGGATGAAGCCTGGGTCAATGCTATGCAAGAGGAGTTGCTACAGTTCAAGAAACTTGGAGTGTGGACTCTCGTTGACCGACCCAGAGGAGTCAAAGTAATTGGTACCAAATGGGTACTAAAGTGCAAGAAGGATGACCAGGGTGTTGTTATCAGAAACAAGGCAAGGTTGGTTGTTTAGGGCTTCAGACAAGTCGAGGGAGTCGACTACAATGAAGTTTTTGCTCCAGTAGCTAGAATGGAAGCTATCCGCATCTTTCTAGCCTATGCCTCTTACATGAAGATCAAAGTCTATCAACTAGATGTTAAGAGTGCATTCTTGCATGGGGAAATCCGTGAAGAGGTCTATGTCAGTCAACCCGAAGGATTTGAAGATTCTTATCATCGGGACCGAGTCTACAAGCTAGACAAGGCTCTGTATGGGCTACATCAGGCTCCTCGAGCTTGGTATGAAAAGCTCTCCACCCATCTGTTGAAGCACGGCTTTCGCAGGGGCGTGATTGATTATACATTGTTTATTAAAGAAAAAGATGGTGATTTGCTTATGGTGCAAATATATGTGGATGACATAATCTTCGGTTCTAGAAACGAAGAGTTGTGCAAAGAATTTGAATCTGTGATGAAGGCAGAGTTTGAAATGAGCTCCATGGGAGAAATGAAGTTCTTTCTAGGGTTACAGGTGGATCAGACACCTACTGGTATCTTTCTGCATCATACTAAGTATGTCGGTGACATTCTTAGTCGCTTTGATATGGAAAATGTCACTACAGCCGGCACCCCACTCGCCATAAATCATGATGTGGCTCCTGATGAGAATGGGGATTTGGTGGATGCCACTATGTATCGTGGGATGATTGGATCTCTTATGTACCTCACTGCCTCGCGTCCAGATATCATGTATGCCACATGCTTATGCTCCAGATATCAAGCTAAACCCAAAGTAAATCATTTGATTGGAGTGAAAAGGATTTTTCGTTATCTGAAGGGTACTCCAACACTGGGGTTGTGGTATCCTCATGATGATGACTTTGAGCTAACGGCGTATGGTGACTCGGATTATGGAGGCTGCAAAATGAATTACAAGTCTACGTCAGCAGGATGTTAATTTTTCGGGAGAAGATTGGTAACTTGGCAGTGCAAAAAGGCAGACATCAGTTGCTCTATCTACCTGTGAAGCTGAATATGTTGCCGCCGCCAGTTGCTGCTCACAAATCATCTGGATACAACAGCAAATGCGGGACTACGGTTTGCATTTCTCTTCTACTCCTATATTTGTTGATAATTCTGCTGCAATTGCAGTAACTAAAAATCCGGTCCAACATCCTAAGACCAAACACATAGGCATAAAGTATCACTTCATACGCGACTGCTATGAAAAATATTTAATTGATGTGGTCAAAATAAACACGGATTTTCAACGCGCTGACCTCTACACCAAACCGTTTGATAAACCCAGATTTTTCTATCTGCTAGAGGTCAATGGTGTTAAAAAGAAAAGTGGCGTTATCTCAGAAGAACCAGATGCATAGTCCGACACTAGTTCTGTTTTTGTTTAATTTTACTTTATTTTTTTAATTTCCTTGTTTTATAAAAATACAAAAACATAAAAAGATTTTCTGTTTTAAAATTTTAGGAGGAGATTAGGTTAAATTCATTTATTTAAAAAAAGGGGGGAAGGGCAGATAATCTAAAGGGTAAAAACACAATAGACAAGACTGAAATTCTCCACAAGAGAAAATGATAGTACGCTTGTGTGTTACTGTAATTACACGGAGAAAGTTGATCTAGGGAGGTGCTAGTTCACTATACGATATGTCAGTAGATTCAACACAATAGACAAGTAGACGTCATTGGTGAACTTAATCTAAACTAAACGGTTCAATCAACTGTGGGTTCCCATCTTATCTCTGGTAAACACAATCAGCTATTTCCAATAAGGAACAACGAGCATATAAATGCCACCAAAGGTGTGCAAATGACCACAAAAAGAGCAAAGCACGAAAAAATGAATACAAGCGCAATCAAGCTGATAACGTATGTTGTTGGTGCGTTATGTGCAAAAGAAAATAAGAAATGCTCTAACAAGGAGATAGAATGTGTGCCTCTCTGCTGTGCGATGGCACTGACCTGAGGATAAGCATAACCTACATATTCTAGAATTCATTGTTGTTTGCCGCCTCTCTGCTGTGCGATGGCACTGACCTGAGGTTTGGCTTCTCTTTGAAAGGTCTAAGAATAGTCTCTTCTTGTCTAAATACCTATAGACCGTTCGGAAGTCCTCTAAGGAATGTTGATTACCATATAAGCTTGGGATCCACAAAAGTTGTTTGAAATGATATAATTTAAATCATCACCAATGCGCGTCAAAAGTCTGTGTATGGATTTAAGTGGACAAGTATACTGACAATCGTTGTGAATGCACCGACTGAAGTTGACAATCAAAGCGTGTTAAGTATCATATCAAGCATGATTCCCAGTTAGAACTTAGAAGTATCAGATGAGCGATAAACTGTGATAAGTAAATATGTTAGTTTTCTTTTCGATAAATATAAAAGGTTCCAAGTAATTTAGTTTATGCCTGTATGATTCCATTTGAATCGGTCTTGAAAATGATGTTAATGCAAATAGGATTATCTACCCAACTCTAACAAAATCACAAAAATATCTTCATTCTGTTATTTAGTTTAGTGTTTTACTTTAGTTGTTAAGTGTGTCGGCGTCGGACTATGCTATGCTATTCATTGTTGAAACTGTCACAAACTAAACTTAATGTTTAATCAATAATAACTTGTTTCTGAAAGGTTAAATGGATCACGTC
The DNA here is from genome assembly GCA_024085815.1 of Flaveria linearis. Taxonomy (NCBI): domain Eukaryota; kingdom Viridiplantae; phylum Streptophyta; class Magnoliopsida; order Asterales; family Asteraceae; genus Flaveria; species Flaveria linearis. Next base: position 42,333,021 of record CM044012.1, read on the forward strand.
TGAGGTGATCGGGTGGATAAATGAATCACGTCTGAGGTGATCGGGTGGATAAATGGATCACGTCTGAGGTGATCAATTGGTGTTTTTATTTTAAAAGTGATCATGTCTGAGATGATCAAATGCGCATAATGTGTCATCAATTGTGTAAGAAAACTAAGTGTCGGTAAATAAAACGACTAAAATGGCACAAGTATAGCCCAATCGTACGACAGCATGATGGGCATGATCCAGTCGTACGAATGGGGTATACGATTGTAGACAATCGTACAATTGGGCCATCCGAATAAGCCCAGTCGGACGACTGAAAGAGACCGACTATGCCAAACGTGCGAATGGAGGTCAATTGAACGATGGGAACTGGTCGATTGAGTGAATCGTACGACTTAGTTTCAGTCGCACGACTAAGTCAGGCGACTAGACTCGGTCGTACGATTGGATATTGAGTCGGTCGAATGAAATGAGCGAATAGGTTCAGTCGCCCAACTGAGATGAGTTTTAGTATAAATAGGGCACTCAATCGATCGCAGACCTCATTCGCCCAAATTCTCAAATCGCACCATTACTCTGCCAAAATTTCCTCTGATTTTAAACACCACTTTATACTCGATTTCTGACATCTTGGCTGTAACACCTCTGGAATCTAGCCAAATTAGAAAACTTACTGTATTATAGGACCCAATAAAGGTCCGGATTGATTTGGGCTTACTAAAGAAATCTTGCAAAACGAAACTAGCCTTTTGGGCCCAATAAGCCCAATAAGGGACCGAACATACAAACAAGGCCCATTTAAGGCCCAAATGCACGTTTACGAACTAATTGAAGGAGAAACCATGAAACAAAGAATTCTTATGTGATTTGAAACAACTATGGAAAAGATCCAAACTGAAAACGGATTCAGAACCCATACCGGGTAAATCCGGCAATTTAACGTGACCAACATGGGAAGATAACGCTCAAAATATCATTCTAATGCTTAATTGCATGCATTTAGATATCAAAATAATAATAAAAGCGCTCGTTCGAGGAAACGCGTAAAACCGTAAAACGTGCTGATATCGCGGCATCGTTTAATCGTTCGGTATGTTTTCAAATACAATAAAATTTTAACCTCGGAATCTTTTTAACGTTTCGTATAATCGAAGCTAACGGGAAATGAAATCTACAACGTTACGTGAGAACTAATTCGAACGCGTTACGAACCGAACCGTTAACGAACCTGTCATTTTATCTACTATATAAACCACTTTTACCCATTTTAGGGTTTCCAAGAATCAGAGAAGAGAGAAAGAGAGAGAGGCGGTCGCACACACCCCCCCCCCCAATTCGAACTCCGGCCAATATACGGCCACCGGCGTCGACCCCCGGCGAGTGCCGGCGTGTGACTAGCCCCCTTCGAGTCCCCTCGACACCCCGAGTCTGATGGAGGTGGTGATTTCGCTCTAAACATAGCAAAATGGCGTGAATCAAAGACGGGGGTAACGGTTGCAGGTCGGTTTGGAGGGGGTGTGGTTCGCGATGGTCGTGGCTGCAGATGTTGTCGGATGCGGTCGACGGTGACCTTGCGACCCTCGACCGCAGGGGTCCGGTGGTGACGGTGGTTGGCTGTGACCGTGGCTTGGCGATGATGGTTGGTTGCAGGTCGGGCCGATGGTGATGATGGTGGCCGACGGTTGGCTGCGGTAGTGAAGGTGATAGCAGCAGTGGTGTCGGCTGTGGCTGTTGGTGTTAGCAGTGGTGGTCAAACGGTGATTCCCGATGACTGCCTAAGGTGGCTGGGATCCGGAGGCCTCTTGGTTCTCGATCGATAGGCGGTTATGGCGAAGGGAGTAGTCGATTTGAGTTGTGGTTCTATTGAATCGGGGTCCCGAAAGTGGCGGTTGTGGTGGTGGCAGCTGTGATTTTGGGCTGTGATTTATGGTTGTGAATGTTACCGGTCGATGGTCGAAGGTTAAGTTGGCTGTTGAGTTGCAGGCGGTGACGGTTTTGGGATCTGGAAGCGAAAAGGTGACGGGTGCAGCATGGCTGCCAACGATGGTGGCACTAGAGTGATGGCTGTGGCAGTGACGGATGGTGGTGTTCGATTTGGTGTCGGCTAGGGTTGTAGGCTTCGGGGGAGATGATTATGGTTGTGGATAGTGGTTGTGGTAATGACTGTCGATGGTTGTTGTTGGTCATGGTAATGGAGTTGTTTGGTGATAGCCAATGGTGGTTTGAGGTTGTGACCGAATGGTAGTTGTGGTAATGGTGGTTGGTTGTAATCAGGGCTATGTTGTGTCGGTTATGGCGATGGTTATTGTTGGTTGTGCTTGATGGTGCTGCCTGTGATGGTAGTGGTAAGACGACGGTGGTAGTAATAATGGTTGTTTGAAGATGGTTGTGGTATTGGCTGATTACATGGTTGCATGCGGGTTTTGAATGTGGATATGTGTCGCGGTGATGGTTATTGGCTGCGATTGTAGCTGTTAGGGGTTGGAATTGGAAGTGGTTGGACAAGGGACAACACTAGACTAATGGCGTGAATAATCGGGAAGGTATACGTGCACGCTCGCTTATTTAACGTATCTACGAATCGATTGAGCTCGCCTTAAATTAGAATCATGTGATTATAAAACTTATCAAAAATGTTGTATAATAATAATAATAATGACAACATTAATAATAGTAGCGTTTGTTTATTGATATAATCGTATAAATTTCATTGTTACTACTAACATTATCAAAAGTGCTACAAGTAATAATACATTGTCACCATCATAACTTTTAGAGATACTTATTAACACAAATATAGCTATTATATACTAACGACTACTACTTATTATTTCATTACTATGGTTAAAATTATTAATATTAACGTTAAAGTCATTAATACTAATTTAAATCTCCAAATCAACCAATTATTGTTACAATTATTGTACTGAGAATCATTACTCGGATAAGAATATTGATTAATCTAATATGCACAAATTAGCACATGACAACAAATACTTGTACGAAAGCTAAGATACAACAAGGATACTAAACACCAACATAAAGTCAACTAAAGAGCTCAACCGCACGCATGTAATAGCATAGTGCTAATTCTAAACGTGCATCTTATATGTTCTAATTAGGATTGCTTTGTTGGTGATCATCATTTTTCTTCATTGAGCTCTGAATTGATATAAGCATACCAGGTGAGTTTACAGCCCCACTTTTACTTAATACTCTTTTTGGGAGAGAGAAACATGCTACTTTCATAAATGTTACATAACATTGGGTTTTTCTGTAATACTGCATATGTACATGATACTATGGTGTTATACCGCCCTTCGGACCGTTAATATGCAAATAGCGAGGTGATTGTTGGTAGATCTACTTGGGTTTGACACGCCCCACCCGGGCTAGTCGCGCTAGCTAGACTGGAGGTCTAACGGGTGAATGGTCAGCCTGTTTTACAGTGTTGTGGTGTGGGATCCACAGCCGGGCATACTTTATTACTATTGATTACGTGTCAACTCGATCACGACTTCATACACATAGTGATTGCTATGGGCTAGCTACCCATTATATGCTTTGATTACAAAACCCGAGAATTACATTACTGATACTTAATGTTTTCTGACAAACCTGTGAACTCACCAGTCTTGTACTGACTTTTGCATGTTTTCTCTCAGGACATTGAAATGACACGTTTAGGAGCACAGCATCCACTGCATGTCATTCCACTTTCATCCCAACTGTTTTCAAGATTTAATTTCATGTACTTTACATAAATAGGATTGGACGCGTGTTTGCGTGTTCCAAAACTGTTGTTAAATACTTTTCTGTTTTCACTTCCGCAATTCTTAAATACCAGTTGGTTTATTTCATTATTACTAAGAACTATTATGTTTTGTAATTATCGAGTCGTTTGGTGTAACTGATGCTTATCTGAGATCCTGGTTATGTCACACGTTTAACGGTAAAACCCCGTTTGTGGAAATTGAGGGTGTGACAGAGTGGTATCAGAGCATTAGTTATAGCGAACTAAAATGAACTTTGCATCTCATTTGCATTGCATTTTAGACTATAGCTGAATTTGCATTAGTTACACACACATAGATTACTAAGCTGTGCTTACTTAATTTGATTGCCTGAGAACTTTTGCTTTAACGTATCCCTGTGAGCTTACGACTACAGGGATGGTGACTCCGAGTTACTGTGAGTCACGGGAAGAGTTACGAATTCCTGAACTTTTGGTTACCTGAAAACTTTTGCTTTAACATATCCCTATGAGCTTACGACTACAGGGATGGTGGCTCCGAGTTGCTGTGAGTCACGGGAGGGGTTACTTATGAATTTCCTGAACCTTACTGGTCCTTTCGTATACTTTGATTTATCGACCCCGATATAGTACTTACATATTTGGTACTCCTATCCTTGATGACCACTGTACTTGACAAGATATGTTAGCCTGATAGGAGGAACCGGGGGTGATCATGCAAAGCAAATTACCATTACGGGTGCACACGTAATTGTAATTTGTCGTGCATGCTAAGTCCGGTGAATTTAGTCGGGTGGTAACGTTGTAGTCGGTATAAGTCATCGTTTCTATACCGTGAGCAAGAAATTTTCGATTTTCATAGAACATGGCTATTGATGTGGAAACTATCCTTCAATTCTACTTGTATGAATGCTCACTCTTACCTCGAATTCGGAGGAAATTCAAACCATGACATGTGTCCTAATCCCTCGGATTCGAACTGATCTTCTAGCTTGTCTGTTACTTTAAATTCCTGGACTTCTGATAAAAGGTTTATATAATTTAGTATATACATTATTGAATTCTATTAATTCATCGCTTTAAATGGGGTGATACATCATTATACGTACCCCATATTAATTCATCGATGTACCAATATCATACAATTTTAAATATACCTGCATGTTTTTATAAGTAATCGTAGAAAAAGTTTGTGATTCGAACGCGAAGATCTGAAGTAGAATACGATCTCGAACTATACAATAAGTATTAGAGTGGTAGTTAACCTTTTTGTGCTAGCGAGCACCTTGATAAAGTCCCACACTTGTTCGAATCAATGCGGTCGATAATAATGAAGAATTCATTGGAAGAACTCATGATCGAACTTAAAGGATGGTAATGCTCCAAAAGATGTATTAAGAAGCATAGAAGATCAGCTACAAGAAATATCATGTGTTAAATCACTTGAGATTCAACTACAATGAAGTGATAGACATGCATAAGATTGTAGACAAAGAAAGTCTGCATAATCATCCCCGACCATAAGCATTGGTGTTATTCCTCTCTAAATTTTCAAACCTCTCCTAAAGTGATTCTCTAATACCTTACCCTAGAACGCTCCATAACGTCGGAAATTCGAGCAAAAAGTCTTACTCCCATATCACGTTGGAACAATCGATATGATTATAAAGGATTGGAATCTAAACAGAGTTACTTGCTTCACGAATAGACCCTCTACAGGGCACAGTTACCTTGTAGAATATGGATCGCGGAAGAGGTCATGTAGAAGGTTGACCTTAATTGGGAAACACTATGAAGGAACAAGTGGAAACGTTTGCATCAATTCTGTAGCTTAAGACAACAGTTGAGGTTGCTGTTAAGGAAATTAAGTTGGAGAATAGAAGAAATACATATATATGGGGGTACTGAACTCGAAACTTGTATTAAGGAGCTGGTGGAAGGAAAGCAAATTTGATAGTTGTTAGATAAACGGATCATAAGACATAGGGTGTCACCTTGAAGAACCTTGATACACTTTGTGGGGAGAAGAATGGAATGCTCCTAATATGGATAGACTATCAAGAGTTGAATAAAGTTACCTAGAAGAAGCGATACCCCTTCCCAGAATTGTTAACCTGCTTAATCAGTTGCGAGATACTACATACACCTTAAATGTATCAGCCGAGAAAATAAGTGAAACGATGGTACAAGGCAATCTCCTAGCCACCCGACAATTTAACATGCGAAGGGTTACATTGTACATGAACGGAAACTATGGGGGGCGACTTTTACTAAATAAAAAAAATATGCATTTGGATACCTTATCTGTGCTACTCTTCCAACTACCCATTAGAATACTAGTTCAAACACAATAGGGTGATCAATAATCGGTGATAACAACCGCATTGATAAATGCTGATAGCCTACAGTTAGGCTTATCCTCTATTGCCATTACCTGCATCGCACCTGAAACTTGCGAATTTTTCCAACGTCAATTCACAAGAGCTTATGACATATCCTAGATGGGAAAACTCTCACCATGCGTAAGTTAAGATGTATGGAACTACTCGAAGACTGAGATTATTATATACAGTATTGTTCCTGGAGTAGGAAGGTTACAGTATTCTTCATTCCTATCAGTCATGAAAACCTTCTAGATTTAACTTGGCCAGAATAAGTGCGCTAGTTCTAGATATTAATCTGTACTCTTGGGGAACCCAAATCCTCCTTGAACTGAAGTCTTTAATCTATGACATCTTATGACCGATTACCTTAGTATTCTAATGAGACTGATAGTGACGTATAGCCGACTCGACTATTACGTCTAATTGAAGTCATTCGCACAAACATCTGATTCTTCACAATCTTTCATAAGATTCTCCGTGAGGACGGAAATACCGCCGAGAGTTTTGTGTTCGCCTCCTTGCTAGATTTATCTAGCGGGACGGTGTAATGAACCACAATGGAACACCTTTTCTTGTCAAAATCTGTACAGCTTTCAACTAATCGAGTACTGAATCCAAATATCTATGCATGAAACAACTCACTAGTTTTGACAAGCATGTTCAAACATCAGGATACTTACTTGAATCTAGACAAACCCAATTATTCAAAACATAATCGACAACTTTCATCCTAGAATGCTCAGCTGAATAGCTTTAAACTCTTAAGGCTCATACTATGAGTGTATTACACTCGGAAACAATGTCAGCGATACTAAAATTTCGAGGACGAAATTTCTTAAAGGAGGGGAGAATGTAACACCTCTGGAATCTAGCCAAATTAGAAAACTTACTGTATTATAGGACCCAATAAAGGTCCGGATTGATTTGGGCTTACTAAAGAAATCTTGCAAAACGAAACTAGCCTTTTGGGCCCAATAAGCCCAATAAGGGCCCGAACATACAAACAAGGCCCATTTAAGGCCCAAATGCACGTTTACGAACTAATTGAAGGAGAAACCATGAAACAAAGAATTCTTATGTGATTTGAAACAACTATGGAAAAGATCCAAACTGAAAACGGATTCAGAACCCATACCGGGTAAATCCGGCAATTTAACGTGACCAACATGGGAAGATAACGCTCAAAATATCATTCTAATGCTTAATTGCATGCATTTAGATATCAAAATAATAATAAAAGCGCTCGTTCGAGGAAACGCGTAAAACCGTAAAACGTGCTGATATCGCGGCATCGTTTAATCGTTCGGTATGTTTTCAAATACAATAAAATTTTAACCTCGGAATCTTTTTAACGTTTCGTATAATCGAAGCTAACGAGAAATGAAATCTACAACGTTACGTGAGAACTAATTCGAACGCGTTACGAACCGAACCGTTAACGAACCTGTCATTTTATCTACTATATAAACCACTTTTACCCATTTTAGGGTTTCCAAGAATCAGCGAAGAGAGAAAGAGAGAGAGGCGGTCGCACACCCCCCCCCCCAATTCGAACTCCGGCCAATATACGGCCACCGGCGACGACCCCCGGCGAGTGCCGGCGTGTGACTAGCCCCCTTCGAGTCCCCTCGACACCCCGAGTCTGATGGAGGTGGTGATTTCGCTCCAAACATAGCAAAATGGCGTGAATCAAAGACGGGGGTAACGGTTGCAGGTCGGTTTGGAGGGGGTGTGGTTCGCGATGGTCGTGGCTGCAGATGTTGTCGGATGCGGTCGACGGTGACCTTGCGACCCTCGACCGCAGGGGTCCGGTGGTGACGGTGGTTGGCTGTGACCGTGGCTGGGCGATGATGGTTGGTTGCAGGTCGGGCCGATGGTGATGATGGTGGCCGACGGTTGGCTGCGGTGGTGAAGGTGATAGCAGCAGTGGTGTCGGCGGTGGCTGTTGGTGTTGGCAGTGGTGGTCAAACGGTGATTCCCGATGACTGCCTAAGGTGGCTGGGATCCGGAGGCCTCTTGGTTCTCGATCGATAGGCGGTTATGGCGAAGGGAGTAGCCGATTTGAGTTGTGGTTCTATTGAATCGGGGTCCCGAAAGTGGCGGTTGTGGTGGTGGCAGCTGTGATTGTGGGCTGTGATTTATGGTTGTGAATGTTACCGGTCGATGGTCGAAGGTTAAGTTGGCTGTTGAGTTGCAGGCGGCGACGGTTTTGGGATCTGGAAGCGAAAAGGTGACGGGTGCAGCATGGCTGCCAACGATGGTGGCACTAGAGTGATGGCTGTGGCAGTGACGGATGGTGGTGTTCGATTTGGTGTCGGCTAGGGTTGTAGGCTTCGGGGGAGATGATTATGGTTGTGGATAGTGGTTGTGGTAATGACTGTCGATGGTTGTTGTTGGTCATGGTAATGGAGTTGTTTGGTGATAGCCAATGGTGGTTTGAGGTGGTGACCGAATGGTAGTTGTGGTAATGGTGGTTGGTTGTAATCGGGGCTATGTTGTGTCGGTTATGGCGATGGTTGTTGTTGGTTGTGCTTGATGGTGCTGCCTGTGATGGTAGTGGTAAGACGACGGTGGTAGTAATAATGGTTGTTTGAAGATGGTTGTGGTATTGGCTGATTACATGGTTGCATGCGGGTTTTGAATGTGGATATGTGTCGCGGTGATGGTTATTGGCTGCGATTGTAGCTGTTAGGGGTTGGAATTGGAAGTGGTTGGACAAGGGACAACACTAGACTAATGGCGTGAATAATCGGGAAGGTATACGCGCACGCTCGCTTATTTAACGTATCTACGAATCGATTGAGCTCGCCTTAAATTAGAATCATGTGATTATAAAACTTATCAAAAATGTTGTATAATAATAATAATAATGACAACATTAATAATAGTAGCGTTTGTTTATTGATATAATCGTATAAATTTCATTGATACTACTAACATTATCAAAAGTGATACAAGTAATAATACATTGTCACCATCATAACTTTTAGAGATACTTATTAACACAAATATAGCTATTATATACTAACGACTACTACTTATTATTTCATTACTATGGTTAAAATTATTAATATTAACGTTAAAGTCATTAATACTAATTTAAATCTCCAAATCAACCAATTATTGTTACAATTATTGTACTGAGAATCATTACTCGGATAAGAATATTGATTAATCTAATATGCACAAATTAGCACATGACAACAAATACTTGTACGAAAGCTAAGATACAACAAGGATACTAAACACCAACATAAAGTCAACTAAAGAGCTCAACCGCACGCATGTAATAGCATAGTGCTAATTCTAAACGTGCATCTTATATGTTCTAATTAGGATTGCTTTGTTGGTGATCATCATTTTTCTTCATTGAGCTCTGAATTGATATAAGCATACCAGGTGAGTTTACAGCCCCACTTTTACTTAATACTCTTTTTGGGAGAGAGAAACATGCTACTTTCATAAATGTTACATAACATTGGGTTTTTCTGTAATACTGCATATGTACATGATACTATGGTGTTATACCGCCCTTCGGACCGTTAATATGCAAATAGCGAGGTGATTGTTGGTAGATCTACTTGGGTTTGACACGCCCCACCCGGGCTAGTCGCGCTAGCTAGACTGGAGGTCTAACGGGTGAATGGTCAGCCTGTTTTACAGTGTTGTGGTGTGGGATCCACAGCCGGGCATACTTTATTACTATTGATTACGTGTCAGCTCGGTCACGACTTCATACACATAGTGATTGCTATGGGCTAGCTACCCATTATATGCTTTGATTACAAAACCCGAGAATTACATTACTGATACTTAATGTTTTCTGACAAACCTGTGAACTCACCAGTCTTGTACTGACTTTTGCATGTTTTCTCTCAGGACATTGAAATGGCACGTTTAGGAGCACAGCATCCACTGCATGTCATTCCACTTTCATCCCAACTGTTTTCAAGATTTAATTTCATGTACTTTACATAAATAGGATTGGACGCGTGTTTGCGTGTTCCAAAACCGTTGTTAAATACTTTTCTGTTTTCGCTTCCGCAATTCTTAAATACCAGTTGGTTTATTTCATTATTACTAAGAACTATTATGTTTTGTAATTATCGAGTCGTTTGGTGTAACTGATGCTTATCTGAGATCCTGGTTATGTCACACGTTTAACGGTAAAACCCCGTTTGTGGAAATTGAGGGTGTGACATTGGCATTCGTATACAGGTATTACGCGACTGATTGATGATGTTTACAGTCGACTTGGTTTTGAATCCGAGACTATATGACCTAGTTATTGAACCGACATTAAGTTGACAAATAACCTAACTAATACACTTAAAATGTTGAAATAAATTAAATTAGTGAGTTAGGTATATCATTTCGAGTCCAAAGAACATAAACTTAACGTTTAATCTTGCAAATTGATCAATCTGTGTTTTAAATGGAATCGATCAGTGCAGAATGCGATTGGAGCCCAGAATGAACGTCAATCGCACGATTAAAGTGTGCGATTCAATCGATCGGCTGAATGAATAATGCGAATGAGTTCATTCGGTCGACTGACCTAATCGCAGGTTCAGTCACCCAATTGAACTCAATCGCATGACATATCAACCGATTGAAACCCAGCCGCATCAATGATCAACCGACTGAACTCAGTCGCAAAGTTCAATCGCACGATTGAACTGGACTGACTTTTTCTGATTTGATCAAACTTTTTTTTCTTTATGATCTAACGTGCATTTGTTATTTGTTACAGGAAGATGGCTAACCGATGGTCCATTAATCCAAAGCACAACATCTGTGCTCACTTGGATTACACCTCGAGGAATGGTGGTGAGTTCGAGGGTATCATCGCGTTTCTTAAGAGATCACATATATACAGAGCCATATCTACACCATGCACTCCCTATTAATCGATTCAGAAGGCATTCTGGGAGGGAGCATCAGTTGATCGATCTGACGAACCCTACTGCATCAGAAGCACCATCTTTGGTAGGGAAATCGAGATTACAGCTGCAGATATCCGTCAAGTATTAGGATTTGGAGACGATGAGGATCATCCACTAAGGCTACATCCTCTCACTATCCGAGGTTGCTTTATGAGGATAGGATACTGTGGGGACATCAACTCAGGTGTGCTGAACAAGAGCAACCTGAGCCCCCAATACAAGTATCTGGCACATGTTATTCTGAAGTGCATTGCTTCTCGGAGGGGTGGGTTTGATGATTTATCTGACCAAATCCAGAATGCTTATGTTGCATTGGTCCTAAACCACCCCTTCAGCTTCTCCAACATGATCTTTACTTATCTGATAGAGAACTTAGAGGCAAAAGGGAAAGAAGGCTTTTGTATGTATCCCCGATTTCTTCAGCTGATATTCGATAAGAAGCTGCCAGAGCTGCCTAAGGAGAGAGCGATGCTGTGGTGTTGGAAATCATGGATGACACCACTCTGGGCAGAATGAAGGTATATAGGGGCAAGCAGGTCAAGCCCCAGATGAAGAGATTGATAGGGCATCTGGCCCGTGTAGATTATGTGGCGCCGAGAAGGCGCAAATGGCGTCATGATGACAGTAAGTGTGACACTGAGCTTATTGATATACCATCTGATGACTCAGGTGACGATGACAGTGAGGATAGAGACAGTGGGCCAGTTGCTTCAGAAGGCCCCACTACTCATACAGCTCAGCCATCACCACCACACACTGACACGGCGACTGCCGGGTTTGTTCATGATTTCTACCCTCCGGATGATGAAGAAGAAAGCGAAGAAGGGTTGACAAAGAGGGTCGGAAGCAAGGTAGTTGCTACAGAAAGAGGACTAAAGGTAGTTGGTGGACATTCTGGTACATCAGGGGATACTCGCACAGAGTCTGATCCTTCATATGCCCCTGATCAGCCCAGCAACACAGGGGGAGCACCAATGTCCACGGGTAAGAGGAGGAAGACCATGGCTCATCCGCATGGTAAGAAGGGAAAGAGACTGAGATTCACCATTTCTGTCACTACCACAGCTACCACCTCTACACCATCCCAAACCTCTCAAGCCACCACCACTGTCACTACATCTATACCATCCACCACCACCACCATTATACCTCCTACCGCTTCATTCACAACCTCTCCCATTTTCACTACAGCCACCACAACCACCACTACACCTCCTACCACTTCATTCACACCATCTCCCATTTTCACCACAACCACCACTACTCACCAAACAGGACCTTCCTCATTCCCAACAGGCTCATACATTCCTCCCATTTCTGTGGCAGAGCAGCTTGCAGCATTAAACAGCATGGTGCTCAAGCTGCTAGCTTCTAATGAGGCTAAGACAGCTCAGATACACCAGTTGAGAGAGATGAATTCTTCCCAAGCTCAGCTGATCTCTCAACAAGCTGATCAGATCACCAGACTCCTAGAGCACAGAGATAAGACTGCTAAGAAGCTGGAGGAGTTGAAGCTGCGAATAAGACGATCATGCTGAAGCTCAAAGGGACTCAAAGTGAGCCTTTCAAGATTGGTGAAGGCCAAGATGATAATGAGGAGGAAGATGATGATGAGGAGGAAGATGACGATGATGATGAAAGTGATGAAGGTGAAGAAGGAGATGACAAGCATGATGAAGGTGATGATGAAGTTGATGATGATGCTGGAGATCAAGGTGCTAAAGCATCAGAAGAGAGGCGTACTAAGCAATGTCAAGACCAAAGATCCTCTACTTCTGCTCCACCTGATGATACTCCATCGGTTGAAGACAAAAGTACCTACTAGATATTTTTGTCTTTTGTATTTAAAAGCTTTTATACCTGACCATTGTGTAAAACTTATGTATTTGATGTTTATATCTATCTACTTAATATTGATTGTGCTTGATTTCTTACTAATAAGTAATGTGTTGCATGTTTAAATCAAGCAGATCCTAATTTTCAAAGGGACAAATACGATGTTGAATCCCTTCAGCAGGTCAAGCGTCAGTTAACAATGATTCTTGATCTGCAGGGAATCGTAAGGAGGTCAGTTGAATACACTCCAGAAGAGGGGGAGATAGTGCACAGTTTCACTACAGAGCAGTTGGCCGAAATGTTCAAACTAAATACCGACGAGATAGTGAAAGACACTCCAGAATTCCAAGTAGACAGTGATGAAGAACTGCATGATGTTGATGAGATCGAAATAGAAGATGTGACAGATCAATATTATCTGGAGTACACAGACACCGAAGGTCATGTCATTCCAAATCTGGATGACAATCTGGTTAGTGAGACCTTCGAGACTCTGGATAAAATGGAAGAAGAGTCTGATAAACAAGAGGAGACAGCCCGAGCCACAGAGGAGGAAATCAAAATTAGAAAGGCTAAATGGGCTGCATGTTTTGAGGATCTACGAGCCCAACGAAGTGCTTCAACGTCAAATGTCTACACAAAGTTGTATAGAGTGAAGAAACACCAAAAGGTGTCGGGAAAGATCATATCGTGGGCTTATTTTGATGATCTTAATGCTTATGCAGTTAAGAGGGAGAAAAGTATTGAGTATTTTAGATTCCCACACGATCTAAAAACTCTACCTGGTTTTGAGCTAAACCAACTGCCTAAGCTAAAGCTGCTTTATGCTGATCCGAGGAAGATGTCAAGATGGTTTGAAGCTGCATTGAAGAAAGAGTACCACACTCGGTGGGTGAAATTCAGGCCTCAGCAACCTACGAGGTACATTAGAAGGTCTGAAGTGGATCCCAGAACCGGGAAACTAAAGATAGTGCTGAAGTGGAGTCCACCGCGTACCATGTCTAAGATCCCTCTAAGGGAAATGCCACAGGACATCACTCCACACTTCAAGTGGTGGTACTACGATTGGCGAACAGGAGAAGCGGTCATAGTTCTAAATAAAGAAGGACAAATGGAGGTTATCAGGGTATTCGACCCAATGTGGCTTACTAACTTGTCAGCTGAAGATGTTTACACTTTATACCAGTGGCCACTGTTCTATGACGTGCAAGATATTGTACAAGCCCTCTAATTCCAAAACGTGATCAGACTCTGCTTTGCATTTGAAATACATGCAGGAGTTACAAGAGAGGAGAAGTACTAGAAATTTGAAGAGGTTATGGGTCAAGTAAGACGTTAGATGAATCTAGGTCCAAGGGGGAGTTTGTTGATACATATGTACCTAGATTCTGATCTCAATGTAATATCTTTGTAATGTCCTACATATATGTAACTGAAAGATGATTAATGAAATGCAAATGGTTGTATGTGCTTATAATGTTTAATGTTTCATTAATGGGTTGTGTAATGTATGGTTGATTAATTATATAGGTAGGTGATTGTTTGAATTGATATGCGTGATGTAATGATAACTAATACGTTCAAACTTAACATTATGAAGTCATCATGCGAATGGCCCATGCCAATGGACCATACGCATGAATAACTTCATGCAAATGACTCAGTCGCACGACTGAACCAGGAGACAGGATCAGTCGTAAGACTAGAGCATGAGATTGAACTAGTCGTATGACTGAATTCTCAGTCGTACGTATGGATCAAGCGCATAGCTCAATCGCACGACTGAACCAGCGTATGGTTCAGTCGTACGAATGAGAAACCCTTACCTATAAATACCACTTAATTCGTGGAAAAATATGACACTTCGAATACTTGCAACCCTAGTCGACCCAGAGCGCCCTGTTCGTCCATTCCAACTTCACAAAACGTTTCAGATCATTCCTAGTTCGTTCTTAACGTTTTCTAATCGTTAGGTTTGATCTTGTTAACGTTTTCCCTGATTGGATCACCAATCAAATAGGATTCCGCACTATTTGATTTAGCTTCACGTTTGAATCAGTTAGTACTCCGTCCGTACACGGTCCTAACAGTTTGCAACTTGAATCAATCACTACCTAGCCGCGACATATCTTCAACTTGATAATCGTCATTCCAATCGAAAGAGGTAAATTAAATACACCCATAAACTCGATTTCAAGTGGGAAACAAAAGCCCTATGTTTGTATCCATTAACAATAACGAATTGATGTTCAATTTGGTTGAAATCAAATCTGGGGTTCATGTGTTTTGAGGGTTTTCTTTAAAAGTGTTCTTAAGTTTTAAAAACCAAATGCTAACACGGGCAAGAGCCTTCGTTCAACGGTAAGATGCATGGCCCTCAAGCAGGAGGTCCCCGGTTTGAACCCGGGGAGCCTCATATATTCTTTTTAGCCTTTTTGGCCTTCAAACTAGATGGTAAAAATTTCTAAAAAATTATAAACAAAGTCGTTTGTTAAATTGTGTTAATTTTAAAACCATTTAATTATTTTTCTGTAATTTATTTATAAAAATACCTTTATATTTTTATTTAATATTCTAAAGTTAATGTTATAGTTAGTATATATTTTTATAAAATTTAGACTTTAAATACTGGTTAATTTACACCAATTACTATTTCAAACACTGCCTTTAAGTTATTGTTTAAGTCGTGTTTATCTAATTTAGTTATAAAGCTTTATTTAAACTTTATAAATATTACAAATTATAATAAATGTTATTCTTATCTTTATATAAAATATAAATATATTGTTCCCAAGAAAATATAATTGATTTTCATTTGTTAATATAATTATTTGACAAAACCCCAAATACCAATGAAAACCCTAGTTTTCGCTAAAACATTAAACTTATTATTATCAAAGCTTTAACCTTGTGAATGTATATATAGGTGCCTTGTGACGATTCATCTTGGAACGATGTTTATTATTCTTATTAATCTACATTACATACTTATTTGACATGTGAGTTTCCTTACCCCTTTTTATGATTTTCACACTATTTTGGGGTGAAACATGATACTTATACATCATACACTTATAAACGTTTGAGACTTGTAAAGCACTTGCAATTCATCTTTATTTTTTGTCATAGTTATTTGTGTGTTGTAAGTGATTATATGAGATACATAGTTTGTTTACAATCATTAACTATTGCTAGCCTGGCGACGTCTTAGATCTTTGGGCCTGACAAGCCTATTTGATGCTAAAGCCGAGGTATTGCCGGCTCCTGATGACGTATGCTTGTTCATCATGGGAACCAAATACACTTAGCCAATCATATATACTTGTAATTAAGTCGAGGTTTAGTTGTAACGATATGTATTCTATAACCTTACTAACTTATAACCTAGGACATGAATTGCTACTTGTAACCTTATCATATTATGTATGAATACCTTGGAAACTCACCAACTATTTTTAGTTGACCTTTTATTTTTATCAGTAATCCTCAAGTTTAAAGTGAACTTTTGAAGCTTGCATAATCTAGGACTTGGACCTAGTTAATGAAATAAAAAGATTATATTTTATTATGTTATGTTTGAACTTATTTCATGTTTAAGACTTATGTTGTAATTCCTTTTGAAACTTATAATTTGAATATCAACATTTAAATATAGCGTTATGTGGCTGTGAACAATCTTAACCCTCACATCTCGACGATTCCACCGTCAAGGTTGGGGTGTGACATAGGACACGCAGGGTTTTATAGAAGGTTCATTAAGGGCTTTAGTGATATAACTAAACCCTTATGTAACTTACTTTTGAAAGACATACCCTTTGTGTTCGATAAAGAATGTTTACATGCTTTTAACACTTTAAAAGAGAAATTAGTGGAAGCCCCAATCTTGCAATCACCTAATTGGTCACTTTCGTTTGAAATTATGTGTGATGCAAGCGACTTTGCAATCGGGACTGTTTTAGGTCAACGGGTGGATAAGAAACCCATTGCCATATATTATGCAAGAAAAACATTAGCCGATCGATATATAATTAAATTACACAACAACTGAAAAGGAATTGCTTGCAGTAGTATATGCCTTAGATAAATTCCGGTTATGTATATGGGGGAGTAAAGTAATTGTTTGTTCTGATCATAGTTTAGTCAGGTATCTAATGGATAAAAAGGATGCCAAATCTTGACTTATACAATGGATCTTGCTACTACAAGAATTTGACTTGAAGATACGTGATAAGAAGGGAAGTGAAAATGTAGTCGCGGATCATTTATCAAGAGTGGTGCATCAAACCACTGATTCACATCAAGAGATTATGAGACATTCCCAGATGAGCAATTACTATCCATATCTTCCGAAGCATGGTATGCTAACTTTGCAAATTATTTGGCTGCAGGTACCACTCCCGACCATTGGAACAAGAGGAAAAGACAACAATTCATGTCGCAGGTGAAATATTACATTTGGGATGAACCAGACCTATTCAAGGTTGGAGCGGATCAAATCATCTGGCGATGTATTCCCGAATCCAAAATTCCAGACGTGTTAGAACGTGCACACTCATCCGCATGCGGGAGTCATTTTAGCGGACAGAAAACGGGTCACAAGATCCTTTCTTGTTGACTCTTTTGACCTACTATCTTTCGTGATTCGTATAATTTTGCTAAAATTGTTTAAAATGTCAACAAATAGGAAGTATATCAAAACACAATGAAATGCTCATGCAACCAATTCTTGTGGTTGACATCTTTGATGTTTGGGGAATTGATTAGTCCACCAAGTTAAATGCTGCTTTATGGGCCTATCGTACTGCTTTCAAGATGCCTATAGGCACAACCCCATATCGGTTGGTCTACGGTAAAGGATGTCATTTACCCGTCAAACTAGCACATCGTGCTTTATAGGAAATTAAAAATGTTAACCTCCATTACAATGTTACAGGAAATGCAAGGAAGTTGAGTTTGAACGAACTAGAAGAATTAAGGAACGAGGCATACGAGACGACAACCGTATATAAGACAAGGATGAAAGAGGTACATGATGTTAAACTGTGGAAGAAGACCTTTGCAGTCGGCCAGAAGGTGTGGTTGTATAACTAATGGTTGAAACTGTTTCCGGGTAAGTTGAAAAGCAAATGGATGGGACCGTACGTTGTAATTTGAGTTGATAAGTTTGGCGATATCAAGATTGAAGACCCTAAAGACGGTGTACGACAAATGGTGAATGGGAATCAATTGAAACATTATAATAAATGTTATTCTTATCTTTATATAAAATATAAATATATTGTTCCCAAGAAAATATAATTGATTTTCATTTGTTAATATAATTATTTGACAAAACCCCAAATACCAATGAAAACCCTAGTTTTCGCTAAAACATTAAACTTATTATTATCAAAGCTTTAACCTTGTGAATGTATATATAGGTGCCTTGTGACGATTCATCTTGGAACGACGTTTATTATTCTTATTAATCTACATTACATACTTATTTGACATGTGAGTTTCCTTACCCCTTTTTATGATTTTCACACTATTTTGGGGTGAAGCATGATACTTATACATCATATACTTATAAACGTTTGAGACTTGTAAAGCACTTGCAATTCATCTTTATTTTTTGTCATAGTTATTTGTGTGTTGTAAGTGATTATATGAGATACATAGTTTGTTTACAATCATTAACTATTGCTAGCCTGGCGACGTCTTAGATCTTTGGGCCCGACAAGCCTATTTGATGCTAAAGCCGAGGTATTGCCGGCTCCTGATGACGTATGCTTGTTCATCATGGGAACCAAATACACTTAGCCAATCATATATACTTGTAATTAAGTCGAGGTTTGGTTGTAACGATATGTGTTCTATAACCTTACTAACTTATAACCTAGGACATGAATTGCTACTTGTAACCTTATCATATTATGTATGAATACCTTGGAAACTCACCAACTATTTTTAGTTGACCTTTTATTTTTATCATGTTTAAGGTAATCCTCAAGTTTAAAGTGAACTTTTGAAGCTTGCATAATCTAGGACTTGGACCTAGTTAATGAAATAAAAGATTATATTTTATTATGTTATGTTTGAACTTATTTCATGTTTGAGACTTATGTTGTAATTCCTTTTGAAACTTATAATTTGAATATCAACATTTAAATATAGCGTTATGTGACTGTGAACAATCTTAACCCTCACATCTCGACGATTCCGCCGTCAAGGTTGGGGTGTGACATAGGACACGCAGGGTTTTATAGAAGGTTCATTAAGGGCTTTAGTGTCATAACTAAACCCTTATGTAACTTACTTTTGAAAGACATACCCTTTGTGTTCGATAAAGAATGTTTACATGCTTTTAACACTTTAAAAGAGAAATTAGTGGAAGCCCCAATCTTGCAATCACCTAATTGGTCACTTTCGTTTGAAATTATGTGTGATGCAAGCGACTTTGCAATCCGGACTGTTTTAGGTCAACGGGTGGATAAGAAACCCATTGCCATATATTATGCAAGCAAAACATTAGCCGATATATAATTAAATTACACAACAACTGAAAAGGAATTGCTTGCAGTAGTATATGCCTTAGATAAATTCCGGTTATGTATATGGGGGAGTAAAGTAATTGTTTGTTCTGATCACAGTTTAGTCAGGTATCTAATGGATAAAAAGGATGCCAAATCTTGACTTATACAATGGATCTTGCTACTACAAGAATTTGACTTGAAGATACGTGATAAGAAGGGAAGTGAAAATGTAGTCGCGGATCATTTATCAAGAGTGGTGCATCAAACCACTGATTCACATCAAGAGATTATGAGACATTCCCAGATGAGCAATTACTATCCATTTCTTCCGAAGCATGGTATGCTAACTTTGCAAATTATTTGGCTGCAGGTACCACTCCCAACCATTGGAACAAGAGGAAAAGACAACAATTCATGTCGCAGGTGAAATATTACATTTGGGATGAACCAGACCTATTCAAGGTTGGAGCGGATCAAATCATCCGGCGATGTATTCCCGAATCCAAAATTCCAGACGTGTTAGAACGTGCACACTCATCCGCATGCGGGAGTCATTTTAGCGGACAGAAAACGGGTCACAAGATCCTTTCTTGTTGACTCTTTTGACCTACTATCTTTCGTGATTCGTATAATTTTGCTAAAATTGTTTAAAATGTCAACAAATGGGAAGTATATCAAAACACAATGAAATGCTCATGCAACCAATTCTTGTGGTTGACATCTTTGATGTTTGGGGAATTGATTAGTCCACCAAGTTAAATGCTGCTTTATGGGCCTATCGTACTGCTTTCAAGATGCCTATTGGCACAACCCCATATCGGTTGGTCTACGGTAAAGGATGTCATTTACCCGTCAAACTAGCACATCGTGCTTTATGGGAAATTAAAAATGTTAACCTCCATTACAATATTACAGGAAATGCAAGGAAGTTGAGTTTGAACGAACTAGAAGAATTAAGGAACGAGGCATACGAGACGACAACCGTATATAAGACAAGGATGAAAGAGGTACATGATGTTAAACTATGGAAGAAGACCTTTGCAGTCGGCCAGAAGGTGTGGTTGTATAACTAATGGTTGAAACTGTTTCCGGGTAAGTTGAAAAGCAAATGGATGGGACCGTACGTTGTAATTTGAGTTGATAAGTTTGGCGATATCAAGATTGAAGACCCTAAAGACGGTGTACGACAAATGGTGAATGGGAATCAATTGAAACATTATAATAAATGTTATTCTTATCTTTATATAAAATATAAATATATTGTTCCCAAGAAAATATAATTGATTTTCATTTGTTAATATAATTATTTGACAAAACCCCAAATACCAATGAAAACCCTAGTTTTCGCTAAAACATTAAACTTATTATTATCAAATCTTTAACCTTGTGAATGTATATATAGGTGCTTTGTGACGATTCATCTTGGAACGACGTTTATTATTCTTATTAATCTACATTACATACTTATTTGACATGTGAGTTTCCTTACCCCTTTTTATGATTTTCACACTATTTTAGGGTGAAGCATGATACTTATACATCATACACTTATAAACATTTGAGACTTGTAAAGCACTTGCAATTCATCTTTATTTTTTGTCATAGTTATTTGTGTGTTGTAAGTGATTATATGAGATACATAGTTTGTTTACAATCATTAACTATTGCTAGCCTGGCGACGTCTTAGATCTTTGGGCCTGACAAGCCTATTTGATGCTAAAGCCGAGGTATTGCCGGCTCCTGATGACGTATGCTTGTTCATCATGGGAACCAAATACACTTAGCCAATCATATATACTTGTAATTAAGTCGAGGTTTGGTTGTAACGATATGTGTTCTATAACCTTACTAACTTATAACCTAGGACATGAATTGCTACTTGTAACCTTATCATATTATGTATGAATACCTTGGAAACTCACCAACTATTTTTAGTTGACCTTTTATTTTTATCATGTTTAAGGTAATCCTCAAGTTTAAAGTGAACTTTTGAAGCTTGCATAATCTAGGACTTGGACCTAGTTAATGAAATAAAAAGATTATATTTTATTATGTTATGTTTGAACTTATTTCATGTTTGAGACTTATGTTGTAATTCCTTTTGAAACTTATAATTTGAATATCAACATTTAAATATAGCGTTATGTGGCTGTGAACAATCTTAACCCTCACATCTCGACGATTCCGCCGTCAAGGTTGGGGTGTGACATAGGACACGCAGGGTTTTATAGAAGGTTCATTAAGGGCTTTAGTGATATAACTAAACCCTTATGTAACTTACTTTTGAAAGACATACCCTTTGTGTTCGATAAAGAATGTTTACATGCTTTTAACACTTTAAAAGAGAAATTAGTGGAAGCCCCAATCTTGCAATCACCTAATTGGTCACTTTCGTTTGAAATTATGTGTGATGCAAGCGACTTTGCAATCCGGACTGTTTTAGGTCAACGGGTGGATAAGAAACCCATTGCCATATATTATGCAAGCAAAACATTAGCCGATATATAATTAAATTACACAACAACTGAAAAGGAATTGCTTGCAGTAATATATGCCTTAGATAAATTCCGGTTATGTATATGGGGGAGTAAAGTAATTGTTTGTTCTGATCACAGTTTAGTCAGGTATCTAATGGATAAAAAGGATGCCAAATCTTGACTTATACAATGGATCTTGCTACTACAAGAATTTGACTTGAAGATACGTGATAAGAAGGGAAGTGAAAATGTAGTCGCGGATCATTTATCAAGAGTGGTGCATCAAACCACTGATTCACATCAAGAGATTATGAGACATTCCCAGATGAGCAATTACTATCCATATCTTTCGAAGCATGGTATGCTAACTTTGCAAATTATTTGGCTGCAGGTACCACTCCCGACCATTGGAACAAGAGGAAAAGACAACAATTCATGTCGCAGGTGAAATATTACATTTGGGATGAACCAGACCTATTCAAGGTTGGAGCGGATCAAATCATCCGGCGATGTATTCCCGAATCCAAAATTCCAGACGAGTTAGAACGTGCACACTCATCCGCATGCGGGAGTCATTTTAGCGGACAGAAAACGGGTCACAAGATCCTTTCTTGTTGACTTTTTTGACCAACTATCTTTCGTGATTCGTATAATTTTGCTAAAATTGTTTAAAATGTCAACAAATGGGAAGTATATCAAAACACAATGAAATGCTCATGCAACCAATTCTTGTGGTTGACATCTTTGATGTTTGGGGAATTGATTAGTCCACCAAGTTAAATGCTGCTTTATGGGCCTATCGTACTGCTTTCAAGATGCCTATTGGCACAACCCCATATCGGTTGGTCTACGGTAAAGGATGTCATTTACCCGTCAAACTAGCACATCGTGCTTTATGGGCAATTAAAAATGTTAACCTCCATTACAATGTTACACGAAATGCAAGGAAGTTGAGTTTGAACGAACTAGAAGAATTAAGGAACGAGGCATACGAGACGACAACCGTATATAAGACAAGGATCAAAGAGGTACATGATGTTAAACTATGGAAGAAGACCTTTGCAGTCGGCCAGAAGGTGTGGTTGTATAACTAATGGTTGAAACTGTTTCCGGGTAAGTTGAAAAGCAAATGGATGGGACCGTACGTTGTAATTTGAGTTGATAAGTTTGGCGATATCAAGATTGAAGACCCTAAAGACGGTGTACGACAAATGGTGAATGGGAATCAATTGAAACATTATTTGGAAAGCAAGGATATGAGCAAAAACAGTGACGAGTTGGTGAGCTTGTTGGAAAGTGCACCAACTTACACGACCAATCAATAAGGATCAGGAAACGGTCTGGTTGAACACCTAAAACTTAGCGTGTTTTAAGAGGCAACTCGGTGGTGGGTATGTTCACTAGAAATCGTCACGAGACTTCACTCGTCCACTCGGGCATACCGAGTGGTTTAAAAGGCTTGTTGCATACGCTAAATGCAACCGTGATTCCTATGAAAGTGAGTTTAGTTTTTTTTAATTTTCTGTTTATTTGTTATTATGTTAATTTGTTTGGTTTTATGCAAGTACATGCAAACACCCAAGTGTGGGGAAACTCATGGCTAACGAGGTATGTTGAACTTAATTTTTCGAAGATTCGGGGCGAATCATGATTTTTTGGTGGGATGCGCGAATGTGGCACGATGTCAGAATTTCAAAAAAACAAATAAAAACATTTAATTGATTTTTTAAGTTAGCTTCATTTTATTTTATTAGTTTCTATTTTTATATCATTAGTTGGTATTCTTAAAAAAATAATAAGAAAAAAAGGAGAAAACGTAGTGGTTCAAAAAAGATCAAAGTAATTTAGCTCTATGAGTCATGTAAATAAGGATGGTTTAATGGTTTGGGTTATAATTCTATGTGTGTTAGCCACTTTTAAAAGCCAAAACGTCCTACTTGTGCCTAAACCCAAAAACCCGTAAGTCTTTTAGACGTGTGCAAGATCTATGTAAATAGTGAATGTATGATTGTTATACAAGCTTATGTGGACAATGTGATATATTGGGTTATTGAGTGATTACACTAGTATATACAAGCTTATGAGTGATTACACTAGTATATATTTTACTAGTCCAGATATAGACCGAGATGAGTGAATTATTATGAGGGGTGTGTACATGATATTAAAAATCAAAATCATGTTAACATTAGTTGGGTGGTGTCTTATTTTGTTTATAATCGACTTGCTAGAATGTAAATCTATTAGACAATGTAAGTCGTGGGAATGAGGGCATGACCTTGGACCTTAAATTAATCTTTAATAGGTGACTTGTGAGATATATTTACACTTATGGTTTTATAAATTACAATTGAACTTTTCTTGAGGCCAAGCAAAAGGTAAGTGTGGGGATTGTGATCGGGTGGTGAAAGTTCAACGTTTAACGGCTTTATTTTCGGGTTTTACGTGTAAATGAATGATAAATAGAGTTACTTTGGGATTATGTTATGTTTGTAGGTTAAACGTGAAGAATACGAAGAAATGGGAAGAAACGAGATGATAATTGGAGCTCGAGAAGTCAAGATATGATAAATTGAAGTTTTACGGCAACCGTATCTTAAAACAGGAATAACTTGAGCTAGGAAAGGAGTTATGGGACCCATGACCTATCAATGGAAAGGTCTCGGAAAGCTACACTAAGGGTTGCACAGGAAGGTAGTGCCACTGACGCCTCCATAGGCGCCACCGACGCCTCCACAGGCGCCACCGACGTCGGGGTCCGGGTTTTTGTTGAGATTGGGCCTATTTTGAAGGGATTTAAAAGGGAAAAAACCCTAATACGAATTGCAACTTTTCACACAGCAATCTTGGACAAAAATCAACCATCTTGGATCATTCTCAAGCTCTTTCAATATCAAGAACATCAATTTCATCCGAAGTACATGATCAATTACGTTTTTGTTGAAGAATCGATGATGATGCAAGGCTAAATCCATTGTGATTCACTTTGGGGGACGAGTTTGTGGAAGTTCTTATTTTTCTTAGTTTTTAACCTAGATTTGAGATTGAATCTTGAACCTTTTAAGTTCTTTTTGGATTTAATTTATGATTTGATTATTTAAACGTTTGATTATGATTTGACCTAATTTTGATATTCTTTAACTTTGGTTGTCTTTAATCATTATGTGATTGATTATTAGAATTAGGGTTTTATTATTTAAATTGTTAATTGTGTGAATAAGGTCCTTTAAACTTTAATCCATAATTATCACTTAAATCATATCATGTGTAAGTCACCATTAATGACTTCTCACTAGTTTTCATTCAAGAAAATTTATAACTTTGCCAAACCTGGATCCTAAAGTGAGTTGTTTTTTAATCAAGATTGTTAAAAACCTAGACTTTATTTCTTTAATTTAATTATTTCTTAATTGAGTCCATAAATCAATTTACTTTTTTTTAGTGTTTCGTAGCTTTGAATTAATCATTGATAGCACTTTCCTATGTTTCCATGTGGATTCGACACCCTGCTTACCCTTTATTATTAAGGGTTATTAGGTACCTCTTTAAAATATATTTTTGACCGATCACACGATATCGATCAGTAGGCACCACTTTCAAATGCATATACACCCCCGAGTCTTGCAAAATTGGTAGAACTTGCCATTATATAATTCTAGACCATCTGAAATCTTAAGTTTCTTCACATTTCTTTGTGTTTTAGTTTTAATCAACTCTTTTGTTTTAACACAAAAAACCAAAACTCTTAAGTAAATATCACTGAGAGAAAGAAGTACCCGTCTCCATCAAGAGCAAGTGTTCTAGTAGTCCCTACGATCTGAATGCACATATTCCACAACTCCTTTTGTGTTATGACTCCCCTTGCTAAATCTAACCCTATGTACATTACCTTTCCTAAAATGCTAACAAAAAAACTAGTATGACATCTTTAAGATCCCCAATCACGTACTATTTATCCAATTCTACCAATCCTTGACTACCAATATAACCAATATCTTTTGCCATATCATTGTGCTAGTAGCCACCCTTAACTCTTTGAGTCTAAACCAAATACCACCATACCATCAAACAAATATATGTTACACCTTTCCCTTGTTCAAAACAACACAATCACTAACCCCTTGACTACTTTTGCCCAAATAATCCGTAACATCACATATATAACAATCAACTTCTTTAAAACTACTAAATCAGATCAAATTTCTTTTAAGATCAGGAATGTACCTTATATTTTGATGATGCAATTCAGACATACTTTCTAGATTGAATATGACACTCCCACAACCTAGAATCTTTCAAGGTTTATCATCTCCAAGCATTATTTTATCAAAATATTTTAAGCCTTAAATCCTTTAATAAAACTTCTTGTTAGTTATCATATGATAGAAAAAGTTAAAATCCATTGTCTTTCCTTACTTACTATTATTATTCAAACCACTAATACATTTGTATATAAAGTATAGTCATTAGATGATCAATCTACTTATTACCATGACTTTTTAATATATTAGCCTTGTATCATTTTCTTCTTTTAGGACAATTATTCTTGAATTGTTCTTAGAATGACAAATGAAGTACCTTCTCTTGAACTTTTATTTTGACGAGAAAAAGGATTTTTTACCAGAGAGGACCTATTAGTCATATATATGTTAGTATTAAGAAAAACATGTATGAAGTCAATGAAGATCATGTCATACATGGCTGGTACATAGATAGTTATAATATTATATTGATGTTACAATTACAGATACTTTGGTACAAACTAGATAAGGACTAAACATGGGTCAGATAAATACTAAAGGATCTTAGACTTTTTTAGACTTTATCTTTGTTATCATCTTCAATGTTCACACTTTTACAAGAAAATTTATGGGATATAGAAGATAATTTGCAGTGAACCTGATGATATTAGCACAAGTTGACAACATATGCCAAGTGTCTTCAAGATAAGCCTACAACTTGATTAAGTGGCTAAATAGGCATAAATGAATAAAAAAATTATTAAGACCTCAACTAGAAATGCTATAACTAGCATTAAAAGGCAAAGAATTTTCCAACCCACTAGAGTATGCTATAACTAACATTAAAAGGCAAAGAATTTTCCAACCCACTGGAGTAGTCCAACTTGTGAAGATTAATTGGCAAACACGTTTTATTTATTTACTCATATAGAAATACAGGTGAATATCACATAAACATATTCAATATTTAGATTGTTGTAGGCTGACTTCAATTTCCACATAAAACTCACACACTTATGTTTTGTTTAAGTCATTTATTGTTATTATCTGGGATCACATGACATTTAGATTTTTCCTTCACTTTCAAAACCTCTCCATTTTTACCTTTAATATTAATCCTTTTTTCAAATCTTCAAATTTCATGGTTGCAATAACTTCTTCCTTAGGTTATTCGTTCTACACATCAAGGTATGCACACAATGCTAATATGATTAGGATGAAGAGGTCAAGATGAGAGTTGCTCTATCTTTTTCATCTAACACAACCTCTACATTCTCAAGAACTATTTATAAATTCATTGACATGACCTTCAAGAGGCTTACTGGTGGCTATCTATAATACATACAATCTTTTCTTATAATTGTTTGTGTGTAAGATGGTGTATATAAGTATATGTAAATGAGCTATGCAGGGATATTCGTATAAGAGGATTTACATAAAAGAGATTAATTATATGTGTATGATCATATAATCAAGTGTATGTAAGTAGGATTACATGAATGGATTCATAAAATTTTACTCATATGTGTGATTAAAGCCTGGACAATCGATAATCACTTAGAATAATGTTTTAAAATACATGTTAAATTAAAGTAGCTTCCATGTTTTCATCATTAAGATGGATTGTTAAATGTTGTGAGTTATCGTGGCCTGAAAGTGTGAACATGTATTAGCATATATACTAAGTGTATGTGTGTGTGTGTGAAGTGGGAAGTCCATGTAATAAAGCTAGAGTGTGTGAAATCCATTTTGATGGTAAAAAGTGTAGTTCATACGTTGATAATGTGTCAGGCATAAATGATTCAAGTTCTGATTCAAGTTCTTGTGTACATCTAACACCTAAGTGGAAAGCGTGAAATATTAAAGAGTGTAAGATCTAAAAAGTGGGAGATATCACAAAGGGTAACAATGGTAAATGTGGGTATGTAGTACTTGTGTGTGCCTTATTGGGTGTTTGTATTTTCCAGTGGTTTGTGTGTGGTATAAAGGTGTAGGAATCTTATATAGATATTCAACAAGTTGTTTTAATACATTAGATGTTTGTTGTGATAAGGCAAGTTGTTTTGATAAACTATAAACTCAATAATGAAAGCCGGCATATTTTAGTATTTGTTTAACGGTGAGTCTAGGTTTAATACTGACATAACATCTCTGGACTATCTAACAATGAGAACATACACCCGAGATTAGTGTAGTGTTTATATTCTATAAAGTGTTGAACTTACAATATAAACTATGAAATGTAATGTTGTGTAGTACATTTCTATGTGTGTGATGAGTATACTCATCCAAAGTCACATGCATTGATTTTAGGATGTGAAAGTCATTTTGTGATTATAATACATCCAAAAGTAGTATTATAAATACTCCACAAACCTCCATATTTTTCATATGTAAGCGTTTAATTTTTATTATTAATACTCTCCAAGCCCTTCTATTTGTTAGAATTGATGGTTCTTAATGCTAATATGACAAATGGGAAGCAGAATATATCATGAGCTAATGCAGGGGTAACTATTTGATGGACTAGTTACTTAGCCATGCGTATACCAGAGAAATATGAGAAGATGGTTCACGTGATAATACACTTCTACCACTTGCCATACATGTAGGGGTGTTCAAAAATATCCGAATCCGAAACCGAATCCGAAATATCCGAAAATCCGAAATTCGGATATCCGAAATTTCGGATATCCGAAAATTCGGATATCCGAACTTCGGATATCCGAAATTTCGGATTCGGATTCGGATAGTGATTTTGAGAATTTTCGGATATTTCGGATATCCGAAATATCCGAAATATCCGAAATATCCGAAATATCCATATAAAAATTTAAAAATATTAAATATTAATTAAATATTTTAGATATTTTCGGATATTTTGGATATTTTAACAAAAACTTTGGATATATAAATAAATTTCAATAAAAATTTATTATATTTTTATAAAATTTATTAAAAAATATAATTTTTTTTTGAATTTCGGATATCCGAACGGATATCCGAATCCGAATCCGAAATTTCGGATATCCGAATTCGGATATCCGAAATTTCGGATTCGGATTCGGATAGTGAAATCCACTATCCGAAATTTTCGGATATCCGAAATTCGGATATCCGAATTTCGGATATCCGAAAATGAACACCCCTACATACATGTGGTGCCAAAAATGTATGGGAAATTTATATGATTTTACAAATGGTTTTGTGTGGTTCCCATATCATCAAGACCGGATGGTCGATCATTGCTTAATGAATGGTCATATTATACTTGAGCCTATGAGTGCCTTCAATGATTTTCACTTTTGTACTAAAAATGAGTGAGCTTAGATATCTATGATGTGCATCATTGACACTCGTTTCTTTTTAGAAGTGTTTGATCATCTAATCATATTTTCAAATGAGAACACGAGAAAGATCGATCCCCAGCCCATTTTATTCCATGGGGTCAGTTTTCTAACATTTTCAAAGGTTCCATCATTCTCACTTGCACCCCTTATATATAACATGTGTTTCCTTTGAGATTTCCTCATATGTTTACAGTCTTTTTAAGCATGCCTGGTAAAGTACTTCATATTAGATATATAATATTACTTTAAAAAATTATAATTTTCTGCACAACATAAATAGATGATTAGGGAAGCTAACACTTCTCTTTAGCCGTAAGAAATATTGAGGTTTGCTAAAGATAATTGTGATTAAAAGGAAGACTTTGTGGCTATATATGTCGTACAACACAGCTTTTGCCATTCGACAATTAAGGAAGTTTGTTCTTAGTTATCGTATGAATTATGAGTAGTTTTGTTGTTTGCTCTTATGTTTTTGCATTATGTGATACTAATTTTCATTCATGAGACCAATTTATATATGCTTGATTTTCATTCATGAGACCAATTTAAATCGTCTTACTCGTGAAAACATAAAACCCAAGAACGATATATATGACGAATTTTTTTAATGATTCTGCTCATCAACATGTTACTCGACTACTTGCTACTTCAGGCTTCACTTGAACAAGGAGACATGAGGTCAAAGGTCACATCTTTAGGTTTATGCTATTACACTCCAATGTTGGTTGTCATTTTTCTTGTAATGAAATTTTATGGGCTTTATTTGGGCTATGATTTTACTAGGAGGTTTTTCGGCGAGACTATATTTTTGATAACCCACTATTCTACTAGTTCACCTAAATATAAAACAGGGCATTTGTGATCGCATTTTCACACAAAGATTTCCTTTTATGACTAATGTCTAACCTAAAAAGAGAGAGAGAGAGAGAGAGAGAGAGAGAGAGAGAGAGAGAGAGAGAGAGAGAGAGAGAGTAGTGGCAAAATTTGTGGGTAATCCTATTTTTCTACTGCTTTATGACCGCTAACTAGGGTTATCTTGCAATCTCATTTAGTTTACCGCCTGATTTTGTGAAAGGCTTTGCGACAGCCCCATTTGTGACCAGCTTGTAACTGCTCAATTTGCGACTACTTTGCCAACTCTTCTTACGAGGGCTTGTGACCATCCAATTTTACGACCGTTTTCTGACTGATATATACTATTTGCAACCCTTTTTTTACATTTTTTAATTTAACTATCATAGAATACTATATTCTTAAATATTTGTCCAAAATTCACTAAATTCTACAAACTCGCTAGGTATTCAAATCATGCAAACATAAAATGATAAACTAAAAGTCAACAAAAACTAGGTAAATATATATCATAAATTTCGTTCGTCCTTCATTATCTAAGACTAATATTTGTGGTCTATAAATTAATTAACCTAGTTTTTTCCATCCAGCAACTTCATATATACCCTTAATTACTTAATTGTTTTAAGTCCCAAAAACTTGTTATAAACCTTTGGTTATTTTAAATATGATATTCAAGGCTCCGGCTAGCATAATGCCAAGGTAAGCACACTGTTTGAAACGGCAACAAGAAATATATTAAATGTATATAAATCTTAAGAATGAATTAAAACCTAATTGACAGATAAAAGAACATGTGCCTTGATAGAAACTTCAACAAGCTTACCTGTTAGTGCAAAACTTCAATGCACGGCAGTTAGCTTGTCCAAAATAATATCGATATAAAAGTACTAGTCAAAACCCTTTGCGATGCAGCAACAATCTGTCTTGTTTGATAACGCAACTCATGTTTGTTTAGAAAATATAATTTTTTTCAGTGTGTTATGTGTTTCATAATATTACAAAACAATTACAGTGTAGGCATCTTTGGCATGTTCAACCCCTCGTTTTTTAACTAAGAATTCAACTTGCCTTATTTAAGCCATTACAAAAACGACATAAACAAAGTAGCTACACACCTTCCAAGTGGGTTTTTCCTCCACCTTCTTAGTTAAGTCAATAAAAGGTAATTAGCCATTATGAAATATCTATAACCAAAAACAATGCAAATAAAGTTTAGTGATAACTAAAACAGCAAGCTAAACAATGTTCAGATGTTGCAAGGAGGATAAAATCTTAAAAACATCATAGATAAACAAGATTCTTACAATGAAATATTCAAACATGTCACATTTTAATAATTTTGTGATAAAAATTTAATGGGTTTAGTTTTTAATTTTCATTTTGTTTCTTCTTCTAATAATTTCGTTCATTAACTTTTTTAAAAACATAATATGCGGTTGTCTTAAAATTTTTAAAGTTTTGGTCAATGTTTTGATATATTTTTTTAAAAACGGAGTTGTATTTTAAATCAAGGATTTTTTTTTGTATTTTAGGTTGTAGCGAGTGTTACCATTTCAATATCGTATCGAATCGAATCAATTATTAGCGAAATACATTCTTGTCGGTATTGATATTATCGGAACGGTTTTGGCAGCTTATTGTTTTCAACGAGCCGAGCTATGATGTGTAGCGTGGGGGAAACAACCGAACTACCACACCTGACGCACAGGAATGACTTTCGTTCGTTAACTTAAAATAAAACAGAATGCACAATTGTTTTATAATTATTTTATTGGCGATTGTTCCAACATAATTATTTTTCAAAATAGAGTTATGTTCAAAACTGTGTATTTTTCTAGT
Organism: Flaveria linearis; assembly: GCA_024085815.1. Lineage (NCBI taxonomy): Eukaryota > Viridiplantae > Streptophyta > Magnoliopsida > Asterales > Asteraceae > Flaveria > Flaveria linearis. The sequence continues at coordinate 42,365,206 of CM044012.1, forward strand.
ATAATAGACTATAATAAATGTAATTTCCATTGTGGTACCATGATAAACCAAATCAATTATGAGTAAATATCATCGTTGTTGGTATTATTATTATCGAAAGCGGTATCAGTATTTAAAATATGTTTGTGAGTAGCCAAACCGATAACGACCAAAGTTATTTCACGTAGCGTAATAAGAAAACAACCAAACTACATTTGCATGACACAGAGAAAACGCTAGTTAAAATAAAAGGTTAATCAGATCATTATATTCAGCATTTTAGTGGACATCACGAAAATTTAAATAAAAAGAAAATCAAACCGTATTCCAGTTGTTTCAGTTTTAATCACTAATTGTTGTGAAATTGATAGGTTTTTAAATCGTAAATGTCTAGTTTTCTCGTAGTAGTGATGCATCATATATGTCATTTGTAAATAATATGACATAATCATTTTTATCATACTAAAGTTCTTAGATATTACATCTTTAAATAACACTTTCCATCTAAAGGTCTTAAATCTTGATTTTACTCCTTATAATTATTATTTTTCTTAATTAACTTTAACCCTATAACTTTGTTAAATAGTTTTGTTAATTAGAAAGGCATCTCTGTCTTTTTACTAATGTGGCTTAAATATGCAATTTTCTACCATACTTAAATTAGTTATGGGATTATCATATATTCAACTCATTTGAATAAACTAAAATAAAAAATGATATTATCATCAGAGGAAAAAGACCCACTCTCTACTCTATTTTCACTCCCGACTCACACACTTTCTAATAAAACCCTAAATTCAAACTGCCTCTTTCGCCACTTCACCTCTGCCTCACTACCACTAGCGCCACTACACCCCCTCAACACCACTGTGTCACCACCGTACCAAAAACGGATGGTTGATTTCATGAACGTTTTCTTCAATAATCTCATCTCTATTGAGCCCAACCCTATATCTGATAAAATGTTTTCCCATTCGATGCAAAAAGAGATTTTCGATTGGTGATTCATTTTACGATTAGATAAAACATGAGTAGAAGATGACGTTGATGTTAGTGGTGATTCAATTCATTTTGCTTGATTTTGGTTTGATTTGCTTGATTTTGGTCGGTGGTTACAAATTGAAGTTGTGGTGAAAGATGACATTGATTTATGGTGGTGGTCATAGGCGGTGGTTGGTGGTGGCAAAGGAGGGGGAAGGGGAGGGGCGGGAGATGAGAATGATGTTGAAGTGAACTATATTACACACAAGTCATTTTTTTTAATTTGAGTATATTGTACAAGTAATCCCATATTTGAAAAGTTAAAGTAACTTTTAATTTGATAGAAAAACCTAACTGCGTTAATGAGCTGAAATTAAGTAAAATTAAGATTTTATAATCATGGGAGACAACATTATTTGCATTAAATCACACAAATTTACTCATGTTTTTTTTACCTTTCATTAGTTACTATCTATTTATTGTTTTATCTTATTTGCACTAAACCACACAAAGAAAAAGCAAACTTTACTCAAGTTTTTTTTACCTTTATTGGTCATTATTTGTTTATTATCTGAATTTCTTGAAAGAGTATTTAATTGTTTATCACCGAAATATTTAAAATTATGGATATTTGAATTTTCGGATATTCGAAATTTCGGATTCAGGTTCGGTTAGTGTTTTTGGAAATATTTGGATATTCTGATATCTAAAATATCTTTATAAAATAATAAAACATAAATATTAATTAGAAATTTTGGATATTAATTACAAAACTTATAAAAAAGATACATATATTTTAAGAATTCGGATATCCAAACAGATATCCGAATCCGAATTCAAAAATTAGGATACGATTTCGGATATTGAAAACCACTATCCAAATAACCACTATCCAAAATTTTTTGATATCCAATTTTAAACACCTCTAATCACCATTGACAATCATCATGCAATATGACATATTTTGATTTCAAGATAAAAAAAAAAGTCTGACATTCTAGAAATCAACGGTTAACCTAATTTAGATTTTAAAACCCTAATCAAAACTCAAACTCATAATTTTATCTTAAAAGTGATCTACTTTATTATTGTGTAAGCGAGCTTATGTATCCTGTGTATTGCATGTTTTATTGGTTACAAGTGTATTAACGGGTTCTTGTTATGTTGTTAGGAACATGATCTTATAGAAGCTAATTCATTAGGAAGAGATTAAAACAAATACTCAATCATCAAAAAGTGGCCTTTAGGTATTTTGTTTTAAGAAAAATGTTCAAGATGAAAAACACAGGTATATATCGAGTAAAACCAACCACCACTCTAAATCAAATTATTGAAATATTCTATTTTTGCACACGTCGATCATGTTACATCTAGCTCACAGTTGAATAGTGGGGGGGGGGGGGGGGGGGGGGGGGTGTTCTTGTGCGTGACATCAAGTTAGGTGAGTCATAGGAGTGCGTGGGTGAGTGAAAGATGGATGATGATAGTGGTGGTTCACATCATACTTCATCTTTTGCCTAGCTACCAAACGTGTACATCTTTTGTCGTCCACAATGGTTTTCTAAAACATTTTTTTAAGTCTGTAGTTAATATTTTTTTTCTTACTAATAAAACCATTGAACACCGTTTATGAAATTATAATGAAAGTAATGTGTTTTAGATAGGATCAAATGTCAAGCATAGACTCCGCAAATTCAGTCATTACTATAATAAAATAATATTAAGAAAAGATGATGTGTCTACACTTCTGATTAGGTGCATCTTTTTTATACAATAGGTTGAAAATTTAAATACTAAAAGACAAAGTATAGGTGTCTTATGGGTCATTGAGACTAATGTAATTGATAGAAACCTTTGTACTTAAGATTAAGGGTCTGAAGTTCAAATCTTAACATAATACATATTGGTAATGTAATTTAAGAGTAGAATAGTTTTAATTAAAAAAACTGTCTTGTGAGATTATACTACAAGTTGTAGAAAAAAGAAAAGAAAATCTAACTTGTAATATAAAAAATAGGTACATTTATTATTTATGAATGGATGTGTATGTATCTGTCTTTGTATTCATGTAAATCTGTATACATTCGATGAATGTATCATGTGGTATGCGTATACATACAACCATAAATGCACACGTACATCTATATGTGCATTGATTAATCTCACGTGTATACAAGCACAAACACTATTGTTTTAAACATATTTAAATGACTAGCACTTTAGATGAAGTGTTAACTATATATTACAAATCGACATAATTTCCTACACACAATAGATGATCTTATGATCATTCAAACATGGTACGTAGGATAAATTGTCGAAGTTGAATAACGAAGTGTCATGTCAAACTCCATTTAAATGTAAATTTTCTTAGCATAATCGCGGTAACCACAATTTCAAGGTCATCTCTCCACTTCCTATGCCCGACATCTTCGACTAAGCTAGGATGTGTGCCCCTAACCTTTTTCCTTGTGTAACCATAGATACACTACAAGAATTGTCGCCAATAGCGGCGGCACCAATAGCGGCGACAGGCAGCATAAGCGGCGACACCAATAGTGGTGACATCATTAGCGGCGACAAGTCGTCGCTATTGGTTACCGATCCGTTTCACATGTCCAACGTTAGATCTAGCCGTTGATCATGGTTCAGATCTAACGGATGGTATTTAGTCGTACACGATGCAATAGCGGCGACACCATTAGCGGCGACATGTCGCCGCTATTGCCTAAAAGGTGTGTATTTTGTAGATTTTAACTATATAGATTTGTGTATGCTTAGTTGAAAATGTATGAAATGTATGCTTAGTTGAAAATGTATGAAATGTATGCTTAGTTGAAAACGGTATTTTTAGGTTTTAATAAACACTTATTAAAGATGATGATAGGTATGCTTAGTTGAAAATGTATGAAATAACGTTTGCTTGAATATGCTTAATAGAGAATGTATTTATCTACGTGGTTAAAAATTGGGTAAAAATTATGTATTTTGTTGTGATTATATACAAGATCCAATTGTAATAATTTTGTTATCTAGCTATAAGGAACAAGAATAAGCTCTTAGGTTTGATAGTTTCAATCTAATCCTCATTATCTTAGAAATGTCCGCCCAAAATTAGTTTAGTAATTAAGTTTGGGTTGTCCTCTTTTTGGGACTACTTTTTGAATATTTTATCTCATTTAGGATGTGAGCATGTATTACATGAATGTTTGTCTAAGAAAAATTTAGTTGTCATTTTCTCTTTGCTCTTCGGGTATATATTTCTATATACTTGGGAGCTAAGAGGAAATGTTGTCGAATTTTTCTTAAACAAACAATCATGTAATGCATATTCATATATGACATAAGGTAATCAAAAGGTGGGTATAGGAGCCAACCTTTTTAATTCTTAATCAGTTATCCTCATTTTCGTGGATAGTTTTTCATCCACTTAAATCTTAAATTATATTGCAGTTCTATAATCATGTCTGTCGATAAAAGTTGATTTCTTAATCCGAACTATAGATCACCTGAATATCAACAAGGACTCAACTCTTTTATAGATATGTGCGAAAAACTTGTGGACAGTTATGGCCAGATTCGATGTCCATGTATGAAATGTCAGAATACCGTATTATTAGGATGGGTTAAAATGAAATATCATTTAGAAATATGGGGCATGTGCCGGTCGTACAAGGATTGGATCTATCACGGTGAAAGTTTAATTCCTAAAGTTGTAGTTGTAGATGATGTTGGCCCAACAAACAAAATGGCCGACGTCATCGAAGACGTTATGGAGGAGAGCAGCGGTATCCATGATGATTTTGAGAACTTGTTAGAGGAAGTTCAATCAGAATTATATGCGGGTTGTACTAAGTTTTCTTCCGTTGATTTTTAACAAACTTATGCATATCAAGGTGAAGAATAAATGGACTAATAGTTCATTTGATGAGCTTCTTGAGTTGTTACAATCTTCACATCCTGAGGGTAATAAAATTCCCCCTCCTCAATATGTAGCAAAAAGGACATTAAAAAAATTGGTTTAGGATATGAGTCAATACATGTGTGCAAATATGATTGTGCTCTTTTTGGGTAGAAAACCTTTTATTAGAAAAATGTCCGGTTTGTAATGAGAGTAGGTGGGTCGATACAAATACAAAGGGCAAGAAGTTACCTTATAAGATGTTACGATGGTTTCCGTTAACCCCAAAGTTACGACGTTTGTATTCTTTAAGGCACACAGTAAAAGACATGATTTGGCATAGTACCGGACGATCAGAAGATGGTACGATGCATCATCTAGTTGATGGTACTTCATGGAAAGATTTTGTCATAAGGTACCCAAGCTTCTTGAGGGAACCACGAAACGTTCGCCTAGGGCTTGCAGCCGACGACGGTTTTAAACCATTTGGTAACATGAGTTTGGCTCATAGCACGTGACCGTTGTACTCACCACATATAATTTACCTCCGTGGCTATGCATGAAAGAGTCATTATTTATGTTGTCATTGTTGATTCCTGGCCCTAAATCACCCGGGAAGGACATGGATGTGTTTCTTAGGCCGTTGGTGGATGAGCTTAAGCAGTTGTGGGTGTCAGGCGTACGTACTAAAGACGCGACAACAAACACGTTCTTTACTATGAAGGCGGCGTTGTTGTGGACTCTAAATGACTTTCCAGCTCGTAGTAGTTTATCAGGTTGGAGCGGGCAGGGTTACAAAGCATGCCCGACTTGTAACAAAGACACTCCTTCTATGCGTGTTACAAATAAACTTGTATATGTTGGTTATCGGCGATTCTTAGATGCTAACCATGAGTAGAGAAGAAATTTAGAATTTAACGGAGAACCCAAGATCAGAGCACCTCTAAAACAATTTAGTAATACTAATATAAAAGCTCAAGTTAGTTGTCTACACCATTCTTTGCCGAGTAAGCATCCTGATTTTGGAGGTGTAAAATCAAAGCGGGAGGAGTTTGAGTTGAACTGGTCCAAACGAAGCATATTTTTTGAACTTGAGTATTGGTCTTCTCTGCAACTAAAGCACAACTTAGATGTGATGCATATCGAGAAAAATATGTATGATAGTTTGTTGGGTACTCTGCTAATGAATGAAAAGAGCAAAGATACGCTAAATGCACGCATTGATTTAAAAATTTTAAATATTCAAAGTAGACAGTGGTTGGAAAAAAGAATGGAAAGTGGTATAGTCCACACCCAAAATACTCATTGAAGATCGGTGATCGTAAGATGTTTTGTAAGTTTATAAAAAATGTTAAACTTTCTGATGGGTTCGGATCTAATATCAGGAAGAGAGTGATAGATAACAATACTAATATTACTGGGTTGAAATCTAATGACTGTCATATTCTCATGCAGCGTTTAATACTGATTGGGGTTAGATGTTTTTTGACCAAAGATACTTATACACCAATAGTTGATCTTTGTACGTTTTTTAAGCAACTCTGCTCCAGAATACTATTGGTCGAGGATATGAATAAAGCTAAGGATGTCATTCTTATAATATTATACAAGTTAGAGTTGATCTATCTTCCGGCGTTTTTCGACATTATGGTTCATTTAGTTTTGCATTTACCTGATGTATCCGTTTGAAAGATATATGAAAAAACTAAAAAATTATATCAGAAACAAAGCAATGCCGGAAGGTTGTATAGCTGAAGGTTATGTTGCTGAAGAAGCTCTATCATTTTGTTCGAGATACCTTCAAGATGTTAAGACTCAGTTTAATCGCCCTGACAGAAACGAGGATGTCATTATCCAAAAAAGAAACGTGTATGCATTTGAGTCTAAATGTCGTCCGGCTAGTGCAACAAAGATAAAATATCTTTCTCCAAGTGAAAAGCTTAAGTTAGAATGGTTTGTGCTCGATAGCTGTCAAGAAGTCAGAGATTATATGAAGTAAAATTTTCCATCTTTAACTTTTCATCATTAATTAAATATATTTCATTTCTTACTTATTGTATATTTTTATCAATATTGTAGTGACTTTAAATCTGAATGTCCATATGAGGATATTAAAATCAAATTTCCAACATGGTTCCTCGAGAAGCTAATTCATATCTAACACGTGTTACTATATATTTGTTAGGTAATCCATATATAACACGTGTTAGTCTGTATTTTCTTAGTTTTATTCGATAAAAATTACAAAATTCTTCAAAATTTCACTCAGAGTTGTATGCTCTTTCAATGGGTGCGGATGTAAATGACTATACTTACACTGCTTGCATAATCAACGGTGTTAGGTTTATGGTAGTTGATCGTGACGCGCAACGCACAACGCAAAACTCCGGTGTTTTAGTGGAGGGAGAGAATGGTGAGAAATATTATGGGCAAGTTGAGGAGATTATTGAATTACATTATGCAAATGGATATTCAACAGACCTATTTCATTGTAAATGATTTGATACTCGAAGGGGTGTTTCATATGACAATAATATCATTAGTATCAACACAGAATGTGAATGGGACAAAGACGATCAACTCATATTTGCCTCCCAAGCTAAACAAGTGTTCTACATCCAAGAGCCTTCTCGAAGAAATCAAAACAATAATCACCGGTGGGTCGTCGAGAATGTTAATTATCAAAAAATTTGGGATTGTCCTACAACCAATGATGGTGTCATGGAGAACATTTAAAATATTGACAATGACTTGACAAAGATCTTGACAATGACTTGACAAAGATCTTGACATTGTTCACAACCACTATTCATCTAATAGCGTACTTTTCATTGACTTCACACAATACTTTCATAACATGCCTACTTATGTCACCGAAGGCGAGACTCCAAGTGAAGTTAATCCGCCAACTGTCAACGCTGAGGAGATGTTTGAAGACGAGGCTGATTATGATGAGGATGATTCTGATTATGACACCGAAGAGTCTAATGAAGATACTAAAGTATATGAGGGTGACTCTGATTGAAAATTTATTAGAATTTGTATATGTATCTATTTATCAAAATCTTTGTTTGTATTTCATGTTGTACTATAAAACTTTCTTCTTATTTTAACATTATGTTCTAAATCTTATATTTGAAGGCATGATTTTATTATGGATTGTTTTAGCATACCTTGTGACTGATGTTATGAGCCGTGGAGGTGATGGCACGGGCATTTGGCGGTCCTGGAAGTCACACGTTAGATGGTAATGGTTATTATAAATAATTTATTTACTATGTTTATTCAATTATTATTAATATATGATACAATTAATGAATTTTTATTATAATTACATGTACGCCTTCTCGTAAAACAAGAGGCAAGACAAAAAATAAGAAATTACAGTAGGAGCTAGCTAAAAAGGGATGATCTTTATCTCTCCCTTTTGATAGAGCTGTCACGTATACCCCCGTTAGCGAATTTAATGATATGTTTGTTCGTGAGGTGGGGATATACATGGAAGCTAACTTTCCTTTTAATGTTCGTTCGTATGAAAATCTTTCCGATGCTCAGAAGAATGCTTTGGAAGAGCATTTGGCGGTAAAATTTTATAAGTTATACGTTTGTTATTCATTTTTACATAACTAACTTTTATTTTGTTTAACTTAAATGTAGCAACGCTTTGACTTTGATGAGCTATTGCGAGATCGTGAGTGCGCTCAGATAGAAGGTGGCATCCGTTCGGTGTTTCTCAAACGATTTAGAGATCGAAAAAATGTGGCAAAAAAACACTTTGATTGGGTTGGAGGCTACGAAAATGTAGAACAAACAAGAGTCAATCCTGCAACAGGAATGAATCATGAAAATTGGAGCAAAATCGTTGACTATTTTATAAGTGGCGCATATAGAAATGTGTCAAGTTCAAAAAAAGCAAATCGTCAATAACAAATATATACAAACCATAGGGGGCTGCTTCATATAGTAGTTATTGTTATAAGAAGGTAATGATTAAAATTTATATATTTGTGTATTATATATTAGTATTTTTTAATATATAATACTTTTAAAAACAAAATAAAAGCAGACTTGAGATGTTTCATGATAATCATACTGGTAAAGATGGGACATTTGATAGCGAGGTAGCACAACAACAATATGTAAGTATTTCTTAAAAGTATAGTTTTTAAATATATATATATATATATATATATATATATATATATATATATATATGTATATATATATGTATGTATATATGTATGTATGTATAAATATGTTAATATATTTTTGTTAATTAATACAGAACCAATTAAAGGAAAAGTTTGATGAGCTAAGTCACACCCAAAATGAAGAAAGTGGATCATCAACGTTGAATGAAGTCGATATTTTTGAGTCGGTGTTGGGACAACGGCGTGGACATATTAGGGGGATTGGGCGTAAACCATTATCATCAGCAGGGACGAATTCTTTTGTTCATGATCACGAACAAACTCCTCAGTCATTTTCACAGGTAAGTGCATCATAGTTGGATGTGTTAAGTTAATCATAGTTGTTTTAGGTTTATTATGACTTTTTATCACTAAAATAAACTTTAATTATCTAAGTTTAGCTTAAACGGGTCAAAATGGGTGAAAACGATATGATTTGAGTTTAAACGGGTCAAAATGAATTAAACTTTGATGTGTTAAGTTTATCATAGTTGTTTTAGGTTTATTATGACTTTTTATCGGTAAAATAGACTTTAGTTATCTAAGTTTAGCTTAAACGGGTCAAAATGGGTGAAAACGACATGATTTGAGTTTAAATTGGTCAAAATGACTTAAACTTGGATGTGTTAAGTTTATCATAGTTGTTTTAGGTTTATTATGACTTTTTATTGCTAAAATAGTCTAAGTTTAGCTTAAACGGGTCGAAATGGGTGAAAACGACATGATTTGAGTTTAAACGGGTCAGTAAGTGTTTAATTATCTAAGTGTGTTTGGTTCAACATGATTAATTGACACTTCATATACTTTGCCAAAATATAAATGCCAAAATATAAATGTATATTTTGTTTTTGCAGGAGCAAATTTCAGGTCTATTCCAAAATGCGCAATTTTTGTCACAAATTACACAATTAATTGTTTCGCAAAAGACTCCAAATCAAGCCGAAGAAGCCGATTCAGACGAAGGGGATGAATAGCGTATTGTATGAATAGCGCGTTGTATGATTCTGTGATATTGCGTAATCTAGATTTTTAGCTTTTAATTATGACTGAACTACCTATTTATGATTGTATGATATTCCGTAATCTAGATTGTATTGAAGGAAACTTTGAATGTTATTGAAAAACCTAGGTTTATTTTAGTTGAAAACTGGATTTTAGAAAAACAAAACAAAAAATTAAAAAAATACGAGTGTCGCCGCTAATAGTCATAAAAAACCATTAAATGACGACACCTTTTAGCGGCAGTTTTGTAGTTAATAGCGGCGACACTTTTAGCGACGACTCATTAGCGGCGATTATTTGGTCAATAGCGACGAACTATTAGTGGCGACCTATTAGCGGTGACTTATTAGCGGCGACATGTCGCCGTTGTCGCCGCTAATACCCTTTAGTAGCGACAATCGGGGGTATTAGTGGCGATAGTTGTCGCCGCTAATGAGCGAATATTTTATAGTATTATTATGGGAGCATATGCGTGCAGCATGTATATTAATCAAATAATCAGGTTGTTTATATATATAAATATTTAGCACTAATTAATGTATCATCTTATTGTACATGTGCATTTTTATGTCGTCATTTTCGTGTCATTTTCGTGCCATTTTCATATGTAGTACCAAATTGTATATCTATATGGGTACTTCTTGTTCGGTTTACATTATTATGGACCATGCTAATAAAGAATTTTGGTATTAGTGCTCTACACTTTTTTCTCTTTTAATTTTTCTGTTTTTTTTTTTAATTTTCAAGTAGATCTTGTTCTTGACTCTTATTTCAATATATATACATTCAAGCATCATTCATTTGGTTATCCTGAGCAGCAAGCTATGAAAGAAGTATAAAGTGTATGACACTATGATAACTCATGACTAAAACTTGATGAAGTGGTCCAAACATAAAAGGGTTTGGTTAATGTGACGTAGATGCAAAAAGGGATTATTCATCTATATTGGAGACCTAATAGGGTTTGTTCTGTGTGATGCAATAATAACATGTGAACTCGAGGTGGGGTTTATAACCATATCATGGTCGTGTATGCAAAGATTATTTATAAAATTTCACATATGCAAGTGAAGAAGTTATAACACGTTGTGGCTAAAGCTTATGTGTTTCAGGTGTTTTTCGTTATGTAATATTACAACTTCTAGCTAGTTTTATACTAGATTCCAATAAGCAACTTGTGTGGTGATCAATTCTTCATATGTAAATTGATAGACAACACCAACTGTGAAATACATATGTCTACAACTTCTTCTTTGATAAACATTACACAACATATTTTGGAAACTTGCGATTTGAAACCATGTGGTACATCCAATTGCTCCAACTTACAAAAAGGGACAACAACATGTTTGGTGGTTTTTTTCTGAAAACTGAAATATGAAATATGAAGGGTATAAATGTAATTGTATGGCTTTTGATATCTCCAAATAAAGATGTGCATTGGGAGTAGAGATCTAGTGTTAGATTGAGGAAAATGACATTTGAGAATTGAGATGCACCCCCAAAACAATATATATGAAAAGGACTTTTGAGGGCTTCTTTGGCAGCAGACAACATGAGCCCACCACTCCCTCAACTATCAAACAAACATCTTTAAGACCCCTGGATCTTTCTCATTTGTTTCATATAAGGAAAAGCATCCACTTCCAATAAGGACAAATATATGATTAACTGCTTTTTTCAATTGCTCAACTTGGAAATATAGTTGCTACCTATAAAATGTTTCCATCAACCACTTTAGATATTCAACTTTAAAAAAATGAGGTTGTATTTTTTGCTTTAAAGAGTGGGTTTGAACTCTATCTTTGAGTTTTTAACTTTAGATGATATATTCAATATTAGTAACTTATCTAAACGCTTTTAACTTTAGATTATATATTTGATATTAGTAACTTATCTAACAGTTAAATAAATCAATAACCCTATAAAAACTGATCGCATTAAAAAAATCTTGAGTTAGTTACTGATAAAGTAGGATGAGTTAAATAATTATTGAAGTCATTAATATAAATCCTCACCACGGATTAAAAGTGATAAAGTAGTGTTGGGTTCAAATACAAAGTGAATATTATGTAAAAAGTGTGAGAATCAATCGGTGAGTGACATGTGGCATATTTTTAAAAATAAAAGGAGGGGTATTTTAGGAAGTTTAATTTATTCAACCCAAGCCTTCAACAAAATTCTGTTGAAGATTGCTTATATCTAATTTATTTGAACACAAGCCTTCAACAAAATTCTCAATTTATCGATTCAAACGGTTGACGTTTCATCTTACATCAATTTCAATCGTTGAACAAACGATCGAATTCATCTGTTGAAGATTGCTTTATGTTGTTTCTGTTGAAGATCGTTGAGTTATGTTGATCTATTTGATTTCATCAGTTTGGTACGTATGAAGACGATTATATACTGTAATTGAAATAGTATGTTAATAATTTTGTCGTTTGGATCATCATTGTGTCTATACTGTCTTATTTCTGTGAATTTTGTTATTGATTGACATCATCATTATGTCATAGGTATCATCATTGTGTCATAGGTATCATCATTGTGTCTTTTTGTTCGTTATTGTATCTTTTGTATTGTCATTGTGTCTGAATAAAACAGTTATTGTGTCTATACTGTTAGATTACTCTGGACATTATCAATATGTTGTTGAACATATTTTACAAATATCAGGTGAGTCTCTATATGTTATTTCTTTTATGTTGTGTTTGTTATATAAATTTTGTTATTGATTCGCATCATCATTGTGTCTTAGATATCATCATTGTGTCTTTTTGTTCCTCATTATGTCTATTGTATTGTTATTGTGTCTGAATAAAACAATTATTATTAATCAATTGGTTACGAACAAAGACGAGTTGTGTTTTTGCAGAGGGAGCGAACGAAATGAAGCAAAATTCAGTGTACCTGTTAAGCAAAAGACAAAAGGTAGGCCGAAAAGAATGAAGACAGCTTGTGAGTTAGCCATCGAACAAGCAGGAAAAAAGTTGAGAAAATTGTGGGTTTTGCAAACAACGTGGTCATATTATACGCAATTGCAGTTTATATCTTCAAAGCATTAAGGATAAACAAGTTTCAAACAACTCAACAGTTGATTCTATGCCTAATCAAGAATAGGATTCATTGTGTCATAAGATTTATTGTGTCATATACTCATTATGTCATTATATTCATTGTGTCATTATATTCATTATGTCATAATACTCATTGTGTCATGTTTGAAGAGTTTTGTTTACGTTTGATTTTGACGATAAAAACAAGTTACCAAAATACTATTGTGTAATGTAAAGCAACATATAGCAACAAATATTAACATGCCAACACATAGCAAAATATAATAACATGCCAACATACCAAATTACTATTGTTTCAAATTACCATTGTGTCAAACTACCATTGTGTCAAACTACGATTGTGTTAAATTACCATTGTTTCAAACAACCATTGTGTCAAACAACTATTGTGTCAAACAACCATTGTGTCAAACAACCATTGTGTCAAACAACCATTGTGTCAAACAACCATTGTGTCAAACAACCATTGTGTCAAATTACTTTTTTGCCCCTCCGCCTGTTAGCAGTTTTCCTCTTATTTACATTTTTGTCACCGTATTTTTTTGAACCTTTGATCTATTTTAATGAGTTGATCCAATGGACAGAATTACTTCTCACCATTTTTAAAAAATATAACCTTTGTAGCATATCCTCCCCCTTAATATAAATCCTCACCACGGATTAAAAGTGATTTATTGAGGTTTGGGTGACCCGTCACAATTTTAGTTATTTTCTAATTTCCTTAATAAGTAATATAAGAAATATAATTAAAAAAAGATAGTTTCTATTTTAAGTACTCATTTTTATTATAATAATTTAAAAGTTTCTTTTAATGTTGAAAATATTAATGTATGCATAATTATTTACAAGAACGATATATGAGGTGTGTACGGTTGACATATTTTTACGGGTGAATTTCACATATATCCTTAAAACTTTAGAATTATTTTATTTAATCAAATAAAACTTTAAATATCACATATGTCTTTCAAAACTAATTTAAATATTAAACTTATTTTATGAAATACAATTACCGAAATAACTATTTCACCTTTATTTTTCTAATACTTGAGACTTTCATATATATATATATATCCGCATACAATACTTTTCAAAAAAAATTAGATTTGAGTATTTTATTAAAAAAACATTTTTAACCCAATCACTTCTTTTACAATTTTAAAACCATCAAATTACATTGTTCTTCACTTCAAAAACTGATGGGATCAAATACTCAAATGGCCAAATCGACGGTCAATGTTTGAAAAAATCAAATATCTCGGCAAATGTCTCCATTGTCACTAAATCAACAGATTGGATGGGAAAAACAAAGCATACATTATTCACTGGAACAAAATCAATGGAGCACTTTAACTAAAAAACAGAAAGGAAAACTTCACACAATAATAAGCAAGTTTTAACATTATTCTAATTAGGTCACTCATATTTTTATTTGTTCTAATCAATTCATTAAAGTTTTAAAAATGTTCCAATTGGGTCACTAATACTTTTATTTGTTCCAATCAGGTCATTAAAGTTTTAGGAGTGTTATAATCAGATCACTCATATTATTTTCATTGTTTTAAATAATAATTCAGTTTTTTTATAAATATTGTTGATTTTTTAAGAAAATTTCATTTTTTTTTAATTTTTTTACAACTTATGAATGATCTTAGTTAGAACAATCCTGAAGCTTTAGTGACCTGATTGGGGCAAAAAATTTACGAGTGACCTGATTGGAACAAAAAACTTTATGAGTAACCTAATTTAACAATTCTAAAACTTGATTATTATTTTACAAAGTTACCCAAAGAACAAATATCTAAAGCTCATTGTATCAGATAAGAAGTAAAAAATAAGTATCTCCCAAATATCAAAAAACTAAAAGTCATTGAGAGTTTAGTTCTCTGATGTGACTATACCCCTATCGATTACAAGCAAACTCATCTTTGATGAAATTATACTTGTGTCAATTACACACGAACACTCATCAAATTCTTTAATGTGATTATACATGATTTGAAACACGTGAGTACTAGTTTTAAATTTATATGTTGCGATTATAACTTACCTGATTATACCTAATGGATTTTACGTCGATTCTTTGAGACTTAAATGATTTGCGATTGTATGATCCGGAGAATTTCAACCGGCGCCCTAAAGAAGAAGAGATGTAACTTTGATCGATTGCTCTTTGATGAAAAAAATAAAATAGAAGTTATAAACAATCATAAGATTGGTAGGGGTATAATATTCTTAAATTAAAACTTCATTTAATTCAAGTATATGTGATAAGTTTGTTTTCATCAAATACATGTAGAATTTAAATTTACACAGTAAAATCTTCCCCTGTAGTTTGAAATTTTTACATATTTTTAGATTTACAAAAGTATATATAAAATTTTCCAAACTACTTACATAATTATTCTTATGTAGTTCTGTTCTCCATTTTAAGGCCCATTTGTGAGAATTGGACTCCTCATTTTCATACATTAAGGCCCACTAATACAAAACAACAGTTTTATTTACATTAAGTGTGTTAATTCTATTAATATATATTATATTAAATGTATATTTTTGACATAATGACAAATATATTAATCACCTGAAATTATTGGGCAAGTTAAACTTTCAAAATATTTATTAGACGGAACATATGTAACATGAAGTCCACAAAAACGGATCGTGACATTGTGGCTGGATCTAGTTACGAATTAAACGCCTAGAAATACGGCCCATTAACAATTATTACCCAAAGTCCCAAAGAATCAAGAATAAAATTCAAGGCCTACAAAGATGAAAGTCGGCCCATTAATGTCAAAAGATGGTTTTAGAGCATTTAGAGTGAATTTTCTTTCTGTTTTTTTAATTAAATAATAATTTTTTATACTTTTTTTTTCTGTCATACACTCGTAATCACTTTTAAAAATATTAAAAAATTTATTTATGTTAAACATTGCTTTTTCAAATATACCGAATAAATAATAACATTTTCTCTCAACTTAACTTAGATTTAATCACACTCATTTCTCGTAATATATAAAGAATAAACCCACAAATTTATGGGATATACACTATGAATGCTCTGAAAGATCCATAAATTGGTTAATTTTAAAAATTGTGCCGTTTAGTTTAGCTACATGTTGATTTGACCGGTTAGGTAAAAACCAAACCGTTTTATTGGAAAAAAACAGTGTTTTTAAATAATATTTTTTTAAAAGTCAATCAAATATAAAAACAAACAAAATAATCTTATTAAAGTTTAGCTTTGATTTATTTTTGAATTTTAGAAATAAAACAACACTTTACCAACTTAGCTCATGATGCATGCATGATCCGTGAAGTGGCGGATTGCAAAGCGAAATATTCGATACCGTAAAATATATAAATTTGTGAATAGGATTATTTTGAAAATAAACGAAGAGTTTTTTTCATGTGTGCAGGCCAAACTTTGAAACACGAATACAAAAAATATCATAACGACTATCGACGTAAACAAGCAATTAAAGGTCTCTTAATTCACTCGTCATATGCAAATGAGAAGAAACCCTAAATGTGTCTTCTATTCCGAAACGATCTTAGATATTTCATCAAATCAATGGTCTCAAATAATCAATTCAGGGTTTCTATTTCCTAAAATCATGATATCCTGATTTTCAAATGAAAAGAATAACTATTTAATATTCTTTTCAATTTACAAGCATATTATGGTTTCGATTTATCCCAAGTCACGTTATGTTTTAGTTTCAACTCACCGGTCTTTTTACGCCTTCATTGATCTATCTAATATCATTCAACACCCCAAGTTTCAAATCACAACAACTCTTCTGCAAAGTCCCAATTCAATGCTCATATATACAAATCTCGATTGCAAAAGTAACAGTCACTACTAGAAAACTGTTAATAGATGACGCGCAAAAGATGACGCGCGAAAAAAGATGACGCGCATTTACGCGTATCATAAATTATTTGTCATTTTTTAAAATTTTCTTAGAAAGGATGACACGCATTTTTGCGTGTCATCTTAATGTGTCATTTTTAAAAATTTTTATAAGAACTTATATCTATGCGCCCGACCTGCAGTTTCATTCCAAAACACCTCTCCCGCTTCAATTAAACCCCAATCGACCTTCCACCGCCGACCTGCCACTTCCCGACCTTCCACCGCCGACCTTCCACAGCCGGTCGTGACCACCACATTGCCACCGCCGACTTTCCACCGCCGGCCGCAACCCCTAAGCAGATCATGGAGAATCAAAACTACTTCGTTAATTTGATCGATTTCATCACCAAACCGTCTCTGATTGAGCAATTCATCGACATTTTCCTGTTTCCGGTGCCGATTTGGGCGGCGATGATGGTCGGAGTTTTGATCGGGTGGTTTTGGACGCCGCGGTGGGACCGACCTAGTGTTTCTAGGGTTCCGGTCGAAATTGCGAGGGTTCACGTGGACGGCTCCGCCGGGATTCGATGCTCGTAGGTTGTGGTTGGCTTTTACTGCTCTCTTGGCGTTTTCTGTTGGTCGTCGGATGTGGTCGAACTTTAGGGAGAAGGAGCGGAAGGATGAGCTGTCGCCGTCGTGTGCGGTGGTCGGAGGAGAGTCGTTGCCGGCTGCTCAGTGTGTTGGTGGAAGTGGCGGTGATGTTAAGTTAGTGTAATTTGTTTCTTCTTAATTGAGATATTAATTAATAGTTTTTGTTGTGATTAATGCAGATTGTTTTGTGATGTATGTGTTTTAGGTGATTTCTGTCTCTTTTTAGGAGCAATTGTGCTGTGTGTTTAACTGTTTGTTAATATGTTTTGGCTTCTAGGTGTCTAATCGAATCTGAGAAGGACACTGTATGATCTGATGTAGTTGATAATTTAGAACTTTTAGTTGCTCTAGGTTAGGGTTTTGAATTGCTTATTTATATGGTTGTACTTTGTGGCTACTGTGCTTGAATCATTGAATGTATAATGTTGGTTATGTGATTCTTTATGAGCATCGGCTTTCAATTTTGCAGTCGCGACTCGCGAGTCACATGTGTAATGAAAATTTTCTGTGTAATTCAGAATCAGAGTGGTGTTTACATACATTTTCTGGATATATACCAGCTACGTGTACCTGTCAAGGATTGATTTATTGAAATTTTAGTTTATTGAATTTTGATATAGCATATATGTTAAGAATTGCTTTTGGCCTAGTTTTGGTGGTAATTCTGTGTGCTTATGTCTTGTTTGGGGAGTCTTTAATATTTAAGCTTACGTATTCTTGTCTAATGTTAGATTGCGATTAGTAAATGTTACATAGCTGGGCCTTAAGCTTTTATGACATAAAATATTCATAGCAAGATCACTATATACACTCAATTTTTTGTGTTTCAAAGTATGCTTGGAAAGTTGGAGAAGGATTAGTTGGCTTAGTTGTGCCTGGTCATTAAAAGTGTTTTATAAGAGCGTAACAGGTATAAGAGGTGTTTTAGCTTGATCGTAAGATAGTAAGATATATAATATCATTAAGAAAGCATTTGGTTATTTTGCATTTGAATGTTGCCAAATATGCAAGGTTTATTATGGTATTAGCTGTGTTGTTTTTTTCAATGCCAATCTTTTGCCTGATACAAACATTTGATTTCACAATTCTTTTCATAGAATTCTTATCTTCATGAAAATGGTTTTCTTCTTTTTTTTCATGATCAAAAAATATAATTCTCAACTGCAGAAATTAAAGCCAACTGTTATGAGTCAGGCTTCTAGATGGATTATAATATATGTTATGACATTGTGTTTTCTTGGTTACCTATTGTAGTATTTGTCTTTTGCGTTGCATAAATAAATTTTGTTGTTCACTGTCCTTGAGTGTGTTTTCGGTGATATTATCCCAATTGTAACAGATGACAGCTGTGAAGGGTTAACTAGGTGGTGTATTTTCTTGACAAGTGAAACTTAATTTGCTTTAAATCTTGCTAATGATCTTCTTGTGTCACAAAATGGACTAGCACATGTTAATTACTCAAATCCAGCAAATCACATAATTATCTCCATTCACAGGTACAATGTTGTAAATTCAGGGGGAGATCATGATGTTGTCACAGAGAAGGATCTAGAATATTTGTTGCTTCTTGATGGTAAGGATGTTGTTTGGCAAAATATGATTGAACGCTCTACCACCAACATGGCTTGTCAAGCTTGGCATTATGAGCCTCAGGTAAACGTTTACATTGATTTCTTGTCAAATTGGGTTCAGTGATTTTATGCATTCAAATTAAACTTCAGAAGACATGTTTCCTTTTAAGCTATATTTTTGTTTACTTGTGTAACTCATTAGAGAGAAAGGCACAACCGTATTGACCCGTTCATAAGTAAATAGGTCAATTTTGGGTCAAAACTAACAACTTTGTAGTTTATATTATTGAATATAACTATCTATGTATGAGTTTTTTATAAGTAAATTACCATTGTTGTTGCCTTGTAGTTGATATAAACTAGTCAAGTAAATTACAAGTTTTTTACATAAAGGGGTTTTTGGGTCAAAACTAACAACTTTAATTTGATGAAATTGGTTGTCTTAGGTTGGAGAAGGTAAAGAAGAATACACTGATGGTGATTTGGATGAAGTTCGTGAAGATTGGGCGCGCTATGTATCGAATTTCATTTATATGTAGGACTGAATGATAGTATTGTTGGACTTGTGTTGTTGGACTTGTAATTTGGTACTAATTGAATTTGGATGTGTTTTATGCTTTGTAGTTGTTAATTAACAACTTTTGTAAACTTTGTTGGTATTTAATGGATTTCACTTTTAATGTTATTCGAAAATTTGTTTTAGAAAACAACAGATAAATTTATTAAAAATAAAAAAAAATTAAAAAATGCAGCTAATTTTATGACGTGCATTGCGCGTCATCTATTGCACGTCATAAAAATTTCATAGATGACACGCGGATGCGCGTCATCTATTCATTTATGACTACCCCTTCCTTGACGCGCATTGCGCGTCATCTTTTGCACGTCATAAAATGCGCGTCATAAACAGATGCGCGTCATCTGTCATTTATGACTACCCCTTCCTTAACACGCATTTGCGCGTCATCTATTGCAGTTTTTTTAGTAGTGAGTGGTCCATACGATTTAAAGATTTCGATTTTGATTTCAAGGTAAACTTTAGTATTTTGGTTTTTTTACATCAATTGGATTATGACAGTATGAAACTTTAATTTAGTTTAATTAATGTATGTATGAAACTAATTTACGGTTTTTTGTAAAAAAACAAAATTGCATAAATGGTCCCTATTGTTTAATCAAATTGCGTGTTTGGTCCCTCAAACTTAAAAAATTACAAAGATAGTCCAAAATTTTATGTAATCATTACATGTTTGGTCCTTGGCACCGATTCAAGCTCTATGTTGCATTATCTCGAGTTACAAGTATATATGAATTAAAATTATTAATATTAGACAATGGTGGTAAAATTTCAAACAGAACATCAAATTTTGTATACAAAAAACTTTTGAATGTTTATGGATGTTCTTATGTTTAATATAATTTTTTATTACCTAAATTTCTTATTTATAAGTTCATTTCATTTCATATTACACTATATCATGACTTACGAAGTATTAACAATGATATTATGACTTACGAACCTTTTAAGCGAAATCAATTTTTAATGATTGAACCCGTGTATAATATGAGTATTTAGTCTACTATAATACTAAAAGAATAACTTGGGAGACACTTGACGCATTCTTATGCTCCCTAAGTTTGCTTTTTTCGTCTCTCTCTACTCATAAATAATTACCTAAATTAAAAAAGATTAAATAGTTTTAATTATTTGTAAGATTAAAAATATTTTTTTAATAAATAAAAAAGATATCTTTTTACTAATGTTATATTTAGAAAAAAAAATTTATAAAATAAGAATTTCTTCTAAAATATTAACCTTTTTTAAATATGAAATATTTTAAAATTAATGGTTTCTAGAAAGTAATTTTTTTATAAACTAACAATAATTAAAATTAGGATTTATAATAATAAATTTTTAAAAATGACATTTTTAATATGTTTGTTTTGAAAAAAAATATTTACTTTTTTTTGAAAAAAGTTTAAAAATAAAATTTTTAAAAATCAATATCATTATTTTATTACTTATATTTATCATTCATATGTAATTTCGATCATTCTTATTTAGAATATCATTTTGTACTTCATAAATTTTCTTATTTTTAATATTTTATTTTTTCAACACGTGTAATATATGGATTTACTAAAGTTAGTATTAAATAAATAACAATAAGCAACTAATTAGAGATATTATGATCATTTATAGCGTGATCTGTCCTGATTCAATATATATCATCACTATATCCGATTATAGGGTCAAAACAATCTGAAATTGCTCTCATATTGCACATAACTTCTCGGTGTATATTTTTCAAATATCAATTTCTTCACACTAATATCCTCACACCCACCCATGTTATTTAGCTCACGATTTGACCTGTCAACGACATGTTCAAAATTATCTCATACTTGATCATTTTTTTTCAAAAGTATCGATTTGTAATCTTCTTACAATTTTGTATCACTTTTATGATTTGTATATGATGTGATCTCCTTTTGACCTTTATGTATAGGGTTTTCATTTTCAATTGCCTTGATTTTGGTTAATTTATGTAAATTTCGTTGTTTTTAGTTGGTGTTTATGATTCTTGACAAGTAGAAGAAATTTGAGTATTTTCATCAAATTCTCAGAAATTTGAGTTGTGATTCTTTCTCTGATAAGTCTTTTTAGTGTGAAAATTTGAAAAGTAAGTTCATTGATGATTGCGAATGGTAGTAGACAAGATATTATAAACGCGTCATTAAGTTCTTCGTATATTTGGTAAAAATGTAAGGTACATACCCTTACAAAAAATATGAGATTAACTGTTGGTGCGGGCTGATGCAATACCGAAGAAACAAACAACTTTGTAAATTGGCTATTAAAATTAGGTGAAGGTGACCTCAGTGGATTGAATGATGGGGAGGCTACGTTAGATATACCACATGATTTTCTTATTACTAATATGGTTGATCCTATCTCGGATTTAATCGAGTTTGTGTATCCTTTTGTCATTAGTAATTCTGAAAACCTAACATTCTTTGAATGGAGGGCAATTCTAACTCCAAAAGACAAAGTTGTTTAATAAATCAATGATCATTTTTGTTGTTTCCAAGAGACGAAAAAAGAGTAACCCAGTTTCGATTCTATAAGCCAAGTAGAGTATATTCACGATACATTCAATGAGAATTTACGCTCTCCGGATTTTCTAAACGGGATAAAGGTTTTTGGAATACCAAATCACTCTTTAGTATTAGAGGTTGGTGTTCGCGTCATACTTATAAGAAACATTGATAAAAAAAGTGGTTTGAGTAATGGAACTATACTTAAGGTTATATCACTGTGCAATCATGTTATAGAAGCTGAAATTATATCAAGTTGCAATGTTGGCACCCGTACATTCATTTCAAGATTGAGATTAACACCTTCTAACAAAAGGATTCTATTCAAGTTTAAAGAAGACAATTTTTTTTACTGTATTTCTCTATGATAGTAAACAAAAGTCAAGGTCAATCTCTGTCAAGAGTCGGTTTTTTGCTATGATAGTAAACAAAAGTCAAGATCAATCTCTGTCAAGAGTCGATTTATACTTAAAAGAGATTGTTTTTACGCATGTTCACCTTTATGTCCCCTTGTCACAAGTCAAGAGTAAAGATGTAATGAAACTTTTAGCTTTAGATGGTGATGACAAACCTACTAATGTTACTACAAATATAATTTACAAGGGGGTTTTTGATCATTTGTGACCTTATGATCAGAACTTGTTAGATCTTATTTAATATATAACGCATTTGGTTTTATTTATGTTTAGGTGTTATTTAATAATTTACCCCCTCCCTCCGGTGTAAGACACGGGTAACTAAGCTAGTTAATATATGGAGTAATCATTGATGTCATATTAGTTTCGTGTATATTCTTCAAATGTATAACTAATCTCGATTGCTTCATTATAAGCAAGTTCTTGATTGGAAAGTGCAAGTGTTTTTCCTTTCGCTACTTCTTCCTCTATTCTTCATTAACAACGAGTTAGCGTTCGAGACTTGTAATATGTTATACACATTCCATTGCATTAAATTTTATAAGCAAATGTACAACTCCCATCGACATTGGAGGAAGCTTCATTCTTCCAATAGATTAAACCCTGCCGTTAAGATATAAAACGCGGACTTCAAAGCTATTATAGAAGCTCATACAATTAGTAGATCATGGATCATGATGGTTAGAACGAAGTATTAACATTCTTTTTTTTTTCATCAAGTCAAAATATTAAAGTTGTCATACAACTCAAAATGCAAAGTGGGTAAAAATCAATGTTACTATACCTATCATGCCCGCAAATTGGAGTGCTACCCCTTTGGCGGTTTCTATTGTTGTTTCTCAAAGTAATATATAAATTTAATATTAGGTTTATGTTTTCTTTAAAACCATTTTTTTGTAATTAAGTAATGATCAAATATATCTGGTATAAAAGTATTATTTGTATTTCTTACAAAAATTTCTTAGTCAACATGCAAATTTAAATACTCTAACTATTTGATCAACTAAAGTTTTAACATTTCTAAATTTAACCACAGGTTCAATACAGCAGCACCAATAACCATAGGAGGTGCCTCTCTAAAGTTTTTTCATAAATTTTTGAGAAATTTCTCATAACGTCACATTTTCCCCAAACTTACTTCAAAGTGTTCAATTCCCCCTGAAAATTTCTTCTCAAAATGGCTCCTCCGAACAAAACGTCAACGCCTCTAAAGACGAACGAGGACGCCTATAAAGATAGTGGCTCACTAAAAGCCAGACACATGGTAAACACAAGCGCCACACCCGTAAAATCGAGGCAGTCTGCCCATCAAGAGAGTCGTTTGCCCCTATGCAGCCATCCCTACGCAATATTTTGATTTTAAGTTGAATTTAATATAATTGTAATTAATTTTACTCATATTTTATTTTTCTCTTATAATTTTAAAACAAAACGTTTTATGAAATTTCAAATGTACCATTTCAACGTGCTTATTTTTATCTACGTACCGACGTATATTTTATTCAAAACGGATTCGGGTCAACTTTATAACGAAGCGGGTTCGGATCAAATTTATATCAAAACGGATTCCCATATTCAAGTCACTAATTGATCTATTTTTCATATGCTACTAATTATTATGAAGGTTAATTATGCCATAATTTAGAGTTGGATTACTCTCGGAGTCCCGTTCTGTCCACTCTTATATATTTTCATTTTATGTTTTTATTGCTTTTAAATGTAAATTAAAAGTAATGCACAATTTAAATGTGTAGACAGGCAATCCGTTCTACATACAGTGTTCGTCTATTTTCTAATAACCTCTTTAGTGTTTGTCATTGACAATGGGCTCCAGGGTACACTACTTCCTCATGATCCCCTTTAGTGTTTGTCTCGGGTCAAGTTTCAATATAGTACCCTTTGTTCTGCGCCTACAAGCTGGTAACTCGTTGGCATGACCGCCACGTGAACTACCACTCAGACTATAGTTTTAATACCAACTTGTAAGGTCTTGTTTTTAGGAGAGCTCACAGTGAAATTTTCGCATTAAAGACCCATAGTTTTTGAACTTTAAATAACAATTTATACATTGTGGCAAAAATTTAAACCTTAAAACATGATTCATTGTCTTTGAACATTAGAAATGAGACTTTAACAGAACATAAACTAAACTTCTAGTCTTGAATATAGTTGGGTAGCCTCACACTCCATGTCATTTTTATTCGTCGTTTTACCTGTCAAACTAATATACATATAAAAGTTGGCGTCGTTGAATGAATTCTAGTTTTAACTATCAACTTCTATCTTATTTTATCATGTACCACAAGTACATACGCTTACACTTTAATTGTGTCTATTTAGCATGGACCATCTCTTTAGTTTTAATTGTCACTTTATTTTTAGATGTTTTTCTATAGCAATACTTTACAAGTACTTACTTTAAGCTTTTATTTATTTTTATCTTTAGACATACAAATAAAAAGCACTTTTAGCTGGTGAGCTAGCACTAAATTGCTAAGTTTCTGTCACTATACACAAGGTATGACTTCTATTATTGTGAACATGCATAAAGCAAAACTCCTATCATGTGAGTGTACACAAAGTATAACTCCAATCAAGTAAGAATACATAAGACAAATCCTCATCAGATGAGTATGCACGAGGCATGACTCTTATCAAGTTAAATGCAACGAACGACAACTTCTTTAGTAGTGCTTACAAGGCTTTGAGATTTAGCTTTCACATATGACAACTTCTTTGGCAACATCTTATTGAATAAGTGCCGAACCAGTAAGAGGTCTGAGCAAGTAAGAAGTCTGAATCAATAAGTGTGTTTAGATGTAAAAAGGAAAAATAAAAACTCGTGGTTCAATATGGTCTCCTAAATGGGTTCACCTAACCACCATTTGGGCTCATGGCTGCTTATTGTAAAGGTTTCACCTGTAATTGGATCAGTGAACTGATTATTTATAACTCCATGGCATGTAGGGTATAAACCTATGGCAATTGAGTAATGTTTTGGGAAAGTTAGCGATGAGAAAACAAGGATTAACCCTGTTTTAGCTTTGGTTCCGTTATTGATCAATCGGTGGATGTTGGGGGTTAGGGTTTTGAATTGGTACAAATCGAAACCCATCAGATGAAATTAGGATGACGACGGGGTGATTGAGTTTGGTGAGAGGTCGGGCGAGTTGCAGGGAGGTGGAGATGGTGGTACGGTGGTGGTGGTCGGTGGTTTTAACGATGGAGAAGAAGAGGAATGCGAAGGCGAAGCGGCGGCGACGGCGATGCAGGTGGTGAGGAGGAGGGAGAAGAGGAGGGCAGTGGCGGTGGTGCTGGTGGTGGGTTTTTCTCCCGCGGTGGTGGGGTTTGCTCCGGATGTGGTAGGGTTTGCTCAGTCGGTCAGACTCCATCTCATATATGACTCGGTAAGTGGTGATTCAGAGCTATTTTTCAATCAGATGTATCCCAACTAAACAACCATGTCTGACTCGGTCAAACATACACGTCTGACTGAGGTTATTCAGACACAAACAAATAGCCCCTTAGCTTTTACTGCTATCACTACAAGAAACGTCAGTATTAGCGGCGCCGGTATTAGCGGCGACAGTAATAGTGGCGACACCATTAGCGGCGCCGCTATTGCTCTTTAATCCGTTTCCAATTTTGACCAACAGATCTGACCGTTGATCGTGCAACAAATCTAACGGACAGGGATTGATCGTACTTAACCAATAGCGGCGACACTATTAGCGGCGACATGTCGCCGCTATTGGTTAAAAAATATACCCAGGTCGCGACCGATTCCCTCCACACCTCCATTCCCTCCTAATTTTTCCCTCCATCTTCGATCCCTCTCCCTGTGCCCCGACCACCACTTTCCGCCCACCACCCTCCGGCCACCACCCTCCGGCCACCACCCTCCGGCCACCACCCTCCGGCCACCAACCGATCGCGACCCGCGACCCGCAACCCTTCCCTCTTTCTCCTCCTCTTGCCTTCCGAGCACCACCCCTACCGAGCACCAACCTCCGGCCGCGGTCACCGCCCCTTTTCTCCTCCTCTTGCCGCCTGGCACCACCCGATCCACCACTGCAACCGCTGCTGCAACCCAACAGCACCACCACCGCTGCTGCAACCCACCACCACCACTGATTTTAGGTATAAATTTTGATTTTGTATGAATTTTTGATTTAGTTGTGGTAAAATATTATTTAGGTATGAATTTTGATTTAGTTGTGTTATTGGGTGAATTATTTAGGCATAAATTTGGGATTTAGTATGTATTTTTGATTTTAGTTGTGTTGAAACATTATTTAGCTAGAATTTTGATTTAGTTGTGTTATTTGATGAATTTGTTAAATTATTTATTTATAATGTTTATTAATTAGATGTTAGTTTAGGTGTTTTGTTGGTTGAAAATTATTATGTTAATAATGCTTAATAATTAGATTATTTAGGTGTTAATAATGCTTAATAATTAGTTTAGGTGTTAGATTATTTATGTTAATAATGCTTAATAATTAAATTATTATGCTTTGTTGATGAATGTGTTTATGTATTTTGTAGGTTAGAAATAAATGGATTTGGGTATTTTGCTAGTTAGTTGATTAAAAATTAATTGGGTATTTGATATTTGGAAGTTAGTTGATATTTTGTAGGTTAGAGATTATTTTGAAGCAATTACTAAGAAAACCAAAAGAAATGTGATATTAGTTGAACCAATTATTGTATGTTATAAGCTTTTAGGTTTCGTTACTTCATTCTAATCATCACGAGCTTAGAAATACCCGCCCGAAATTGATTTAGTAATTAATTTCGGGTTGTCCCCGTTTTAGGACTGCTTTTTGAATATTTTATCTCATTTAGGATATGAATGTGTATTACATATTGTTTGTTTAAGAAAAATTTGGTCATTTTCTCTTTGCTCCTCGGGTATATATTTCTATATACTTGGGAGCTAAGAGGAAATGCTGCCGAATTTTTCTTAAACAAACAATTATGTAATACATGTTCATATATGAGATAAAGTATTCAAAAAGTGGGTATAGCAGCCTACCCTTTGGAATTCTCAATCTATTGTCCTACTTTTTGTTTGATAAATAATGTATCGGTGGAAAATGATTTATTAGTTGTGTTATTTGATAAATAATGTTGGATATAATGATATAAACTTAACTTAGTTTATTTAGCCTTTTATGTAACTTATGGCTTATGGTTTTCTGATGATTTTTCCCTTCTCTTTATGTATATGATATTTAACTAGCTCAACCGTCAACCGTAACGCGTGTACTACCGTTGCTAAATCGTCTTGTGTTTGAAGCTGCTATTGATGTATTTTTCTAATTTTTTCTTTTAGAATTTATGCTAATTGTTTGCATATTTTAAATTAGTTGTGTTAATTATTAGGTTTTACTTGTATGAATTATGCTATAATATTAGTAATTTGGTATGAATTGTATGAATTATGCTAATTGTATGAATTATCATGTTAATTATATAAATCTTTTGTACTTTAATTTGGCTAAACAAAATTAGTTAGTTATTATGAAAAACAATTGTAATAATGTATATTATCATTTGACTTTTACAGTAATTCGTTATTGTTTATATTAGTAGGTTTTAGGGTTTTGGTAAGATTCATTCTGATAATCACGAGCTTAGTAATTCCTTTTTGTTCATGTTTTGTGGATAATTTTTCATCCACTTAAATCCTAATATATTTTGCAGTTCCATAATCATGCCTATCGATAAAAGTTGGCTTCTTAATCCAAATCGTAGATCACCTGAGTATCAACAAGGACTCAGCTCTTTTATAGATATGTGCGAAAAACTTGTGGACAGTTATGGCCAGATTCGATGTCCATGTATGAAATGTCAGAATACGGTATTATTAGGATGGGTTAAAATGAAATATCATTTAGAAATATGGGGCATGTGCCGGTCGTACAAGGATTGGATCTATCACGGTGAAAGTTTAATTCCTGAAGTTGTAGTTGAGGAAAACGTTGCGCCAACAAACGAAATGGCTGACGTTATCGAAGACGTTATGGAGGAGAGTAGCGGTCTCCATGAGCAGAGTAGTGGTATCCATGATGATTTTGAGAACTTGTTAGAAGAAGTTCAATCAGAATTATATCCGGGTTGTGCTAAGTTTTCTTCCCTTATTTTTTAGCAAAGCTTATGCATATCAAGGTGAAGAATAAATGGACTAATAGCTCATTTGATGAGCTTCTTGAGTTGTTACAATCTTCACATCCTGAGGGTAATAAAATCCCACCTTCTCATTATGTAGCAAAAAGGACATTAAAAAAGATTGGTTTAGGATATGAGTCGATACATGTGTGCAAATATGATTGTGCTCTTTTCTGGGGAGAAAACCTTTTATTAGAAAAATGTCCCGTTTGTAATGAGAGTAGGTGGGTTGATACAAATACAAAGGGCAAGAAGTTACCTCACAAGGTGTTACGATGGTTTCCTTTAACCCCGAGACTACGAAGATTGTATTCTTCAAGGCACACGGCAAAAGATATGATTTGGCATAGTACCGGACGATCAGAAGAGGGTACGATGCGACATCCTGTTGATGGTACCTCATGGAAAGATTTAGACATAAAGTACCCGACCTTCTCAAGGGAACCGCGAAACGTTCGCCTAGGGCTTGCAGCCGACGGTTTTAATCCATTTGGTAACATGAGTTCGGCTCATAGCACGTGGCCGGTTGTACTCACCACATACAATCTGCCTCCATGGTTATGCATGAAAGAGTCATCATTTATGTTGTCATTGTTGATTCATGGCCCTAAATCACCGGGGAAAGACATGGATGTGTTTCTTAGGCCGTTGGTGGATGAGCTTAAGCAGTTATGGGTGTCAGGCGTACGTACTAAAGACGCGGCGACAAACACGTTCTTTACAATGAAAGCGGCTATGTTATGGACTATAAACGACTTTCCAGCTCGTAGTAGTTTATCTGGTTGGAGTGGGCAGGGTTACAAAGCATGCCCGACTTGTAACGAAGACACTCCTTCTATGCGTGTTACAAATAAAGTTGTATATGTTGGTCATCGGCGATTCTTAGATGCTAACCATGAGTGGAGAACAAGTTTAGAATTTAACGGAGAACCCGAGATCAGAGCCCCTCCGAAACAGTTTAATGATATAGACATAGAAGTTCAAATTAGTCGTCTACGCCATCGTTTTCCGGGTAAACATCCCGATTTTGGAGGTGTAAAATCAAAGCGGGAGGAGTTTGAGTTGAACTGGTCGAAACGAAGCATATTTTTTGAACTTGAGTATTTGTCTTCTCTACAGCTAAAACATAACCTAGATGTGATGCATATCGAAAAAAATGTGTGTGACAGTTTGTTGGGTACTCTTCTAATGAATGAAAAGAGCAAAGATACGCCAAATGCACGCGTTGACTTGAAAAATCTAAATATTCGAAGTAGGCAGTGGTTGGAGAAAAAGAATGGCAAGTGGTATAGTCCACACCCAAAATACTCATTGAAGATAAGTGATCGAAAGTTATTTTGTGAGTTTATAAAGGATGTTAAATTGCCTGATGGGTTCGGATCTAATATCAGGAAGAGAGTGGTAGATAACAATACTAATATTACTGGGTTGAAATCTCATGACTGTCATATTCTCATGCAGCGTTTAATACCGATTGGGGTTAGATGCTTTTTGACCAAAGATACTTATACACCAATAGTTGATCTTTGTACGTTTTTTAAGCAACTCTGCTCAAGAACACTATTGGTTGAGGATATGAAGAAAGCTAAGGATGCCATTCTTATAATATTGTGCAAGTTAGAGCTGATCTATCCTCCGACGTTTTTTGACATTATGGTTCATTTAGTTTTGCATTTACCTGATAAAGCGATTCGTGGTGGTCCTGTATGTATGAGATGGATGTATCCGTTTGAAAGATATATGAAAAAACTAAAAAATTATGTCAGAAACAAAGCAAGGCCGGAAGGTTGTATAGCTGAAGGTTATGTTGCTGAAGAAGCTCTATCATTTTGTTCGAGATACCTTCGAGATGTTGAGACTCAGTTTAATCGCCCTGACAGAAACGAGGATGTCATTATCCAAAAAAGAAACGTGTATGCATTTGAGTCTAAATGTCGTCCGGCTAGTGCAACAAAGATGAAATACCTTTCTCCAAGTGAAAAGCTTAAGTTAGAATGGTTTGTGCTCGATAGCTGTCAAGAAGTCAGAGATTATATGAAGTAAAGTTTCCTATCTTTAACTTTGCATCATTAATTAAATATATTTCATTGTCACTTATTGTATATTTTTATCAATATTGTAGTGAATTTAAATCTGAATGTCCACATGAGGATATTAAAATCAAATTTCCATCATGGTTCCTCGAGAAGGTAATCTATATCTAACACGTGTTACTATATATTTGTTAGGTATTCCATATATAACACGTGTTAGTCTATATTTTCTTAGGTTTATTCGATGAAAATACAAAATTCTCCAAAATTTCACTCAGAGTTGTATGCTCTTTCAATGGGTGCGGATGTAAATGCCTATACTTACACTGCTTGCATAGTCAACGGTGTTAGGTTTATGGTAGTTGATCGTGACGCGCAACGCACAACGCAAAACTCCGGTGTTTTAGTGGAGGGAGAGAATGGTGAGAAATATTATGGGCAACTTGAGGAGATTATTGAATTACATTATGCAAATGGGTATTCAACTGTCCTATTTCGTTGCAAATGGTTTGATACTCGAAGGGGTGTTTCATATGACAATAATATCATTAGTATCAACACAGAACGTGAATGGGACAAAGACGATCAACTCATATTTGCCTCTCAAGCTAAACAAGTGTTCTACATCCGAGAACCTTCTCGAAGAAATCAAAACAATAATCACCGGTGGGTCGTCGAGAATGTTAATCATCGAAAAATTTGGGATCGCCCTACAACCAATGATGGTGTCATGGAGAACATTCAAAATGTTGACAATGACTTGACAGAAGATCTTGACGTTGTTCACAACCACTCTTCATCTAATAGCATACTTTTCATTGACTTCACACAATACTTTCATAACATACCTACTCATGTCACCGAAGACGAGACTCCAAGTGAAGTTAATCTGCCAACTGTTACCGCTGAAGAGGTGTTTGAAGACGAGGATGATTATGATAAGGACGATTCTGATTATGACACCGAAGAGTCTGACGAAGATACTGAAGTATATGAGGGTGACTCTGATTGAAACATTTGTTAGGATTTGTATATGTATTTATTTATTTAAACCTTTGTTTGTATTTCATGTTGTACTACAAAACTTTCTTCTTATTTTAACATTATGTTCTAAATCTTATATTTCAAGACATGATTTCATTGTGGATTGTTTTCGCATACCTTATGGCTGATGTGATGAGTTACGGAGGTGATGGCGCGGGGGATCCACCACTTCCTCCATTTGACACTCATGGAAGTCACGCGTTAGACGGTAATGGTTATTATAATTAATTTATATACTATGTTTATTCAATTATTATTAATATATGATGCAATCAATGATTTTTTAATCTGATTACAGGCACACCTTCTCGTAAAACAAGAAGCAAGGCAAAAAATAAGAAATTGTAGCAAGAGCTAGCTAAAAAGGGAGGACCTTTATCTCTACCCTTTGATAGAGCTGCCACGTATACCCCCGTTGGCGAACTTAATGATATGTTTGTTCGCGAGGTGGGGATATACATGGAAGCTAATTTACCTTTTAATGTTCGTTCGTATGAAAATCTTTCCGATGCTCAGAAGAATGCTTTGGAAGAGCATATGGCGGTAAAATTTTATAAGTTATATGTTTGTTATTCATTTTTACATAAATAACTTTTATTTTGTTGAACTTAAATGTAGCGACGCTTTTACTTTGATGAGATATTGCGAGATCGTGAGCGCGCACAGATAGAGGGTGGAATCCGTGCGGTGTTTCTCAAACGATTTAGAGATCGAAAAAATGTGGCAAAAAAACATTTTGATAGGGTTGGAGGCTACGATAATGTAGAACAAGCAAGGGTCAATCCTTTAACAGTAATGAATCATGATAATTGGAACTAAACCGTTAACTATTTTATGAGTGACGCATATAGGAATGTGTCAAGTTCAAACAAATCAAATCGTCAACAACAAATATATACAAACCGTGGGGGGACTGCTTCATATAGTTGTTATTGTTATAAGCAGGTAATGATTTAAATTTATATATTTGTGTATTATATATTAGTATTTTTTAATATATAATATACTTTTTGAAAACAGAATAAAAGCAGACTTGAGACGTTTCATGATGCTCATACTGGTAAAGATGGGACATTTGATAGCGAGGTAGCAGAGCAACAATATGTAAGTATTTCTTAAAAGTATAATTTTTAAATATATATTTATGTATGTATAAATATGTTGATATATTTTTGTTAATTAATACAGAACCAATTAAAGGAAAGGTTTGATGAGCTAAGTCAAACCCAAAATCAAGAAAGTGGATCATCAACGCTGAATGAAGTCGATATCTTTGAGTCGGTGTTGGGACAACGGCGTGGACATATTCGGGGGATTGGGCGTAAACCATTTTCATCTGCAGGGACGAGTTCTTTTGTTCATGATCATAAACAAACTCCTCAGTCGTTTACACAGGTAAGTGCATCATAGTTGGATGTGTTAACTTCATCATAGTTCACTTAGGTTTATTAAGACTTTTTATCCCTAAAATAGACTTTAATTATCTAAGTTTAGCTTAAACGGGTCAAAATGGGTGAAAACAATATGATTTGAGTTAAAACGGGTCAAAATGAGTTAAACTTGGATGTGTTAAGTTCATCATAGTTCACTTAGGTTTATTATGACTTTTTATCGCTAAAATAGACTTTAATTATCTAAGTTTAGCTTAAACGGGATAAAATGGGTGAAAGCGACATGATTTTGTGTTTAAATGGGTGAAAATGACCTAAAGTTGGATGTGTTTAGTTAATCATAGTTCCCTTAGGTTTATTATGACTTTTTATCCCTAAAATAGACTTTAATTATCTAAGTTTAGCTAAAACGGGTCAAAATGGGTGAAAACAACATGATTTGAGTTAAAACGGGTCAAAATGAGTTAAACTTGGATGTGTTAAGTTCATCATAGTTCATTTTGGTTTATTATGACTTTTTATTGCTAAAATAGACTTTAATTATCTAAGTTTAGCTTAAACGGGTCAAAATGGGTGAAAACAACATGATTTGAGTTAAAACGGGTCAAAATGAGTTAAACTTGGATGTGTTAATTTCATCATAGTTCATTTTGGTTTTTTATGACTTTTTATTGCTAAAATAGACTTTAATTATCTAAGTTTAGCTTAAACGGGTCAAAATGGGTGAAAACAACATGATTTGAGTTAAAACGGGTCAAAATGAGTTAAACTTGGATGTGTTAATTTCATCATAGTTCATTTTGGTTTTTTATGACTTTTTATTGCTAAAATAGACTTTAATTATCTAAGTTTAGCTTAAACGGGTCAAAATGGGTGAAAACAACATTATTTGAGTTAAAACGGGACGAAATGAGTTAAACTTGGATGTGTTAAGTTCATCATAGTTGTTTTAGGTTATTATGACTTGGATGTGTTAAGTTCATCATAAGTGTGTTTGTTTAACATGATTAATTGACACTTCATATACTTAGCCAAGATATAAATGTATATTTTGTTTTTGTAGGAGCAAATTTCAAGTCTATTTCAAAACGCGCAATTTATGTCACAAATGACGCAATTAATTGCTTCGCAAAAGGCTCCAAATCAAGTCGAAGAAGAGGATTCAGACGAGGGGGATGAATAGCATAGTTTATGATTGTATGACATTGCGTAATCTAGATTTTAAGCTTTTAAACATGACTTAATTATCTATGTATGATTGTGTAGTGTAATCTAGATTGTAGTTTATGTATAATTTTATGATATTGTGTAGTGTAATCTAGATTTGATAAACCTAGGTTTATTTTGGCTGGAAAACAGGATTTTCAAAAAAAAAAACAAAAAAAATTAAAAAAAGACCATTAGCGGCGACATATGTCGCCGCTAATATTCACAAAATACCATTAGCTGACGACTATTATTAGCGGCGATTTTGTGATTTTTAGCGGCGACACTTTTAGCGGCGACTTATTAGCGGCGATTTTTTGGTCAATAGCGACGAACTTTTAGCGGCGACTTATTAGCGGCGACTGGTCGCCGCTAATAGTAATAGCGGCGACAAATGGGGGTATTAGCGGCGACATATGTCGCCGCTAATGGTCTTCTTCCTTGTAGTGTATTAACTTTATCATTCTTTAACCATTTATCATAATAGTATTGTACTTTATCTCTTTATCATTCTATCATTGTCATTACCTTATTGCTTTAGCTTGTTTTAGCTATATTCTATTTGATCTCTTTACTTTTAGTATTCTTTAACTTCATACTATTGTTATCATCACTTTAAACTTTATACTTTGTAATTTACTTTACTTCCTATCACATTTTGTACCTTCACTTTACCTAAGCATAAGTTTAGGTTAGTTATAGAGTTAAAAGGTTACTTGTGAGGACATAGTCTAGTTACAAACGAGTAACAATTTGTGGGTTCTTTACTTTAAACTTTAATTGAGTATGAGGAGTTATAGAGGAACAACTCTACTTAAGAAGGTTTTATTCCATTTATGAAGGTTTTACTTCACTTATGGAGGCTTTAACTTGAAAGTTTTCTATGTTGTGGGTTGTCGATAGGCCACCCACTTACAGTGGTGCAACTTAGTTGCTGGGACCTGGTGTTCTTTTTTGTCTAAATAATAGAGGATACAAAGACATTCTACCACAAAGGCGTTGAATCATTTACAGGGTCCTATGATTTAGTTTTTCTTAGAGACTTATAGAGTGTGAGTTACTTACTGGGCAATCATTACGAATATTCCTTCACAACTCTCGGCGCGAAAGTTATAAGCCACTTACGTTAGTGCTTCCAAATTTATGGTTGCTCATTTCTTTGACATGTTTTATATTATCTCATACAACTTTGCAGATATAGGGGTTATCTTCTAAGGTTATTATACTATTATCATTTAAACATGTAAAACATACAGGTCATCATAATAAATCTAGTTACTTTGATGATAAAAATACAAATTGTCTATTAAGAAACAATATATTTTCATGTAATTATTACAATGTATTGATCTGGTTGTCGAGACTCGATCAAAAACACGTTATTATATCGGTCTTAACTACCTTTATTGTGTAAGGGTAAGTAAGGTCGTCTCAACAGGGGATAGGTGGAAAGTGTTTAATTAATACGACTCGATTAACTTAAATACACAAACTTTGAATTAAAAATTGAAACTTTGAATTAATTAATGAGCAAAAGTGCATAAAGCAAGAAACTTTAGAACGAATTAACATAGATTATGAAAAACAATTACGTCCGGATCCTCAATTATGTAAGGTCAACAATTTATATGATCAAACTAGGGTTTGCCAAAACCTAATTCTAAAGACTTTAACTTTTTGATTAACGTAATAACAAAGGATCAAACTTTTAGACTCGTTCATTCACAATGTTATTAACTTGTCTATATCAAATTACTTCTCGATTTTAGTGAGTTCACGATGCAAGAAAATTAAAAACTGATAATTTCAAAAAGCAATTTTATTTATAAATGAATCTTTTAACTTAACCAAAAGTTAAACCTACATTCAAAAACCATAGTCTAACCCTAATGAAAACACATAAAAAGTCTTACTTAGCATAATCAATTCTCACGGAAGCAATCAAGAAAGAACTAGCCAATAATGGTCTTTATTGAATCTTCAATCTTGTTTTCATGATGATCAATGATGATTTTTGTGTGTATTGGGCATCTTGCAAGCACAAAAAGACACCTTAAAATCACCAATCTTCGGCTGGAAAAAATCTTCTTTCGAAGTGGGGTTGAATATCTTTAAATATCTTGAAAATCCATGAAAATTAGAAATTTGTTGGAGATCGGCGTGTGATACGCCAACCCTGAGCGTATCTTACGCTCAACGTTGTATTTCGATGCCTTTCTGTTTTTTTTCTCTTCAAATACGCCCACAAATACGTCGTCAATACACTGACCGGCGTATCATACGCCCATACCCGGCGTATCATACGTCGATTTATGGTTTACCGAGCCATTTTTGTAACATTCGTTATTTTCTGCTTCAACCCTTGTAGTTTCGTCTGTTGCTCCTCTTTCTCCAACATAGACCTTTTTCAGCTCCAAGCCCTAGAAATCAAAACACACACAACTTGAACCTATTCCACCATAATCACAATGTGAAATCACGTATTTAGATTAATCAAACACTAAATTATTGACGCGAGGCATCATATATAGTAGCCCTAAAATCATAAAAAACATGCATAAATAATGCGGTAACTAAAGAAGATCTAGAACTCATCTTTGATGCTTTCTCGAACAAACCCTAGACAATAGCTTCCTACGTCGATATCACCTTTATCATTAAACATTAACAAATGCATGATTCTATTATGATTCAAGCGTTAATCTACAAGGAGAGGTGATGAAAACCTTACTTTTCTTCTACTTTAATACTTTGTCACTAGCTTAGCATTCTCTCTTTCTTTTTAACCCTTTTTAGAAAGCTTTCCATGCAAAAAGGAGCATAGCGACTGCTCCTTTTACTAAGGAAATTTACGCCTTGAACTTGCAACTGTGTCTTTTACCACGAAGTTTGAGGTGTTACAATCTACTTTGTTAATTTGTGGAAATATTATATCACTAAGAAGAACAAAGTTCACTCTAACAACACGAGGAATGCGCGTCTGTTTGAAAAATATTTGGAGGCGGTGAAACAGAGGCAACATATTTAAGTCTTGAAAGCGAACAAGATGTTGAAGCAAATAGATACAAGGAAGAGGTGGGACAAGGGATGTCTAATCTACTTACCAACAAAAAGCTTGTTTCCGATGAAGCAGTGACACAACAAATTTTTTGGCGATGAATAAACACTAAACAATTATCTGTTTTCTTATTCATATTGTTATTGTAAACAAAATTACCTCTTACATTACTATTAGCACCAAAAATAGACTATATTAAAGTCTCTATATTACTTTGTAATGTATTCTAAAAATTAAAAGTTAAATAAAACTTACCTCTATTTGTTTACTTAATCTTTTATAATGTTTAAATTATAGAGAAAGGTTTAAATACAAAATTTTTTAAAACTAAAAAGTGTAAGAAGAATTAAAATGTTGACACGTGTACTTTTAATCAAAATTAGGTTAGGGGCAAAATTAGTTATGTTTCCCTTCTCAAGTTCCACCTTTTTATTAAAACACTAGCTTTAGTAAACCCGTGTATTACACGGGTTGAACAAATAAAATATTAAATATAATAAAAATTTCTATTCTAATTAATCGCTTTTGTCGGTGGCTACAGTGCCACCGACCTCCACACCTCACAGGGCATTCAGTACAAATCCCTTTCTCATCCAGCTTTCAGTACAAATCCTTTCTCATCCAAAACAATTTCTCATCCGATGTTAGTGGCGGTTGCGGTGGTGATGGGGGAGATCCAACCTCCAATTGGACGCCAGGTCCACCGGCGACGTTGCTCCCCGATAATGGCCAGTGGCGAAAGGGGTTGGGAGGTTGAGGGGAGGTGCTTGATTTGGGTCACCTCAGGCGTGCCACCGCCGTAGCGCCACCGCCGTAGCGCCACCGCCTATTCGACAACGCCGCCGGGTTTCTTTGGAACCCTAGATGGCAATGCTCTGGTTGTGGCAAATCGGGCTACCGGTGCCCTCACTCCGCGCTCCTCTTCACCGACGTCCTCCCTCCGCCACTCCTCTTCACCGGTGATCTCCCTCCGTTTGCTTTCCTCTCTGATTTGCAGGTTCGTGATGTTCGCTCTTTTGCTCTGTCTTTGTTGTTGGGTTGACGTCTGTATTCATGTCTATTTTTCAGATGAACTCAATATTTGTTTGTTATCCTGCAGGAACTTAAGGTTCTTAGTAGGTCTGTTTTGCTCAGGTTCAATGGAAGAATCTTCGCTCCCTAAGGATGCTCTTTTTCTTGGATTTGATAGCTCCACACAGTAAGGCCGCTTATATATTTATGATTCGATGATCAAAAGTGAACGATGGTTACTCAGTTGTCCAGTCAAGTGATTTGGATTTTATTGAAGTTGAACATGTAGTTCATATGCCAGAACAATCTGAGTTTTTTAAAGTCCTTATCTATGAATTAAAAGCAATTATTTTTTCGGATTAGGCATTTTGTAAGTTGAATCTTGACCGAGAAAACATGGTGGGGCATAGTTGGATTAGGTATTTGTTGAGCCAAGTACCATCATGGGTTTTGAAATTATTTTCTAGATATTGAATGTCAAGTGTAGAACAATTGTGGGGTTTCATTAGAATTGAATCTTGAGCTTACAACTGCGGGTATTTCAAGTTCGCCATTTGTTCAAATTGAACATGAGCTATCAAATAGCAACAAATTATGGGTTTGTTGAAATCGGGTATTAATTAGGATCAAATCTTGAACTAAGAACAAATATGGTCTCTTTGAATTGAGTAATTGTTAACATATGTTGTATATTAAGTTGCTAATCCAAAAATAATTTTGTTCAAATTATTTCACAGGTCATTGAAGGCAACTGTGTTGGATTCTAATCTCTGCATTGTGACTTCCGAAATGGTCAACTTTGATTCCGAATTACCACATTACAAAACCAAAGATGGTGTCTATAGGGATTCATTAATCAATGGTAGAATTGTTTCCCCTACCCTAATGTGGGTTGAAGCATTAGACCTAATTCTTCAAAGACTTCAAGACTCAAAAAAAGTTGATTTCAAGAAATTTGCTGCTGTTTCGGGCAGCGGGCAGCAACATGGTAGTGTATACTGGAAAAAGGGTAGTGCTGACATTTTGTCATCTTTGGATCCTAAAAAGTCTTTGGTTGAGCAATTTGGTCAAGCATTTTCAATAAAAGAATCACCAATTTGGATGTATAGTAGCACAACAGAACAGTGTAGGGCTATTGAGAATGTTGTTGGTGGTCCTTTGGAGTTGTCTAAGCTGGCTGGATCTCGAGCCTTTGAACGATACACTGGCCCCCAAATTAGAAGGATTTATGAAACGCAACCTGAAGCTTATAACAATACCGAACGGATTTCACTTGTGAGCCCCTTTGTTGCATCTATTCTGATTGGAAAGCATGCATGTATTGATCACACAGATGGTGCTGGAGTGAATTTAATGAATATCAAGGAAAGAGTTTGGTCAAAACATGCTTTGGAGGTTCGTTTCTCTTGGTAACATTGTGGTTAGAACTTTACCGTTCATGAACACACTCCATAGTTTTTTTTTATTGAACGTCACATACTCCATAGTTACTTTATATACCCATGCTTTTGGAGCAGATGATAATTAAAGGATTAAAACCCGATAGGCAGGTATTTCGTTTTGGCGTTTTATCAAACATGTGGTGTGCATGACTGCGCCAACCAAACATGTAAAGATTTTTCATTTGAATAGATACCCAGGTTTAGAATCTATTAACAGCAAGATGTAATTTAGTTCTACAACAAAATTCAAGGAATTTAAAACCAAATTTGTATACTGTAAAATGCAAAAAATGTTTGTAGATTTGCCTTAGGAATTGACAACAATCATTTTGCAATATTTTGGAGCCTGATGCAGAGCTAATTTTTTAGATACTGGAACTGTAGTCAGAGAGATCTATACAAGTAGAAGAGAGTGTTCATGATGGTGATTAGTAATTTTGGTTATATTATGAAGTTGAGTGTTTTAGGTTGGTTGATAATGTCTGTCGATGCTGACTCGGTCCCATGGGGGTCAACAAATTTCGTGATTATGAGCATATTGTTGAAACAATGTGTAAATAATCCCTGTTTTTTGAATGTTTATTATTGTTGCATGTAGGAACAAGATTTCAATATAAACTACAATATGTGTTCGTTTGCCAAGTAATTTGTTTAGGTTGTGTTGTTTCGCTATTATCGCAGATTACATGTTCATCTAGGTATGCGTTTGGAACATTAATATAAAGTCATCGCTTAGCTAGATTTTGTTGAGAAATGTGATGTGTTTTTTTATATGTTTATTTAGTAGATACTGGAAGTATTGTATATATTTTATGGAATTGCAGTAATACCTAAATGAATCCTGTTTGTCCCGTGAACTCTACATAAATTTGGATGCATTATATACTTGAATATTTTTGCTATTACTGGTGTTTGACAATGTGTGATCAATGTGTGGTCAGTTAAATACCAACTTAAAAAGTTTGGTATTACTAATATTGTGTTACTGGTTTACAGTTGAACAGAGCAGTGTTAGATCTTCGAGTTGTTCTTCAGTTGGGTTTGTATCGATGCCCCTTTCTTTCTTCATACGAATGATTACTTTTTATCAATGTTTTCCTCATTCTACATTTGGTCTTCTTTTAAGTATTGTTACTATGTATATCTTGGTTGGGTTTTTTTTGCCACTTTTATAATTCTTTTTTGCTATGGGATGTAATTGTCATTACCCTTTTTATTATACTTAGTAATCATTTCTGTTCTGTTATTTTGTTGTCTTGCAGGGTTAACGTCTTCTCGCCTGCTAAGCATGTTATACTGTGTGCTGCTATTACATGCATGTATGTTTTCAGGTTACTTATGTCTTTTGGAGTTTTATGTCATTCTAGCGTATGAGTTTTTTAGTGTTATAGTTGGTTGTAGCATGCATTCTCTTATGCTTTTGTTCTGTTATTGGTAAGGTAGGTTGTTTGATGCTCTGTATTATGTGTGGTGGTTGTATGTGTAGCCTGAAATATTTTTTCCTTATCATGTGTGCTGGCTTCTTTAGAATCCACGGGCGAAGCGTACACGTTGGGAATCTGTTCCTGCGAGTGTTGCTTCATCTTCCACTTCAGGTTGATGGTTTGTTTTCCTCTTTGTGGATTCACTATGGGCGGGTAACATCTATGGGTCGATGATGATAGATGAGGACGAGTAATTGTATCAAGCTCCCGCGGCAACGCGCGGGAGAAATAACTAGTTATTAATTATAAAAGGATATACTAAGACATAATATCATTGAAATTACGTATGATTAATAACTATAAGTAATAAAACAATAATATGAACTTTTTAATCTTTTTCTCAAAGGTAAATTAAACATTTTGTTTAAAAATAATGTTTTAAAAATTTTTTCATTTTAAAAAATGTCCTTACTATAACTCCCTATTTTAATTATTTTTTAATAAAAAAT
Source organism: Flaveria linearis (assembly GCA_024085815.1). Taxonomy (NCBI): domain Eukaryota; kingdom Viridiplantae; phylum Streptophyta; class Magnoliopsida; order Asterales; family Asteraceae; genus Flaveria; species Flaveria linearis. Next base: position 42,407,230 of record CM044012.1, read on the forward strand.
TATTTTTGAAAAACCAATTTTAAAATATTACGTAAAATTAGTTTATTTTTTAGAGAAATTTTTTTTTATAAAAAACTATTTCTATAGAAATAACATTAATAAAAAGATCCATTTTTTAATTTATTAAAAAACTAATTATAATATAAAAATAAAATAGTATTATTATTATTATTAGTAATTAGTAATTAATATAGTTATTTAATAAGAGTGAGAAGCGGAAAAAGTTTGATGAAAATGAATATGGTGCTGACACGTGGCACCCTCATTTACCCTTTTATTAGAGTAGGAAGATTTATAACTTTTACATACAATATTTTTTAAGTTAATTTTAATTTTACTCCTTAAGTTTTAACAAACCTTCAAATTATTAGGAACATCAATTTATCTTCAAAAGTTTTATAAGGTGTTTCAATTTTAATCTAAAAGCTTTATTATTTTGGATTTGAATTGAAACAAATAATAAAACTTTTAAGCTGAAACTAAAACATGTTATGACACTTTTAGAGCTAAATTGATGTTTTTAATATTTTGGACGACAATTTTTATTTTGATCAGAACTCAGGGAACAAAACGAACTTAACTCTATTTTTTTAAATTACGCCATAAAAACAAGCATTTTTTTTAATTTTTAACACGCGTATAGTGTTGATATAAAAACAACAAAGTTTTTTTTAACTTATTGTGTAATTTCTTCAGGTTATTGTGTTTCTGAATTAATGACAATTGCACAATTATCTTATGACGAATACACAATGAACTTGAAATATAAAAAGTTTACGTTTCTTATTATAGAGTTATTCAAAAATCATCATTTTAAAAGACACAATACATAACACAATGGTCAACATTAGACATAGACTCGAAAAATAACTATAGACATAACGAGCTGCTTTGACGATGATTATACGATGACATGATTAGGATTACATAATAAATAGAAAAACGTAAAAAGTTACATTTTTCGCATTATTATTTAAAAATTATTATTTTAAAAAACACAAGGCATAACATAATAGTCAACATTAGACACAATCGGTAACACAATGGTTAACACTAGACTTGATAATTAGCAAACACACTATGAGCTGTTTGACGAGAATTATACAATGACCTGATCAATATTACATAATGAATTGGAGAAAACATAAAAAAATATATTTTCAGCATTGTGAATATTACATAATGAATTGGAGAAAACATAAAAAAATATATTTTCAGCATTGTGTTGATTGAAAATCACCATTTAAAAAACACAATGATTAATCACACACACAATGGGTAATACAATGACTAGCACTACACTCGATACTTAGCAATAGACACAATGAGAACTGCTTGATGAGGATTACATAATGAACTAAAAAAAATAAAAAATTATATTTTTAGCATTATGTTATTTGACAATCATCATTTTTAAAAAACACAATTCATAACAAAATGGTCAGCCACAATGAATGATGAATATTAAATAATAACATGATAGTACACAATAAGCTGATGAATATTACACAATAAGCTGAAATAACGTATAAAATTATAGGTGTTTTAAAGATTAAAAACACTTGTTTTTATAATGGATGTTTTAAATAATGTTATATGTAAAAGTTACGAACGTTTAAAAAGGAAGATGAAACTTGAAAAGTGGTTAAGACTAAAATACTTTTGGCTATCATTTTGAGTTTTAATTATTTACCATTATACCATCAGATTTTCAGTTGGTTCCAACCTTAACCATTAACAAACCTACCTGGTCTAGTTCATATAGTTTTGGATTTTTCTCATCCACACTCAGTTTCTGTCCTGAACTAGTTCCGTCTAGATTTGGTTTTTGATTGCCATTTACCGACCCAAACTGGTTTTATTTCCTCCTAATCTATGTTATATATAAAATATATGAGAGTGATAATTTAAGATACCATAAAATTAAGAACAGTTACTCTATTTAATACATAAGATACAACCATTTTTTATTGTAAATAGTGCTTATAACGCTATGTGCAGATTATTCATTATAATTAGTTACATAATAACCCTAAACTTACTAACACTTAAAATGAAAGTTTACATTATCTAATATCCATGAACCAAAAAAAAAGCTTAATTTGTTTTAAGATTTTAATTTTATCTTTTAATCTATCACGTTTAATTTTTTTTAAAACTACAATCGTAACCTGCGTTTTTTTAAACGTTTTGATGTAAACGTTTTGCTGAACCGACATGTATTTTATAAGATACAATAAGTTAATGCGTAAATATGCAAGTAGTCATGCATGGTCAAGTTTATAGATGATATAAATTGTTTTTTTATTCCTATTAATTGGTTAGATTTTTAGTCAAATTTAAATTGTTAGCTCAAAATGTGGATAAACATGCACCGTATTTATAAGTGGTAAACAAATCATCCTATCTTAAAGGATGGTGTAAATTCATAAATAACCAAGCGTAAAAACCATTTCAAACTTATAACCTTTCCTAGAATAATCTATAAATAAAGTAAGGATCCGATATTTTTTTTTGCCAAAGGCATTATAGCCTAGCGGCATCTTGGTGGTGGGATAAGACTTAGGGCCTATTAGGTTATGGGTTCAAATCTCACAAAGGGGGGTTTTCTCATAATTATGAGTTTCCTCCTAAATTGGTGACTTGATGGTGGAATATGATCGCGTGGTAACACTGGTGGCACGATGATACTCCAGTGATCCGTGAGTGATTCCAATTTAGCCGTTCAAAAAAAAAAGATCCGATATTTTATTTTCAATCAATAATTAGGTACAGAGTAGATTTCTAAGATGTTAAAAGATTAACCATTCAAAGTTAGTCAGGCTTCTCAAGTTTAAGGATTTAAATGTAATATTGGTTTACTTTGTTGCATATGTTACTGATAACAGTCATTAGTTAAGTTTTTCCAATAGGATTTGAGCAAAACAAAAACTGACTGTTCTTGTGACTTAAATAAAATAAAAGTGGATGGTTCAAAGATTTGTTTGTTAAATCTTATGTTTACATTTTCGTTTACACAAATGTGTTCAAATGTACATATACATGTTTTTATCTTTTACTTGTGTTTTGATGGAGGTTGATGCTGCAAGTAATGTTGAGATAAATTCTTATGGTGCAATTTTAGTCCATACAAATCTCATCTTCATATGAATTTAGTGAAGAGGTAATATTTATGTTTATTTAGTGTGTAACTAAAATTGTTCATTGACATTAATTTTTTTTAAGGACCGTATGTGGGGAACTCAATCAAAGAAACACACAAGAATTGCTGAAAAAAAATGTAATGAAGTTATTAATATATATAGTTTAGATGAAGATGAGAGAGAAGGCAATATAGATGATACTGCGGATTCAAACCAAAGGCTTAAAATTCCAATTAAGATTCATCAGGTGTCGATTCGGAAGCAAAACAAACCTCATTTAATTTAGTTTTCTTTCTATAAAAAATAATAATGTTTTGTTTTTTCTACACATTTTGTTCTATATCTGTGAATTCACGGTCATTTATGTTTGAAATGGAATTGTTTATCGGGTTTGTTATATCTATACTATATATAAAGCATATGAGAGGTGTATTTTAAGATACCAAAAAATTAAGAACACTTACTATATTCAATGCATAAGATACAACCACTTTTAAGGGTAAAATAGTATTTATAACATTATTTACACATTACCCCTTATAATTAGTTACACAATAACCTTACACTTACTAATATTTGCATAAAATTTTATATTATCTACCCATACACCAAAAAAACTTAATATGTTTTAAGATTTCAGCTTATCTTTTAATATATCATATTAAAAAACGTTTTGAGACTACAATTTAACCTGTTTTTATTTTTAAACATTTTGGTGTAAATTTTTTGCTGAAACGATCTGTATTTTGTGAGGTACAATAAGTTAATGCGTATATACAAGTCGTCATGCAGAACTCATTTATCTGTTGTTTAAATTTTAGCTTAGAAAAAAATATAATAAACTTTTATAAAACTAATACAAGAATAACAAAATATTAAATGCACGTGTCAAATATAAAATATCGTCCCGCTGGATTGCGCGGGCACCCTTCTAGTATTACCCATGTACACAATTTGGTTGGATTCATAAAATGGTTTAATCGTACACAAACAATTAATACTAATAATGTTTTAATATTTAACTTAACAAATACCTTTTACTTAATATAATAGATAAGCAAAAAGAATTTACACTTAGTGACATAAATACAATATGGATTATGGAATATAAAATATATATGATAAGGTACTTTTTTTTATAAACTTCGGAAAAACAATCACAACAAATAGTTAAAAATAATGATTTTATTTATTCTTTATGGATTATAGAATATATAAAAATATATATGATAACATACTTTTTATAAACTTTGGGAAAAAATCACAACAAATAGTTAAAAATAACGAGTTTATTTATTTTTTATAGATAGTATAGATTTTGTTAAACTTGCAACTGTTAGTACAAAGATTTTAGATAATTTTAATAATTTAAAATCATACTTTTAGTTTAAACCAAATAAATGTTTCAGACACTTTATAATATTCATCATTAGAAAACTTAAACTTTATCAACTTTTTAAATCTATAACAAAACATAGACGATTATCGAAATCTATACTACGCATATATTATGATATAAGTTGGACTACAAATTATTAAATGAAAAATAATATATTAACTAACATCAAGATAGAAGTAACATTATTATTTGTAAGTTTAAAACAATTAGATTAAGTAACATAAAGATATAGGTATCTTAACCTATCATTAAAAGAAAATTATTATTTGTAAGTGAAACAAAACAAAATAAACTTGATGAATATATAAAATGTCGTCCCATCATATTACGTTCGTCGCATCACGCGGCCACACTCCTAGTTATTCCAGCACATATAAAACATGTGACAAACATAGATTTTGAAAGACCTACATAGGCCTAAGTGCCTAAACATATCACGGATTACTTCATTGTGTGCATACAGGCAGGCATACAGCAACGGAGCAACCCATGAGCCTTATTGGGCCTGGCTTTTGCTCTTGATTGGGCTAATACAATGCATAACGACTTGCATTATGCGTATTATATCTAAATATATAGTGTCATCAAAGCTTGAAACTTTTATTTAAATCCATTATTTAAACTTTAATTTTAATAATCAGTTGATGTGATTTGAAAGTATTTTTTTATAAATAGATGGGATATGATACAAACAAGAAGCACATCAAGTAGATACCATATTATGTATTGTTCATATATTATTTAAATGGAATTACATTTTAAACCAATATGGGAGGATGAAAGTTTGGTATATGCCAAGATATAGACATCACTAGTCTTTTAAGTATGAAAAAAGAATATTTTTATTATTATTTTATTTTATTTAGACTAATCATTGAGTAGTTTTATTGTACATACACCAATAAATTCCTTTAGACAACTAAACAAACAAACAAACATACCCAGTGTCTCCCGCTGAAGAGCAGGGTCTGGGAGGGGTATATGATGGCAAGTCTTTCCTCTATCTAGAAAGATAGAGAGACCACTTCCGAAGAGACCCCCGACTCGTTAACACAGGCAATAACAATAACCATCATAACAAAGCATATAACAAAGCATATACAACGCATATACAAAGCATATAACAAAGCATAACTAAGGCAATAACCATCATAATACGAAGCATATAACACAATGATATATATGACAAGAAGAATTAGATAATGCGCATGTAACACCCAAAAAGGATAGATGAGTAAAACTACACCTAACGTGTGGGGTACGGCCATATGTCACCGTATACCCTTCCCACCCACAAAACCCACTAAAAGTCCTTAATTTTAATTCTACGCCTCCACTCACTTCAATCCTTTAGACAACTAAACATCAAAATTTAAATTCTATTTTATCATCCTTGGATCAGAGTTCCAAGTGTAGGTTTGGCTTATTTATAATCAAGTCCATCTCAATAATATAAAATTCAAAATAATGATGCATATTATGCATTAATATATCTACTTTCTTTTTATTGATGGAACTTTTGTTCTTGAAAGAGAAGAAAAACAGTAATGGAAAAAATTTTTGCATGACAAACCTACATACATGCATGGCATGCGTCAACATAATGGGATTTTTATAAACCCTTTAACGTGTTCGAGCTATTCATACCAAAGTAAATAGGTAAGTTCGGTCGATTCAATAGTTTGGCAATTCGATCCATCATTTGGCTTTTGATCGTTTATCAGTTCAATCGACAGTTTAGAACTTAAAACAACAATTTAATTGTTATTATTATTATTTTTTGTGGAATTATGCAGCTATGCAAATGTTTTTAAGCAAATTAACCGTATATATTATTTTAAAAAGTATAATACAAACTAGCAATTTAGTAAATTGACTAAGAAAAACATTAAAAACTGCCTCAAAACCAAATAGTTTTAACTGGCCCAACCAACCCGCATTTTTCAAAACCATAATCGATAGTTAGTGCTAAAGTTTTCATCAAAATTAATCCAATGAAATCGTGTACACCCTCACTTTATTATAATAAATTGCATCATTAAACGATTACATGTGACCAGTCATTCTTTTTTACCTCATTAATGGGACCAAATGAAAGGTTGGGCATCTTTTAAGCACATGGTCAAGTGCTTGTTTTACATGAAACTTGAAAATAAAAAGGAATTTTATTGAAGTAAGAGAATTCCTTTGCAGATAAATTCCAAATAATATGTGTTTAATAATTTCTGTTCATTATGTCTTTTAGCCCTTGTTCATCTAGTTAATTAAGGAATCCACCTCAAAATTCCCCACCCTTAATCAAATGTTCTAGTAACAAGAATGATGGATTTGTTTGAATATCTATGATTAATGTTGTTTAGATATATATTTTTTCGTTAATTTACTTGGTGACTCAACTTCATTAACGCAAATGAATATTTTTGGGTGGTGCTGGGGACACCGCAGGGGTTTTTGGGGTAGGCCGGGCCAAACGGTCACGGTTAGGGCTTGCGGTCGCGTTTTGATGCCTAACCGTGACCGCAAGGTCTTGCGGTCACGGTTTCTGTGTCTGTCTTCCGACACCCCGTGACAATAAAACGACAAATGGCCTGGAAAAGTTGAAAAACCGGTTACCAAACCGTCACGGTTTGGCCTAACCGTGATCTCTAGGGTACGAGGTTCGGTTTAAGGTACGAGGTAGACCGTGATGTTGACAAAAGGGCCGGGATTCGCGCCACAAACCGTCACGTGGAGGCCAAACCGTGACGGTTTGTGCACCAGATTTTCACCTTAAATGCCTTTCAGCTTTCAACACTCGCCATTTAATCCACCACTCGAAATTTTTTCATCATAAGCTATTTGAGCTTTCATTCATCCAACACTCGAGATTTTTCAGCCTTCGTCATTTCAAAAACACGTTAATTCGAAAACAATGTCGGGTTCGGGAGATCATTATCAAAAGCCGAAGCTTCCAGATTTGAATGAGGTGCCACATATCGAAGATTCGAACCAGGTTAAACTAGTATATGTTTTATTATAACTTATTATTTGAAATATCTAACCATTATCTTTTTTAGGAATATTACGTATACGGGAGTCACCCTTCGTGGGGGGAGGAGGAAACCAACCCGTCGCACATATTTGCTCAAGAGGCGTACAACTCTTTATTTGGACCGACAGGTTATGGTGAAGGGTACAGATATCCCCCTTGCAATTCTTACGGGCATGCCCCGAACACGTACCACTCACAAACAGAGCTGGATTACGGACATCCCCCGTACCAGTCAGAACTAGAAATTACACATGTGTCGGATACTTTTAATGGGAATGACACAGATAAGAGTGACGGTTCTGTTCACCTCAAAGAAAACCACGGGGACACCGCGGAGCATGATGGGGATGAGGATCGGATAAGAAAGGCTACGGTTTCTTATAAAACCGATAAAGTACGAAGAGTTTTTATTCTTTTGTTTATTTTATTTTTTTATTTGTTTTATATATTGTTTTTTATGTATAGCTTTATCATTTTTTTAGTATTTTGATTCTCGTGAGGACTTGGAGAAGTAGGCTAAAATGAGAGGACGCGAGCATGGGTGCGTCATTGTGGTGGGTCGGTCACGAAAAAAGGATGTGCAACTATTATGCAATCGTAGTGGTGAACCTAAATTCACTGGCACAAGTAGACGTACTGGGAGCATAAAGAAAGGATGTCCCTTTAAACTCGTAGGGAAGTACGTAGGAAAGAGTGACAGTTGGATGTTAGAGGTGAGAAACGAGACGCACAACCACGATCCTGTTGTGTACGAGGAGGGCCACGCACATCTTAGGAAGATGACCGCCGAAGAAATTGATCTTGTCGAGAAGTTACACAGACAGCACGTGCGGCCACGACGTATCCATTCAGCCGTAAGGGAGCACTTTCCCCACAGCGTCTGTGTTGTTCAAGACATATACAATCTAACGTCGAAGTTTTGGGCTGAGGGGAGAAAAGGCATGACACCAATGCAGGAACTTGAAAACCTGCTACAATCTAAAGAGTTCGTGTATGAAACACGAACGAATGCAACTACTAAGGCCGTGGAAGATGTTTTCTTTTGTCATCCTACTTCGTATAAAATGTGGCGCGCATTCCCGCACGTGATGTTGATAGACACGACGTACAAGACCAACATGTATCACATTCCGTTTGTTCAGGTTATTGGCGTTACGTCGACGTCGAAGTCGTTTTGTATTGCGCATGCATTTATATCGAGGGAACGGCAGGATAACTTCACATGGGTACTGGAGTGGATCAGAGATATGCTTGATGGGTGTGTAGAGCCCCGCGTTATTGTCACAGACAGGGACCTGGCCCTGATGAGCGCGTGTGACACAGTGTTCCCGAGTGCTACTAAAAACCTATGCAGGTGGCACGTTAGGGAGAATATCAAAAGACGGTGGAATATCCTTTTCAAAACCGAAATGTGGAAGGATTTTTCATACTGGTGGAAGACCTTGTGTTTGTCTCCCACAGAGGCATTGTACGATTACAATTGCAGGAAGATGGAAGAAAAGTTAAATGAAGATGGTAAACGTGGTAAGAATTTTATAGTTATTTTTACTCTAATAATTTATTTGTTCATTTTATAAAATTTGTCATTTCTTTAAGAGGTATGTGAATATATTTGGAATAATTGGTTGGTGCCGTACAAAGAGAAAATTGTTACTTGTTGGATGTACGATCGCCTTAACTTTGGTGAATTTACAACTAATAGGGTTGAGGGCCAACATGCCAACTTCAAGAGTTACCTCACAGGGACCAATAATACGTTGCACACACTTGTCAGATATGTTTGTGACCTCATGCGCGGCCAGGAGATTGAAATTTGTAAAAACTTCGAAGTGTCCCGTGTGAAGATTAAAAAAGACCATCGACTGTCATTGTTTTCAAAATTACATTATAAAGTATCTGTTTTTTGCCTTAGCCTCCTTGAATCAGAGTTGACGAAAATGGAAATGATTTAGGAGTTTGGGGGTTCATGTGGACACCAGTTGTTCACGTCCATAGGCTTGCCATGTGCTTGTCGTTTGGAGATATACATCCGAGAAGGTTATATTTTTCTTAATACATTTTTTTATTGTTGTCACACGATTGCATATTTTTCACTAATAATTTAACCTTTAAATCTAGTCACAAGTATTTCACTCGATGCGGTAGATCCACACTGGAGGAAGCTTGATTTCGAGCCAGCGTACGTCGCGCCGCCTGAACCCGACTACGATGTGAAATATGATTACTTGAAACAAAAGGTTATGCCGTCTCCCAATCCTCAAGTAAAGAAAAAATTGTTTAACAAAGTATTTGACTCTTTGTTTAAGAGCAAGTCAAAACTTAAAGAACATGAGGTGCGTCATGACTGACGTGGTCGTCCAAATATTAAGGAGCAACAAAGAAGAGCGGACTCCAATACATCACAGTATGAGGCTGCTAGACACAGCTCCTATACTTCATCACAACAAACTATGCCTGACCCGGCGAGGCATAGCTCATATACCCCTCAGTTTAAAATGCCCAACGACCGTTCTAATCAGGCAAGGCTGCTTCAAATGTACCGATTACGGGAGCTGCCCTAGGGTTTCCTTTAATATTGAAACCTAAGGACATGATAAAAGTTATGAAGTTTAAGGATCAGCTGCCCCAATGGATTCACCGGTATGTTTCGACTATAAAAGATGTGCGGCCTGATGGTAACTATGGTTTTCGGGCGATCGCGGTGGCTTTAGGGAAAAAGCAAAATGAATGGGAATGGGTTAGGCGTCAAATGTTGTCGGAGATGGACAGAAACATGTGGTGTTGGCGGAGCAATTTGAACCGCGAGATGCCTGGCTATTATGATTCTGTTCGTAATAGCTTAAATTGGTTTGGCACGACTCAACCCGCACCCGATACCCATTGGCTAACTTTTCCGGCCCATGGACTCGTAATTGCGGAAACACTCAGTTGTATTGTGCATCTTATTTCTTCATTTGGCAGCCAGACATGGTTCCCGCTGAGAACAGCCCAGAGCCATTATTCACCTATCCAGTTGTCGCACTTGCTCATATTAACCAAGATCACTTTCTTTGCATAGAATTGGAAGGGGATTATCCAATGCCCAGTGTAAGCTATCATTGGCCGAGATTTGCATATCAACAAGCACTAGAATGGCAAAATATGCATGAGGATCGTATAAACAATTACGTTAGAATAACGGATCGTCAAAGAGGCACCAGTGCCTCCTGTAAGTTATCATTCTCCGATTCTTTATCATATTAATGAAGATCCCTTTATTTGATGATGATGATGATGATGATAAAAATAATAGTAATAATAGAAATAATAATAATAATGATAATAATAATAATAATAATAATAGAAATAATAATAATAATAATAGAAATAATAATAATAATAACAATAATAATAGAAGAAATAATAACAGTAATAATTTTAAAGTTAATAATAATAATAATAATAGTATTATTTTGTGTATCCAGAAACTACAAAATAAACTCTAATAATAATAACAATAAGGATAAATAATAATAATAATAATAATAATAATAATAATAATAATAATAATATTAATAATATTAATAATAATAGTAATAATAATAAAACACTAAATCAAATAAAAGGATAAATTGTGACGGTTTGACCAAACCGTGACGTTTAGGGTTTGGCAACGGTCACGGTTAGGTCTAACAGTGACCTTTTTTTGGGCGCATGACACTTGTTCGGGCGCATGGCACTTGTAAAAGATCACGGTTAGGGCAAACCGTGACCGTTTGCCTAATTTTTTAAAATTTTACTAATTAAATAATTTTATAAAAAATACCTCCTTGAACCGGTGGTAGTGGGTTTCGAGCCCACACCACTCCCCTGTTGCCCTACCGTCTTAACCGGTCGGGACGGGAGTGGTTCGCTGAAAGGTATAGAAAACATATTCTTTTAAAACAAAAAGGTCATGGTTTGGGCAAACCGTGACCGCTTTTTTCATATGTGGCGTTGTGGAATGAAGCTGTCACAGTTTGTTGACACAAAGTGTGACGTGGTGACCTAACCGTCATACCTTGTTGACAAAAAAGGTCACGGTATGGCTAACCGTGACCGTTTGTGGTGCTCTAATCCCACACATTAACCGTTTATAATCATTTACGTATATCGAATCGGATATTTTTTTCATGAACATGCACACACATCAACATATATATAAAATAAGAATAAATACACTTCGTAAACGTACATACAAACATGCGTAAGTGAACAAACCATGACGTTTTAATGATAACCTTAACAATCTTATCAGGAACATATCAACATATATACACCTTATATTTTGTAAACCAATGTTCACACATACATAATAAATTCTAATAATAATAACAATAATGATAAATAATAATAATAACAATAATAATAACAATATACTTTAATATAAATAAAAAGTTTAATAGTAATAATTTTAAAGTTGATAATAATAATAATAATAGTATTATTTTGTATATCCAGAAACTACAAAATAAACTCTAATAATAATAACAATAATGATAAATAATAATAATAACAATAATAATAATAATATACTCTAATATAAATAAAAAGTTTAATAGTAATAATTTTAAAGTTGATAATAATAATAATAATAATATTATTTTGTATATACAGAAACTACAAAATAAACTCTAATAATAATAACAATAATGATAAATAATAATAATAACAATAATAATAATAATATACCCTAATGTAATAAAAAGTTTAATAGTAATAATTTTAAAGTTAATAATAATAATAATAGTATTATTTTGTGTATCCAGAAAATAAAAGGTTACAGTTAATAATAATAATAATAATAATAATAATAATAATAATAATAATAATAAAAATAAAATAATAACAATAATAATAATAATACAAAAAAAAGCAAGAGGTCACATGGAGGCCAAACCGTGACCTCTTGGGATATTTTTTGAATCTGATTTCCCCTTGATTAGTGCACCTGCCCCTCGAGCACCGTGTGTGTAAGAGGTCACGTGGAGGCCAAACCGTGATCTCGTGTCTGTAAGAGGTCACGTGGAGGCCAAACCGTGACCTCGTGGTTACTGGTTTCATCTTCAACCGTTCGCACATTTCACCACACATTCACCACAACCACAACCATTTCACCACCACAATCACAAACGTTTCACCACCACCGCTTACAAACCGTCACCGCGAGCCCTCCCCGTGACACCACCTTCCACCACCACCACCACCACCATCGCCGCTCACCATCTTCCACCACCACCGCCGATCATCCACCATCTTCCGCCACCACCGCCGCTCACCACCACCGCCGCTCACCACCACCGCCGCTCACCACCACCGCCGCTCACCACCATCTATGCACCACTACCGCCGCTGCACCACCATCTGCGCACCACCACCGCCGATGCACCACCGCCGCTGCACCACCGCCGCTGCACCACCGCCGCTGCACCACCGCCGCTACACCACCGCCGTTGCAACACCGCCGTCGCGCCACCACCGCCGCTACATTATCGTTTTCGATACGTAATTTACAACTTTAAACCATAGAGGTAAACATAGATTTGATAGATTTTCCCAAATAGATTTGATAGATTTTCCCAAATAGATTTGATAGGTTTTCTCTTATAGATTTGATAGGTTTTCCCGTATGTGTAGCGTAGTTTGTCGACGGTTTATTATTATTATTAGAAATAATAATAAATAATAATAATAATAGTTATAATAATAATAGTAATAGTAATAATAATAATACTAATAGTAATAATAATAATAATAGTAATAATAATAATAGTAAATAATAATAATAATAATAATAATAATATAATAATAATAATAATAATAATAATAATAATTATAATAGTAATAGTAATAATAGAAATAACAATAATAGAAATAGTAAATAATAATAATAATAGTTATAATAGTAATAATAATAATAATAATAATAATAATAATAGTTAAATAATAATATTAATAATAGTTATAATAGTAATAGTAGTAGTAGTAATAATAATAATAAGAATAATAATAATAGTAAATAATAATAATAATAATAGTAATACTATAAATAGTAGTAATAATAGTAGTACTAATAATAAGAATAATAATAATAATAATAATAATAATAATAATAATAATAATAATAGTAATAATACTAATAGCAATAATAATAATAATAGTAATAATAATAATAGTAATAATAATAATAGTAATAGTAATAATAATAATAGTAATAGTAATAATAATAATAGTAATAGTAATAATAATAATAATAATAGTAATAATAATAATAATAATAATAATAGTAATAATAATAATAGTAATAATAATTATAGTAATAGTAATAATAATACTAATAATATAATAATAATAATTAACCGTCAACCATTAATTTTATAAACATTGTAAATAACAATAAATACGTTTTTTTTTTCACAGATATGGATGCCGACGATGCTTTTATCCCCGACATTGATGACTGCCCGACGCTGCAGTTCGAGCAGGGGACTATACCGTACGAGCGGTTCAGGACCCTGAGAGCACGATTGCCAGCACCGGGGACCGTCCTGTCGGAGGACTTCTTACAGCTCGTTGGAGAGCGCGATTGTTTTTTTGAGATTATCGGCGAGGACGGCCCGTGGGAGCAGCTGTTCCGGATGGGCGACCCTGCCCATCGATAGTTGACCGTGGAGTTCTACTGCACCTTCACATTCCGTCCACGTGAGCAGGGACTTGCGGAGCTGGACGAGGACGACATAGAGGACGGTCGTGCGCCCGCGGAGGTTGCTTTCCGGTTGTTCGGGTCCCTCTACCGCATGTCACTTAGGCGGTTCGCTGTCGTCAGCGGCCTCTACACGGAGGTGGAGGTCCGACAGCTGATGTACACCACGGCCTTGATCCGCGGGGCCGACGACTCCGATCAGGTCTGGTGGCCTGCCATTGGCGACGGACCGTACGGTGGTGATACGAGGTCCTCTCATATACGAGACCCTCTGTATAGATACATTCACCGACTCATCGCCACGTCCGTCGCTGGTCGTGGGGCGGGGACCGACAGGGTCAACGCCGCCGACCTTTTCTTTCTTCGGTGTGTACTCACACACCGACACTGTGTTGAAGACTAATCAAGGCTCGGCAAAACATTTGAAGACTAAATGAAGACGAAGTCTAAAAACAGCATGTGCGAAAGCCAGTTCCACGCAATATGAAGCTGTCACGCGAGAATAAGATTCCACGCGAGAAGAAGCTTCCACGCGAAGGTAAGATCCACGCGAAAGGCTTAGCCGCGCGACAAGCCTGTCGCGCGAGAACCTTAGTGTTTAGTATAAATAGCTTAGTTTTCGTTTTGTAAAAAAGCTTTTGTTCATTTATCTTATATGTACTGTGCGAAATCGTACAAGACCTGTTCTAGGTTGTGTTATTCAATCTGAGAATCATTTTGTGATCAAAATCAATCTTCTTCTACTCCAATCTTGTTTACATTCCGTATTCACAAGATTGAGATCGTGTGTTTATTGTTTTTCTGGGAGAATTCGAGGTTTTACAATTGGTATCAGAGCATTTGGCTCTAGAACCACGATTTGGAGAAGATTTGGATTGTGTTCTACTCGTTTCTTGAAGAAATTCATCATTGATCACTTTAGATTCAGATATGGCGATGTTATGCTGCTCGATTTTGGAGAATTAGGACTGATTTGGACCGAATTAGTGGACTTTAGGTGAATTTTAATCATAATTAAGCTTAAAATTGACCTAAATTCATTAAAATTGGATTAAAATGAGTTTAATCAGACATATTGAGTGATTTGGAGGTAATTTTCGCTTGAACAAACTGTTGAAAATTTGATTCTGCACGAAATTGGAAGATTTTCGCTTGAACTGGGAGTTTTCGCGTGCGAAAGTATCAGATTTCGCACAAACGGTTATTTCACTTTTTACGCGATTTCACGTGAAAAGTAAATCAAATTTTCGCCCAAAACTCAATTCTCGCGCGAAACATTGTGCCGCGCGAAAAACTTTTTCGCACGAAAGCTTCTCTCGCATGAAAAATCTGATTTTCGAATTTCTGATCAACATGTCTTCATCAACACCAAATTTGAAGCATCTTATGCCAGAGAAAATTGAGAATTTGTTTGCCGGGTTTATATCTGATGATCTCTTGGATGGAGTGTTTGCTGAGAAGGAAGAAGTTGAGGAAGAGAAGGAAGAAGTTGAATGTAAGAAGGAAGCTGAGAAGGAAGAAAAGGAAGAACCAGTTGAGGCTATGAAAGCATTCATGGTGAAAAGGGATGAAGAGCCTGAAGGAGAAAGCTCAGAACCAAGGGTATATGATGATCTATGCAAAAATTCTTGTGTTGAGAAAGTTCAAAGATATAGAGTTCACAATGAGAGCCTGATAATGGAAGTTGAAAAACTTCAGTATCAAGCTCGAAAACACAAGTCAAATGAAAAGATTTTTAAAGAAAAACTTGAAGGTTTAAACAAAACAATATACAATTTACAACTAAATCTTCATGATAAAGAATGTACAAATAATGATTTGACAAATAGAAACAATGAACTCGCCTTGGAAATTAATAGACTCAACAGTGAACTAGCCTCGGCTAAATTGACTGTTGAAAAATTTAAACTTTCATCAACTATGGTTGAAGGAATTACCAAGTCACAAATGACTCAGAAGATAAAAGGAGGAAAATGTGGTGTTGGATTTTCAAACATCGCTCCTCCAATTAATCATGATTATTCATGTTTACCTTCATCTGATGTCATTTCTGATTTTGATATGGTCTATGGGATCGGTTTCTCTCCATCTCCAGACTTAAAACCTTCAGTCAAAGTAAATCTATCTGTTGATCCTATTATAATAACCAAACCTAAACAATCACCTGAAAATTTTTGTACAGATAAATTGAAGGTGGATGGGTTGGTTGAAGATTGGGAGAGTGAAAGTGAGGGAGAAAATGAGAATGAATGTTTCAAAAATAAGAATGTAAAAGTTTTACAATCTGCTTGTAAACAAAACTTGTCAGGAAATGAAAAGGATGTTGATTTTAATGAGATGAAATCAAATAGTAAATATAATTTGAATGCATATCAAAGGGAAAATCAGAAAGAGAGAATTGAAAAAGATTTTAAAAGTAGATTTGTTTCAAAAGGTTTAATTGAAAATGAAGAACATATTTTTAAAGAAACGAATTCTCGATTCTTTAAAAATAAACTTCATTATAATGCTAACCTTGTGAATCAAGATATTTGTAGCCTAGATTTGCAAGTGAAAGCTCCTTCTTCATCCAATCTGAAAATTCAAATGCCTGGTCCTTCTCCAGCATCCATTCGCCTATCAAAGCCTGGTCCTTCTCCAGCACCAATTCGTATATCAAAGCCTAGTCCTCCTCCAGCAAATTCAAAGTCTGGTCCTACTCCAGCAAAGTCTAAGACTGGTCCTATCCCAGCAACACCAATTCCAAAAATCACAGCTGCTAAATCTTAAATCCAAAGTGGTCATAATTCAACAATTTCCTCGAATCTGCAAAAGATGAACAAGCAATTATCGAATGATGCAAAGATTCGAGAGACTGTGCAGAGAGTTAAACCAAAAAGTCAATCTGACTTTGGTTTCTATAACAATTTTTATAATTGTCATCCACAGTTTGTTTTCCACACACAACAAAAAAGATGTTATCAGTGTGGAAACATAAATCATTTGACAAATAATTGTCCTTTTCGACAAAAATCATTAAGCAAACAACGATTTCATAATTCTATTGCTCATAATAGAAAATTGTTTTTCACTCGTGGAAAATTTTCAAATCATAAGAAATCAAAAGTTGCTAATGATTTTAATGTCAAAAAAAATAAGAGTTTGAATAATGATTTAAACGAAAATATCAATGTGAAAAATGTAAATGAAAAGACTGATGTGCTAAATAAATATAACAATCTAAAATCTTTCTGTCTTAAAGCAACACATAGTGTGTTCAAGTCATGTTTGACTTGGGTACCGAAAGCTAAGTAATCTTGTTACTTATGCAGGGACAACCGCAAAGGATCATTGAAAGCTTATGGCATATAGACAGCGGTTGTTTAAAGACATATGACAGGAAACTTACAATTGCTTCAACATGTTCAGTCATAAAACGGAGAAATTTAAAAATACACTTTGAAAATTATTTTTGACCTTAGGGGGAGTCAAGATTGGATCAATAAAAATGAATTTTCATGATTAAATGAGAAATGATTTTACATAGTTCAAAAAGAGTCTAAGTACTTTCAAAGGCTTAAATACGAATAGACTTGGATTATGTTTGATGTGTCGGCTTTGCTTTTAGAAATGAAAAGATCATAATTGAGTGATTAAACTTGAATTAAAGAAATATGATTTATTGGGGAACATATCAGGATTCTGTGACAATGACAAAAATGTTCTAACACAGACTGAGAGATATAATCTTGTCATTCTCAAGCCTGTATTTGTTTGATTCAGTGATTATCATAACTATATGTATATATAAAAGATAAAATACAAAAAGACAAAAGGAAATAAAAGACAAAAAGAAAATAGTTGAGCAAATAATTGAGCAAAAAGATGCCAAAAGGCCATATAGGATATAAGATGCCAAGAAGCACAACAAATCAAAAGATATGTCTAAAGACATACATACTATATGGTATATATTTTTCTATTTTGAGAATATTTTCTGATCATGGAAGGCAAAATCAAAAGATGGGGCATGTAAGTCCAGATGACTTGTAAGTCCTAAACATCTTGAGAGGGCAGACGTAAGTCCGGATGGCTGTCAGTAAGTCCTTAAACTTGTTAATATTCCGTGTTAAGAGATATGTCTCAGGCTAGTTATGCTCAAATAGTTATATTTTAAGAATAAATAAATGATATCACTGATCAAAAATGCATGGTTTAAGTCAATTTGGGGTGACTTGAAATCTCAATAGTGTCTTGAAGACTAATAAGTATTTACAGAAGTTCTGATTGTGGGATCCACTGAATTATATTAAATCATACAAAACATGATAAGTATCACTCCTTGTGTTTCTGAGTAAAACCTGAAGTATAAGTTTAAAGGGACAAAAGATATTGACAATCAACTTAACCAGTTTATTTTAAATAAAGCTGGACAGAGTCTTGACTTGATAAAGAACTATATGATCTCATTTTGAAAATTCTTACAAGTAAAGGAAGATTCCAGTCCATGCTCCTGTTCCTCCTAATTTTATAAAGCAATTACTTTCTTGGAGATGTGAGAAGGATTCAGGTCATGATGTGATCAGATGTACTGACAGATCTTTTAGAATCATTGATCCAGCAGACCTAATGAAGTTCGGCAAAGACGACTTAATCAAGCTATTACAATGCCCCATTTCAGCTGATGAGACTGTTTATTTTCTATCTTGCCAGTATGTGTGGATGATTGACCGGATCCTTAGGAACAAATGGTATGCATATGCAGGCTCGTACAAGAAGGCAAATGTTGACTTTGATTGATTATGTTTCACCGAGCCTAGGGGGAGATTGTAGAAGACTAATCAAGGCTCGGCAAAACATTTGAAGACTAAATGAAGACGAAGTCTAAAAACAGCATGTGCGAAAGCCAGTTCCACGCAATATGAAGCTGTCACGCGAGAATAAGATTCCACGCGAGAAGAAGCTTCCACGCGAAAGTAAGATCCACGCGAAAGGCTTAGCCGCGCGACAAGCCTGTCGCGCGAGAACCTTAGTGTTTAGTATAAATAGCTTAGTTTTCGTTTTGTAAAAAAGCTTTTGTTCATTTATCTTATATGTACTGTGCGAAATCGCACAAGACCTGTTCTAGGTTGTGTTATTCAATCTGAGAATCATTTTGTGATCAAATTCAATCTTCTTCTACTCCAATCTTGTTTACATTCCGCATTCACAAGATTGAGATCGTGTGTTTATTGTTTTTCTGGGAGAATTCGAGGTTTTACACACTGCCTCCTCGCGCATGCCCTTGCTGATTATTTTGCTAGTTATAATCACTGGCAGTCGCGAGGGGCGTTGGTGGGCGGGAACATCGTTTCCCGAATCACTCGGGGCTTGGGGTACGCGCATGCCATGTCCCAGCTCCCGCTACCTCCGACTCCTATGCTCGTGGCCGGCCGGACCACCGCCACTGGGATGAGGATTGTTTGGAGGTTCCCCGACGGCACGTGGCACCTGCTCAGTAAAAACAATGAGCTCGTGCCATGGGTGCCCGAGCAGTTGGTGGACCCCCCGAGCTGGCGGGGGCTGAGGTCCACTTTCAGGATGCCCACGAGCCCCTTGGCGGCGGGGAGGATCAGCCCATTCCCCCGCCGTACGACCAGGACCCGCCCCGGCATCCTCAGCGCGTGTACCGTGCCGTGCGATTGCCTGCTCAGGTTCTTGATATGCTTCAGGACACACGAGACAGGGTCACGAGGCTGGAGGATATGACCACGAGGCTGCATGATATGATGGACTAGGTCATCCAGCATATGGTCGCGGACTATGCCGCCTCGGGTACGCCGTTGTTGTCACATCCACCGAGGCGGTTAGACCATGACGGTGCTGGCCCATCTGGCGCGGGCGGGTCTGGTCAGGGCAACGATCCGGAGATGATGGATTAGATAGGTATTTTGTTTGTATTTTATTTATTTTTTTATGTAAAAACTCGTTGTATATATATATATATATATATATATATATATATATATATATATATATATATATGCAGTTTCAGCTATTATGACTTGTATATTTGGTTGTGTTTGTTTGGTTGTGTTTCTTTGTTTGTTTGTTTTATATTTGTAATGTTAATAATGTTAATTGTATATGTTTGATAACAACATATTTTTACGATTAGGTTAACCATGTGATAAAATAATAACAACCAACTTATTTAATAAATAATTAAACACAAAAATTAATTGTAATATGATAAATTAATAATAAACACAAAACACAAACACGTATGTTACGATTAGGTTAACCGTGTGATAAAATAAAAATAAAAACAAACTAGTATGATTACTCAAATTTAGAAAATATATACAATATGTCTGTATAATGACAACCGATTTTTACAAACTCGTAAAAAAATTAAACATAAAACCGTCACATTAGTGATAAATAAATGCTTGTAATAAGATAAATTATTAATAAACACAAAACACAAACTTGTGAGTTACGATTAGGTTAAACGAGTGATAAAATAAAAATAAAAATAAAAACAAAGTGATATGATTAAAAAATATAGAAAATATGGGCAATATGTCACGGTTTGGCCAAACCGTGACATATAGCCTCTTAACCCTAATCAATTCCCTATTAATTACATACCCAATCATTGAGCAACGGATCCCCAGATCTAACTGTCACGGTTAGGCCGCACCGTGACAGTTAGGTCTCACACCCGATCAAACGGTCATGGGGAGGCCTAACCGTGACCGTTTGAATCGGTTTTCCCCAGAAAAACGCGGTGTGTGCAGAATTCCCCATATTTTTCCTTTAATTGTACCCTCACAAATACAACACTCATAAATGAATATCAAGTGAGATATTTTTCTATAAGAGAAATCTGAATCAGTTATCGTTAACATAAAAAGATATATAAAATACGATCTATGGTCATCATTTGTATGGTCACAACTGCTTCGCACTAGAAAAAAATGTTAAGCTAATATGTCCTAAGATTTATTTATCCGTCATAAATGTTTGTTTAACATTATAAATTATTGTATTTTTGTTCTGATAGAAGATGATATTTGGATTAATGTTGGGTTTGCATGTGCATTATTTAATGAAATAAAGGGCATGGAATCCTGAGGGGATAAAGCGGGTCAGCTTTATTCTGCAAAACTCCTTTTTGTGCGTAGTAGTGAAAGTTTGTAAACATCGAGATATTAATATTATTAAAGAATAATAATATAATGAAATTTTGTAGGGTTGTATGTATGCTTAAATTGGCATTATTTGGAAGGTGGGTCTTTTTGTGTATTTCTGGCATACAAGACCTCCAAATAACAATTGCCTGGATAACATATGCCCTTGTTCATCATCATTGGAGTTATCATGCACTTTAGCTAATTTTGGCTTTCAAATTTTGTCAAATTTGTAAAGAGAAACCTTTAAAGATTCTTGGGTTAAAGGGGACAACTTTGTTTTTCTCCTTTGGAAACGAATAGACATGTAAATGTAGGGCTATAACATGAAATTAAATTGGGTAAAACAAATGTATCAGACGTAAAACTATTCATGGTTAAATCGTGCAAATGTATCAGATACGTATTTAGTACTTAACCATATATATGCCGGTTAAATCAATTATTTCACGGGTCACGGTCATGTTTTGGTGAACCCAATGTTGTGACCACAATATAAACATATACATGTAAATATAAGTATATCAATGTGTGATATGGACTGCTGTATACACACACACACACACACCCACACACACACACACACACACACATATATGTGTATATATATATATATATATATATATATATATATATATATATTTATATATATATATATACACACCACACACACACCACACACACACACACACACACATACATATGTATATATATATATATATATATACATACACACACAAGCCTAAAGACCCGTGTAACACACGGGTTCAATACAAAAAATATTATTATTGTTTAAACAGATTTGTAAGTTATAACGTTGTTGATAATACTTTGTATATCGACTTTTATGTATAATTTTAACATTAGCTACATCTAATATTAGTAGGTTTTCTGTATTAATATTTATACGTTTAAATAGTGTATAATATGGAATGAGATAAACTTATAATTAAGAACATTAAGTAATAAACAAATTAAATTAAACACGAAAAATAATATTTCAAATTCATAAACATCCGAAAAGACAACCGTGGAATAAAAGTGTGATTTTCAATATTATTTCCAGATACATCAAAACAATTTGTACACATATTAAATGAATTCCAATCAAACATAATAATAATATAGAAGTACACATAAAAAGAAATAGAGAAGTTTAAATAGTAGA
The DNA here is from genome assembly GCA_024085815.1 of Flaveria linearis. Lineage (NCBI taxonomy): Eukaryota > Viridiplantae > Streptophyta > Magnoliopsida > Asterales > Asteraceae > Flaveria > Flaveria linearis. The sequence continues at coordinate 42,429,846 of CM044012.1, forward strand.
AGCATGTAATATCGTTTCACAGATAGATTTAAAGTAGATCACCTCAAATAAAAAAATGAAAGTAAAATAATATTAATACAAAAACACAATTGTAGACAATGATAGGTTAAATTATAATCACAGAGGATGAAAGCTCAAATATAATAAAAAAACAAATACATTTTGTTGAAGTAAACTTGATGAAACCGAAGCCAAAAAGAGAACGTTGATGAAGTCTGTCGAATGAGATATCATCAGACTTTATAAAGACAAATCACGAGGGTTGTAAAGCTGTGATGGTTGAGAGATATTTTAAAATCGGGTATGATTTCATTTATAAAAAAAGATACCCATGTATTCCTTTAAATTGGAGAGTAGTGGATGAAAAAATCCCGTAACATTTGTCAAGATTCAAATGTAAACGAGTATTTAATGGAAACACACAATCAATGAATCGATTTTATAGAGAAAGAAAATCATAAAATGATTTCTATAGTTTTTGTTGATGAATTATTTGAAGAAAAAATAAATATCAAATATGATTTAATTTTCAAAAAAGAGATATGCTCTAATTTAGGGTTAAATTTTTAAATTTCTCTTAAATATCTCTTGTATCAGAAGTTGATTTTTAGTCAAATGAACCTAGACTAACACTAAGAATAAATTTAGAGTTAAGTTTCTAAATTTTCTTTAAATATCTCTTATATCAAAAGTTGATTTTTAGTCAAATTAACCTAGACTAACACTAAAAATAAATACATATTTAGACGGGAATTAAAAAAATAGAGGCTTAAGAGAATGCTACGTGGCACTGAAGTTTTTGTTTTATTAATTAGTATATATATACATATATAATATATATATATGTATACATATACACACACATATATAGATATATATGTATATATACATATATATATGTGTATATACATATATATATATACATATATATAGATATATATGTGTGTACATACATATATATATATATATATATATATATATATATATATATATACATATATATGGATATATATATGTATGTACATACATATATATATCTATATATATGTATATATATATGTATATATACACATATATATACATATATATCGATGTATATATATATGTATGTACATATATATATATGTATATATATGTATGTATATATATAAATATATATATATACATATATAGATATATATATATATACATATGTATATACATATACATATATATATATATATATATATATATATATATATATATATATGTGTGTGTGTGTGTGTGTGTGTGTAAAGAGAGAGAGAGATCTAAATTGGAGGTGCTTAACATGATGTATTCCAAATTGTCTATTTCTTAGAGGGAACAAAGGGAAAAATCTGACCATAACGACATCTTATGCTTTTTAAATTTCAATTAGAGGATGTTCAAGTGGATGAACAATTACGCTTTATCGAAGAACCAGTGGAGGTGATGGATCGTGAGGTGAAAACACTTAAGCAAAGGAAAATACCCATAGTCAAAGTTCGTTGGAACTCGTGACGTGGACCGGAATTCACGTGGGAACGTGAAGATCAAATGAAGCTTAAGTACCCTCAACTATTCGAGACGATGCCTGCAGACAAAGGTATTGATTTAAATTTCGGGACGAAATTTTTTCAACATGGGGATGATGTGACAACTCATCCAAAACTCACTAGATTTCGATTTCTGTGTGCCAATGCAGTAGACCAGTGATTGAATAGTCTCACCATGTGATGGAACACTCTCACCATGTAGCGCAATTTTCGGGACGAAAATTCTTTCAACATGGGGATAATGTGACATCCGGTAATTTTCCATTACCAAACTCCGTTAGTTCCTTTAAGTCTTGCGTACACGTGTCGTAAGCACGCACTAGTCGTCGTTGAACGTTGATGACTTAATAATAATAATCTATGATAAACAATGATAATCTAATTAATAATGTTGATTATTAGTTGTGAATATGTGATTCATGATTTTATAGATTTTAAATTATTTATTTTATAAATTTTACGCGATAACGTGACTAGGTGTTGTATGTATATTTTATGTGTTGCGTGACTTGTTGTAAATGTTTATGACTATGATTATTGACTAATAATACTTATAATTCTTAGTTAAAAATTATAAAAGAATGCTACAAGGGTTAAATTTTATAAAACGCAATTAAAGGAGGGTTTAAGGGTGATAATCTAATTTAGTTAAGTTTCACAAAACCCCAACCTAGCCCCATACCCCCTTGCGGCCGAGAACAGCCCTCATCCTCCTCCATTCCACACATAAACAAGTTGATTTTGATTGATTCCAAGTGTTACAAGGTGTTCTACAAGTCCTATTGTTGATTTCCACTCTTCTAAAGGTTAGTCCTATGATGTTTTGCGAAATTTTGTGTTCTTGAGGAGCCCAAATCCGTAATTGATGATGATGATATGGAATTGATGGTTAATCTATGTTAGTAGGATTGTATTAATGCTAGATTAGGTGTCAATTTCATGTTTTACTATGGATTTTGATGTTTTAGCCAAATTAGGTCAAACTAGGAACTTGATTTGGGGAAATTCTTGATTAATCAAATTGATGTTGTTTGATGGTTGTATGATGTTAATTAGATTATATGGATGCTAGAATACATGAATCTTGCAAGAAATTGATGAGTTGAAGGCTTTGTTCATAGGTTACTAATAATAGTAACTTTATTTTGCATGTAATGTTGAATTGTTAATGTGTTGATGTTATGGATGTGTTTATGATGTTGATTAGGTGCTAGATTGTTGGTATGAATGCTAGAAAACTTAGAATGAATGTTGTTATTCATATCTTGCCAAAAGTAGAAACTTTTTAGATATGAATTGATGAATTATGCTAGTTTGATGTTGTTGATCATGTTTAGGTGTTGTTATAAACTTGAAATAGTATATTATTGATGAATTGTATGTACATTGGGTGTTTAGTAGATTTTGGGATATACTTTCCCAAAAGGGAAACTTTATTTTGGATGAACATTGGATATTGGGAATTGGACATGTTCATGACATTAGGATCATGCTCGAATGCTTGTTGTGGATGCCTAACATGATAGAGTCTGTTAATTAGGTTGTATGGTATGTCTAGTTGGTTATGTGTGATGTATGTACCTTGATGATCATGTATGGTATTGAATGATTATTAGTAACTAGGACATCATGTTTGGGACTGGAAATTGATCATATTGATGGATGTTGTATGTAATGGACATGTTAAATATGTTGTGGTTAGTATGGATGCTTATTTGGTAAATTATCTGTTTTGACCCGTATATGCTAATTCATGGTTATAGGTCATACAAGTAGGTTATGCATGATCTGACCTTTCATATCATGCATTAGTGGTGTTATGGATATACTGAGCATGCTAGATATAAGGACTTACCTAACTTGTATGATATTGCATAGCATGATGATCTAAGCAATGCGTTGGGAATGTAGCACCATATGTGATGCATTGGAATATTAACCATGTATGGTATATACTCATGTCTGTTTAAATAGTTTACAACACATAATGTCACCAACGGGTCAAACGGGTCAACTGGGTCAAGCATGTCTATCCTTCTAAAACCTTGAGTCCTTGGTTGTAGTGCACTTAGGGTTCCACATATTCTCTATTTACACATACTCATGTACTTACATGATCTAGGTCACCTCTGAGGGTTGACTGTCCACTCTTTTCTTTCAAGTAAACTCTAAGTACTCAATACGCGTATCAGGTGAGTTCATGCCCCACTGTTTACGTAATCTCTTTTTGGGGGAGATAGCATACTGGTAACTCTACAAACGCTTTATGTATTTAAGTTGTGTATGATATTAATATAGTGTTGTTTACCATGATAAAGTCCTCATACTTTCGAATTGTTAATATTGAATAGCGGGGAAACTTGGGTAGTACTACTGGGTCTGATGAGCCCCGCCTGTGTGACTCGAGGTCAACCGGGTGCAATTTGTCCTATGAACATTTGTCACGACCTGGTAAGTCGTGACCGGAGGCAAACATATCACAGTCAGCTTCAATTGCGAAATCACTATGTATTAATATCTATTGTTAATAGACTAGCTATCTGTTACTAAACACATGCTTATATATCACAACTGTTAAACTGTTATGTTTAAACGCAAACTCATGAACTCACCAACCATTGTGTTGACTTTTTAGTATGTTATTCTCAGGTCGATAATCCAGGTTGCCAATAGGAGCACTGCACGGGTCGAGCATGCATTTTGAGACTTAGACTATAAACGCATTTACTTGTCTTTACAATTTGGGTTTTAAACTATTGGTTGGCGCATGTTTTGACATATTATGCACTTTTATATTTTGGGTTTGTTTTATCTACAATACGCTTCCGCATGACTTTTAAAGTTTAAACTGTGGTTTGTTTTATTTTAAACGTGGCATATAGAGTCGTTCCGAGTAACTATTGACTGTGATCCTGGTTTGTTCACACGCCTCGTGGTAAAACTCCGCACCTGGATTTTGAGGGTGTGTCAGATTGGTATCAGAGCCATTGGTTATAGAGAACTAGGTTGCATACACACTAGACTATAACCTCACATAGTTAGTTAGTTACTTGTTCCTGATTTCTCTACTGTATACTCATTGGCATACACATCACATACTCTGCAGCATGGCATCATCGTCACGGGTTTTGGGAAAAAGACGTGCTCGTTCTGGATCCCCTCCACCTGTACCTCACTGAGTGTATGACTGGCCACGACATCCTTACCCCCGTGGTGAGATAGGCTGGGATCAATCGTTTGTGCCACCTGAACGCGACCCTCCAAGAGATTAGAGTTATTACCCGAATTGTATAGATCGCATGATTTGTAGAGAGCGTGTTCCGAAGTCGGCCACTGCTGGGTCTAGGACTAGGTCAGCAACTACCTCTGCGACACCCACCCTCCCATCTCTAGATGTACCCCTTGAGCAACCCGTGGCGGCATTGACCATGACACTTGAGACTGAGCGTCGACGAGTTGGAGTGCTCACTGATGAGAACTCCACACTTAAGAATGATATACGCCGACTATGGCTAAAGATGGCTATAATTGAGGAGCAGTTGTCGATGTCCATCCTAGGAAATTTCAAAATGGCTGGTAGAGTGATGGATCTTACTGAGCGTATGGGCGAAAAGGATCTCCACAATGTGGGCGTTGAGAGCAGACTAACCGGATTAGAAGCACAACTCACAGCACTACAAATCGAGGATAACCCTGCACCTGTCGAAGACTCCGATGAAGACCCTGAGAAAGAACCAGAAGAAGCTCCGGACGGTGAAAACAGTGATGGATCAGCTTTGTTCGATTGATTCTCTTTACTCTTATAACTTTGACTGCATAGCGTTTATTTTGAATCCTTTGTGGGAAGGGTTGTTTCCCCACCCGAACAACAAACTCAAATTTTGACATTGATAAATGATTTATGACTCATTTGTAATTTATTTACCTTTGGTTATTATTTTTGTTATGAATGTTGTGGATGTAATGATTCATTACTTTCTTATTGATTACTATACTTCAATGAGATGAATATGTTTGATTTTACTCATTATTGTATTTGTGAATGTAAAGTGAAAGCAAATGGACGCCCGAGGTCGTGGACGTGGTCGAGGGTGCGGGCGCGGATGTGGATGTGGCGCCGGTGATCAAGGCGCCAGTACTATTAATATGACCCCTGCGGAATTGGCTGCCTTAATCAACGAACAAGTTCAAGCAGCGGTAGCTACTGCTCAAGTAGGACAGCCAGCAGGTAAACAATGATGGAAAGTTACATCAAATGCCATAGTTAATCGAATGAAATATTTGATCAATATTTATCATGTTAAAGCAGGACCACCAGCGTGTACTTACAAGTCCTTTATGGACTGTAAGCCACACACCTACGGTGGAACTGAGGGAGCTGTAGGGTTGGTAAGGTGGTTTGAGAAGACGGAGTCCGTGTTCTCAAAGTGTAACTGTCCACCTGCTGACCAGGTGAAATACGCTACTGGAACGTTGGATGGTGCTGCATTGCCCTGGTGGAATGCTCAAGTGCAGATGCTAGGGCAAGCCATGGCAAATGAGCTCCCTTGGAATGAGTTTAAAGAAATGATGACCGAGGAGTACTGTCCTCGAAATAAGGTACAAAAGTTGGAAATGGAATTTTGGCAACTGAAAATGCAAGGTTCAGAGATCAAGGCTTATACCACTGGAACTCATGAGCTGGCCACACTATGCCCAGGAATGGTAAACGAGATGCACAAGCGGGTGGAACACTACATTCGGGGATTGGTGCCCGAGATTAGGAGTATGGTGACTTCCTCCAACCCGGCTACTATCCAGCAAGCGATTCGCCTAGCCCACAAACTGACCGATGAAGCGGTGGAGCAAGGACGGTTACCAAAACGGGGCGCTACGACGAGCGTGCCCGATAACAAGAGGAAGTGGGATACCTCCAACAACAATAACAACAATAAATCATCATCATCCGGTGGTCAACATCAACCTCAGCAACAACCACCACAGCAACAACAAAGGAGGTTCAACAATAATCGTAATTTCAACCAGTCGGTTTTGAACAATCAAGGACCGAGCGGTTACGGTAGTAAACAACCGAGGTGCACGCGGTGCAACTATCATCATGTGGGAAGATGTGACAATTTCAAGTGTCAACGGTGTGGCAAAATGGGACACTTAGCCAAGGATTGCCGTGGTGAGTTGGTTAAGAAGCCACAGCAACCTCAGGAGACCCCCAAGGGTTGCTTTGAATGTGGGAAAGAAGGGCACTACAGGTGAAACTGTCCGCAGCTGAGGAAAAACCGCAGTGGCAATGGTCAAAACAACAACAACCAAGGCAACAACAACAATAATGATGGAAACGGCAATGGAAATGGTGGTAACAATAATGGAGCCAAAGGGAGAGCCTTCGTCATTGGCTCAGGTGAGGCTTTAAATGACCCTACAACTGTTATTGGTAGGTTTTCTGTCAATGGATGTTTCGCTACAGCACTGTTTGATACTGGAGCTGATAGGAGTTTCATATCCTTAAAGTTCTGTAGTCTTCTAAGTGATATTCCTTCTGCCTTAGAATCCAAATATACCGTAGAATTGGCTGACGGTAAACAAATCCATGTAACACACATCCTTAGAGATTGTAAGATAGAACTCGCTGGTCATACTTTCGCTATAGATCTTATGCCTGTTACACTGGGAAGTTTTGACGTGGTGGTAGGCATGTATTGGCTCTCTAATAAGCAAGCGGAAGTCATATGCCACGAGAAAATCATACGAATTCCTGTTGGTGACGAAATCCTTACAGTCAAAGGTGATAGGAGTGGTGCAGTAATGGGCATTATCTCTTACATGAAGGTGCAAAAGTTGTTGCGAAAAGGTCGTTTGGCTATTCTGGCACTCGTTACTGATAAGCAACCGGAGGAAAGGCGAATGGAGGACATACCTGTGGTACGATATTTTCCAGAGGTGTTTCCGGAGGATCTTCCCGGACTACCGCCTCATCGCCAGGTGGAATTCCAAATCGAACTGACTCCCGGCGCAACCCCGATTGCTAGAGAACCTTATCGATTAGCACCGAACGAACTACAGGAGTTGTCATCACAACTTCAGGAGCTTTTAGATAAGGACTTTATTCGACCTAGCACATCACCTTGGGGAGCCCCTGTTCTCTTTGTTAAGAAGAAAGATGGCACGTTTCGAATTTGCATCGATTATAGGGAATTAAATAAAGTCACAGTCAAGAACCGATACCCTCTACCTCGTATCGACGACTTGTTTGATCAGCTTCAGGGATCAAGCTATTACTCGAAGATCGACTTGAGGTCTGGGTATCATCAACTCAGAGTCCGTGAGGAAGACATCTCCAAAACTGCATTCCGTACTCCTTATGGTCATTACGAGTTCTTGGTCATGTCTTTTGGGTTGACAAATGCACCTGTGGTGTTCATGGACATCATGAATCACGTGTGCAAACCCTATCTCAATCAGTTTGTCATTGTGTTTATCGATGACATACTGATATACTCTAAGACCAAGGAGGATCATGAAGAGCACTTACGATTGAACTTGGAATTGTTGAAAAATGAGCAACTGTACGCCAAGTTCTCCAAGTATGATTTCTGGATACGAGAAATGCAATTCCTAGGTCATATTATGAATGAGAAGGGAATACATGTTGATCCTGCCAAGATTGTAGCGATAAAGAATTGGGCTATACCCATAACGCCAAGTGAGATAAGGCAATTTCTGGGATTAGCAGGGTATTACTGACGATTCATAGAGGGATTCTCTAAGATTGCACAACCTCTCACAGCCTTGACCCACAAAGGAACGACATACAAATGGGGCGAAAGTCAAGAGGCGGCCTTTCAGCTATTAAAACAGAAACTCTGTAGTGCACTGATATTGGCACTGCAAGAGGGAACAGATGATTTCGTGGTGTATTGTGACGCATCCATTCAAGGATTGGGTTGTGTCCTGATGCAACGTGACAAAGTAATAGCTTACGCCTCGAGACAACTAAAAGTTCACGAGAAGAACTATACCACCCATGATTTGGAATTGGGTGCAGTGGTTTTTGCCTTAAAGATTTGGAGACATTACTTGTACGGTACCAAATGCACTATCTACACCGATCACAAGAGTCTTCACACATCTTTGAGCAAAAGGAGTTGAATATGAGGCAATGACGTTGGGTGGCACTGCTGAATGATTATGATTGCGCCATCAAGTACCATCCTGGAAAGGCGAACGTAGTTGCCGATGCCCTAAGCCGAAAAGAAACTACTAAACCTAGGCGGGTGCGAGCCTTACAACTTACAATTAGTACCCATCTGCCCAAACAAGTTAAGGATGCACAGATAGAAGCCTTGAAAGAGGAACATATTGCTTCTGAGTCATTACGGGGAATGGATACGCAATTGGTAGTGAAAGAGGTTGGAATTCGGTACTTCATGGATAGACTTTGGGTGCCTGTCTATGGAAATCTGAGAGATTTAGTTATGAGTGAAGCACACAAGTCTAAATACTCCATACATCCTGGATCTGACAAGATGTATCACGACCTAAAGGCGCACTATTGGTGGCCTAATATGAAGGCGGATGTAGCTACGTATGTGAGCAAGTGTTTGACCTGCTCGAAGGTAAAGGTGGAATACCAAAAACCATCCGGACTGTTACAACAACCCGAGATACCAATGTGGAAATGAGAACAAATTTCTATGGATTTTATCACTAAATTACCCCGGACTAATACTGGTTGTGACACAATCTTGGTTATTGTGGACCGGTTGACGAAGTCCGCTCACTTTCTTGCAATTAAGGAAACGGATAAGATGGAGAAACTAACCCGACTGTATCTTAAGGAAATTGTTTCGAGACACGGTGTACCGATCTCGATTATTTCTGATCGCGAAGCTCGTTTCACGTCACATTTCTGGCAATCACTACAAAAATCTCTGGGTACACGATTGGATATGAGTACTGCTTATCATCCATAAACTGACGGCCAGAGTGAGCGTACCATACAGACTTTGGAGGATATGCTTCGTGCTTGTGTGATTGATTTCGGGAACAACTGGGAAGTTCACCTGCCATTGGTGGAATTCTTCTATAATAACAGTTATCACACTAGCATACAGGCAACACCTTTCAAGGCTTTGTATGGGAGAAAATGTAGATCACCGGTTTGTTGGGCTGAAATTGGTGATAATCAACTAACGCGCCCCGAGCTAATTCATGAAACAACTGAGAAGATTGTGCAGATACGGAACCATATGGCTGCAGTGCGAGATAGACAGAAAAGTTATGCTGACAAGAGACGGAAACCTCTAGAGTTTCAAATTGGCGACAAGGTCTTATTGAAAGTCTCACCATGGAAAGGCGTAGTTCGGTTTGGCAAGCGAGGAAAGCTAAATCCGAGGTATGTTAGACCGTTTGAGATATTGGAAAGAATAGGTCCAGTGGCCTATCGGCTAGCCTTACCTGATTCACTGAGTGGAGTCCATAATGTGTTCAACGTTTCAAATCTGAAGAAGTGTCTATCTGATGAGACACTAATTGTACCACTAGAGGATGTTCAAGTGGATGAACAATTACGCTTTATCGAAGAACCAGTGGAGGTGATGGATCGTGAGGTGAAAACACTTAAGCAAAGCAAGATACCCATAGTCAAAGTTCGTTGGAACTCGCGACGTGGACCGGAATTCACGTGGGAACGTGAAGATTAAATGAAGCTTAAGTACCCTCAACTATTCGAGACGATGCCTGCAGACAAAGGTATTGATTTAAATTTTGGAACGAAATTTCTTTCAACATGGGGATGATGTGACAACTCATCCAAAACTCACTAGATTTCGATTTTTGTGTGCCAATGCAGTAGACCAGTGATGAACACTCTCACCATGTGATAGAACACTCTCACCATGTAACGCAATTTTCGGGACGAAAATTCTTTCAACATGGGGATAATGTGACATCCGGTAATTTTCCGTTACCAAACTCCGTTAGTTCCGTTAAGTCTTGCGTACACGTGTCGTAAGCACGCACTAGTCGTCGTTGAACGTTGATGACTTAATAATAATAATCTATGATAAACAATGATAATCTAATTAATAATGTTGATTATTAGTTGTGAATATGTGATTCATGATTTTATAGATTTTAAATTATTTATTTTGTAAATCTTACGCGATAACGTGACTAGGTGTTGTATGTATATTTTATGTGTTGTGTGACTTGTTATAAATGTTTATGACTATGATTATTGACTAATAATACTTATAATTCTTAGTTAAAAATTATAAAAGGATGCTACACGGGTTAAATTTTATAAAACGCAATTAAAGGAGGGTTTAAGGGTGATAATCTAATTTAGTTAAGTTTCACAAAACCCCAACCCTAGCCCCATACCCCCTTGCGGCCGAGAACAGCCCTCATCCCCTCCATTCCTGCGAAATTGATCAATAACACACATAAACAAGTTGATTTTGATTGATTCCAAGTGTTACAAGGTGTTCTACAAGTCCTATTGTTGATTTCCACTCTTCTAAAGGTTAGTCCTATGATGTTTTGCGAAATTTTGTGTTCTTGAGGAGCCCAAATCCGAAATTGATGATGATGATATGGAATTGATGGTTAATCTATGTTAGTAGGATTGTATTAATGCTAGATTAGGTGTCAATTGCATGTTTTACTATGGATTTTGATGTTTTAGCCAAATTAGGTCAAACTAGGAACTTGATTTGGGGAAAATTCTTGATTGATCAAATTGATGTTGTTTGATGGTTGTATGATGTTAATTAGATGATATGGATGCTAGAATACATGAATCTTGCAAGAAATTGATGAGTTGAAGGCTTTGTTCATAGGTTACTAATAATAGTAACTTTATTTTGCATGTAATGTTGAATTGTTAATGTGTTGATGTTATGGATGTGTTTATGATGTTGATTAGGTGCTAGATTGTTGGTATGAATGCTAGAAAACTTAGAATGAATGTTGTTATTCATATCTTGCCAAAAGTAGAAACTTTTTAGATATGAATTGATGAATTATGCTACTTTGATGTTGTTGATCATGTTTAGGTGTTGTTATGAACTTAAAATAGTATATTATTGATGAATTGTATGTACATTGGGTGTTTAGTAGATTTTGGGATATACTTTCCCAAAAGGGAAACTTTATTTTGGATGAACATTGGATATTAGGAATTGGACATGTTCATGACATTAGGATCATGCTCGAATGCTTGTTGTGGACGCCTAACATGATAGAATCTGTTAATTAGGTTGTATGGTATGTCTAGTTGGTTATGTGTGATGTATGTACCTTGATGATCATGTATGGTATTGAATATTGATTAGTAACTAGGACATCATGTTTGGGACTGGAAATTGATCATATTGATGGATGTTGTATGTAATGGACATGTTAAATGTGTTGTGGTTAGTATGGATGCTTATTTGGTAAATTATCTGTTTTGACCCGTATATGCTAATTCATGGTTATAGGTCATACAAGTAGGTTATGCATGATCTGACCTTTCATATCATGCATTAGTGGTGTTATGGATATACTGAGCATGCTAGATATTAAGGACTTACCTAACTTGTATGATATTGCATAGCATGATGATCTAAGCAATGCGTTGGGAATGTAGCACCATATGTGATGCATTGGAATATTAACCATGTATGGCATATGCTCATGTCTGTTTAAATGGTTTACAACACATAATGTCACCAACGGGTCAAACGGGTCAACTGGGTCAAACATGTCTATCCTTCTAAAACCTTGAGTCTTTGGTTGTAGTGCACTTAGGGTTCCACATATTCTCTATTTACACATACTCATGTACTTACATGAACTAGGTCACCTCTGAGGGTTGACTGTCCACTCTTTTCTTTCAAGTAAACTCTAAGTACTCAATACGCGTATCAGGTGAGTTCATGCCCCACTGTTTACTTAATCTCTTTTTGGGGGAGATAGCATACTGGTAACTCTACAAACGCTTTATGTATTTAAGTTGTGTATGATATTAATATAGTGTTGTTTACCATGATAAAGTCCTCACACTTTCGAATTGTTAATATTGAATAGCGGGGAAACTTGGGTAGTGCTACTGGGTCTGACGAGCCCCGCCTGTGTGACTCGAGGTCAACCGGGTGCAATTTGTCCTATGAACATTTGTCACGACCTGGTAAGTCGTGACAGGAGGCAAACATATCACAGTCAGCTTCAATTGCGAAATCACTATGTATTAATATCTATTGTTAATAGACTAGCTATCTGTTACAGTACACATGCTTATATATCACAACTGTTAAACTGTTATGTTTAAACACAAACTCTTGAACTCACCAACCATTGTGTTGACTTTTTAGTATGGTATTCTCAGGTCGATAATCCAGGTTGCCAATAGGAGCACTGCACGGGTCGAGCATGCATTTTGAGACTTAGACTATAAACGCATTTACTTGTCTTTACAATTTGGGTTTTAAACTATTGGTTGGCGCATGTTTTGCCATATTATGCACTTTTATATTTTGGGTTTGTTTTATCTACAATACGCTTTCGCATGACTTTTAAAGTTTGAACTGTGGTTTGTTTTATTTTAAACGTGGCATATAGAGTCGTTCCGAGTAACTATTGACTGTGATCCTTGTTTGTTCACACGCCTCGCGGTAAAACTCCGCACGTGGATTTTGAGGGTGTGACAGATTGGTATCAGAGCCATTGGTTATAGAGAACTAGCCTGCATACACACTAGACTATAACCTCACACAGTTAGTTAGTTACTTGTTCCTGATTTCTCTACTGTATACTCATTGGCATACACATCACATACTCTGCAGCATGGCATCATCGTCACGGGTTTTGGGAAAAAGACGTGCTCGTTCTGGATCCCCTCCACCTGTACCTCACCGAGTGTATGACTAGCCACGACATCCTTACCCCCGTGGTGAGATAGGCTGGGATCAACCGTTTGTGCCACCTGAACGCGACCCTCCACGAGATTGGAGTTATTACCCGACTTGTATAGATCGCATGATTTGTAGAGAGCATGTTCCGAAGCCGGCCACTGCTGGGTCTAGGACTAGGTCAGCAACTACCTCTGCGACACCCACCCTCCCATCTCTAGATGTACCCCTTGAGCAAGCCGTGGCGGCATTGACCGCGACACTTGAGACTAAGCATCGACGAGTTGGTGATCAATATCGGCGAAACTAATTGATGATCAATATCGGCGACAATACTTGTCGCCGCTAATAATGGCACCATCATTAATGACATTTCATGTAGTGATTATGTTGTCAAATCTTTAATTACAATAAATTATGTTATTCTGTTTTTATTTATTATAATATTTTATTATTTATTTCTTTAAGTACTACCCACTCTTTTAATTCCAGTGAATTATAAATATTTTTTTATTTTTAATAATATTTTTATTTATATAAATACTTACTTATATATAAATCTAATCATATGTTATCTTAAAATTATTTTATAATATATAAATTTTAATAAATAATTACTTAATTTAGTTTTCTTCTCAAAATTATTTTATAATATATAAATTTTAATAACTAATTACTTAATTTAGTTTTTAACAACTCGTCTGATATATAGGTTTCTTACATAACAAAATATAAAAAGAGTTATTGGAACACTAATATATTAAAAAAAACACTTTATTAGAAATCTGCGGAAAATTTAAATACTAACTGTTCTGAAAGGTTAACTTTTCCAACAATATTTTTTCGAAAAGGCCTAGATTAACCGTTCTGTTTTACTATTTTATTTATGTTTTGATATAACTTTTTTGAAATTAAAATATTTTTAATAAAAGTATCCTATATCATCATTTCCTTATATTTTGAATCTCTATTCAAAACGTTAGCGACAATAAACAAAACGAAAACTAAGTGAAAAGAAAATTTCTACTATGCACTTGAAAATTCTAGGTTTACTCAAAGAGTGAAAAATAACCATCAACGCCCACAAAATCTCTTTGCCATTCTTTGTTACCCTTTCTTTTGTTTGTATTTTCACCGATCTGTGTATTATACTTATGTTATAAGTTGATATTTTAGTGCCGATACTTTTTAAGGATTTATCTATTGGTAACATATATTTTTTTACAAATAAAACAAGACATGTTGCTAATTGTTTATAATAAATCGATGAAAGAATTGAGTTACACTAGGGTGTAAACGAGTTGAGCCGCGCCGAGCCAGGATGGGTTCGAGCTCGAGCTCGAAGCTTATCGAGTCGAGCCGAGCCGGCTCGAAAATTTTAACGACAACAAAACACCGACTCGAGTTCGGCTCGTGAAAAGCTCGAGCCAGCTCGTTCGAGCCAGCTCGAGGCTCGTTCGAGCCAGCTCGATTTAATTTTTTTTCACCTTTATTTATATGAAAACACAAAAAATATATATTAGGACTTTTACCTTTTGTTGATCATTCCGTACTCAGGGGAACAAAGATCATTATTTTGAATATAAACAATTACTATCAAGTTACATATTTTTTAAACAAAATACTTAATGTTTGTAAAAAGAATCCATTTTTATTTTAAGAAAACCTTTTTTAAAATCATAATATAATAATAATAATAATAATAATAATAATAGTAGTAGTAGTGATAATAATAATTATTATTATATTATTATTATTATACATATATTATATGCACCGATCACGAGCACGAGCCGAGCCAACGAGCCGAGCCACGAGCCGAGCTCGAACCGAGCTAACTCTGGCTCGAGTTCGGCTCGTTTAGAATTCGAGCCGAGCCGAGCCGGCTCGTTTAAATACGAGTTTTTTTCGAGCCGAACTTTTCTCAAGCTTTTCTCGAACGAACTTCAAGCCACGAACTTTTTGTACAGCCCTAAGTTACGCAAAGTAAAAATAAAAATACAGGTGAATAAAACAAGTTATTTAGTAAAAACAAAAAGTGCGGACTAAAATAGGAGTGGAGGAAGAGTTGATGGAGAATGTCTATTTCATGATATTGATGTCGCCCACATAAGTCGAATGTGTTGGAATGGGAGGATATGAAAATTTTCATGACTTGTCCTTTTAAATGCTTGGTGGCATGGTCGATTGGTCAATTAAGGTGGGGTGGGTGTCGAATCAGCCTAATGGGCTAGTACAACTAATGCCACCAATCAATTTTAAACAAAAACAACTATAAAATAATTTAAAAATGCCACATAAAACCCCTCTAAATATGTCTCATGAAACATATGATTCATGATAGAAACCCAACACAAGGAAACTTACCACATAAAATGATTAAACAAGACTTTATCTAGGTGTGCAAATGAGTCGAGCCGAGCCCGAACTTGTATGGGCTCGAACTTGGCTCGTGATGATTTAGGAGAGCTCGGCTCGACAAATACTTTTTCAACCTCGAGCTCGGCTCGGGCTCGGCTCATTTATTTATTTAAATATTATTTTTAATATTATTATATTCAATTTTGATATACATTTATAATTATATATTTTAGATATAACATTATTCATATTATTTAATTGTTTTTTAACATAACTTTATATATAATAGATATTATTTATATAGTATATTTAATAAATTTAATAGAAAATATATAAATAAAAAGCTCGTTTAGACTCGCGAGCGGGCTCGAGCTCGATACATGAAGATTGGGCTCGGGCTCGATAATTAAATGTGCTTTTTTTCAAGCTCGAGCTCGGCTCAGGTTCGGGCTCGATAATTAAATGTGCTTTTCTTTTCAAGCTTGAGCTCGGCTCAGGCTCGATAAAGTTTGACTCGTTTCAAACTTTTTATCGATACGATCTCGAGTAGCTCACGAGCGGCTCGGCTCGTTTGCACCCTACTTTTACCTATTAGTTTAGTCCATACGGTGATCATTTTTTTCAGTTATTTTTTCCTCCCTAAGCGTGGGCATTTAAATTGGTTGTGCTATATATATATAGATCACGTAGAAACCTGTAGTATTCACAAATCATGTTTTAATTTTAATTTCAAGTTAAAAACATGAAAAGTTTGGGAAGCATGTGTGATTTTTTATGGTTAATGTGCTGTTACAAGAAAAAGTTTAATTCCAATTTCATTAAAGTCTTAATCAAACATGTTAAGTTTGAAACTTGTTAATAGAGTTGAGATTCTATTCCGATCAAATTCTATTGAATTACATCAAACCAAAATGCATATATCTTAGTATATATCGACATTGTATTTTGGAAAAATTATATACTTATACAATCAAGAGTTTATGTACACATTAGATTGTAATAATGAAAAGTTTCTTAGAAATGAAAGCTGTTTTGAAACACAAATCACATGGATGTATGGGAATGTTTTAGGGACCCATTCCAAAACTATGCATGTGATGTATATGTATATATGCATATATGGACACTGGACGCTGCTTACTCTAATTCCTATATTCTTTTGCGTCACTACTTACATCCGCTTGGATAAGATTTACATATTTCTACCTTTCTCGTACTCCTAGGAATACAAATATATTCAATTGGACATGTTTAAATGTTTAAAGTGTGAGAACATTGAAAATTGACAAGTTTGATCATAGTTTTTTAAAAGTTAGAAATGATTTTACAACCTATGAAATTTATAGATATTTAAGTGTAACGTCCATAATCACAGGTCTAGACTTAAACTTTGTTTATTAGTAGAGATATTTATTATATATGCAAATTTAGACTTGCTTTGGACTTGAATTGAACATAATTCTTGATATGTTTAATAACATAATGAGAATTGATACTTAGACTATGAAATTTACAAGGTTAATTGTACGTTTCATTTTATTAAAATACGTACGTTGGTGAGAAATAAACTAAAATGTTACAAACATACTATTATTAGTAAAATATTAATGGTAACATTAGTGAATTATAACATATGAAAGATTGCTTAAAGTGAATAAATAATAAATTATAATGATATGTTAAATAATATAAATGTTCATGTGTTACATAATACATATCACACAATAGTATGTTGTGTGACATAATATCAATTTTTTACACATTATCTCTATTTCAATTTACTTTTTGAAAATATCAAATCTCTTTTTTTCGTGGATTCATCATCACACTCTCCTAAAAAAACCCTAATTTGACAAAACCTCACAATCATTTTCTTAACAAACTCACTCATTTAACACTCCAACATAATCCATAATTCCAACTATCACTCTACCACAACCAGTATGCACACTTAGACCCACACTTTTTAATTCAAATTTTGTTTTAGTTTATTGTTTGATTAAATTTATTTTTTAATTTATTTTTTGTATTGGTTTAGTTTTTGTTTTGTAGGTAGATTACCACACACTCACATTCAAATGAAATATGAAGAACGAAATTTAAATCAATTGTATTTGAAATGCAGAGATCTAAACCATGCAATAAGAAATAGAAATATTTTTACCTAAGAATAGTCGGGGCTTGGTGGTGTTAGTAGGCTTTGGAGCAGCAAAAAGAAAGATAAATCCAAAGGTCGTAGCTGCCTTCTTGGATGAGTAGAAGGGAGGGTGACGAAGATGTGATTTGGAAAGCTAATTACGACTACAAGGAGATTTGTATGATTAAAGGTTTTCTGCATATGCAGGGGTGGATGACTGTTCGTTCTAATCTCGCATGAGCCAATATTCTGGCAATGGACAGTGAGACACATCACTACAAGAAAATGGGTCTATAGCAACGAAAAAGTGAGACCTTATAGGGACGACATGTCGTCGCTATAGACTATTTTGATCTATAGCGACGACATGTCGTCGTTATAGATTTTGTCCCAAAAAATTAGTAGTTATAAGTTAAAATGTCGTCGAGATAGACGTCGTCGGCATAAAGTTAGCAATAGCAATGACATGTCGACCCTATAACTGTCGTGGTTTCTGAAATTAAAGAATAAATATATATATATATATATATATATATATATATATATATATATATATATTATCTTTAGCGACGACATGTCGTCCCTATAGATAAAATATATATTTTTTTATATTATCTATAGCGACGACATGTCGTCCCTATAGATAATATATATATATTTTTATATTGTCTATAGCGACGACATGTCGTCCCTATAGATAATATATATATTTTTATATTATCTATAGCGACGACATGTCGTTCCTATATATAATATATATATATTTTTAAAAAACAGATAACAGTTTATAGCGACGACATGTCGTCGCTATAGACTGTTATTTATTATTTTTTTAGGAACCTGCTTTTTTTATAAAAATTAAACAAACACATGATTGATGCAAATTTAACAAACATATAATCAGTGCAAATCACATTCAAGTTTAACACACAAATAGTTCATACAACTTTAAAGTAGTTTAAAGTTTCATAAAATCTAATAAAAATATAAACTCTAATTGCCTCCAGGTGGTCGTTGCTGCTGGAAGTAACGCATCATTTCCATCTGCTCTTGGATCAGTCATTGTATCTCTTCTATTTGTTGTTGTTGTTGTTGTTGTTGTTGTATAGTTTCTTCATTTTGTTGTTGTTGTTGTTTAAGTTCTTGTCTAAGCTCTGCAACTTCATCTTGCAAATGTTGTGTTGGAGATTGTGAGCTAGAAAAGTCAGGGGTGGGATGTCTCACCACGCGACGAACACCTCGTATATGTCCTCGCCTTTGACCCAAGGCGCGCTCAATGCATTGAATCTCATCAACAGCAGATGAGTCTCCACCGGTCTCGCTAGAGGATCTCACATACTCCTCTTGAATTCGTTCCTGCATTAAACATATTAAAAATATTAATTCAAATGGGTCATTTTGACCCAAACACACTTAAACATACTAGAATCAATCAAAAGTTAGTTCAAATGGGTCATTTTGACCCAAACACACTTAAACATGCTAGAATCAATCAAAAGTTAGTTCAAATGGGTCATTTTGACCCAAACACACTTAAACATACTAGAATTTCTTAAAAGGGGCCATTTTGACCCAAACACACTTAAACATGCAAGAATCAATCAAAAGTTAGTCCAAATGGGTCATTTTGACCCAAACACACTTAAACATGCTAGAATCAATCAAAAGATAGTTCAAATGGGTCATTTTAGCCCAAACACACTTAAACATGCTAGAATCAATCAAAATTTAGTTCAAATGGCTCATTTTGACCCAAACACACTTAAACATGCTAGAATCAATCAAAAGTTAGTTCAAATGGTCATTTTGACCCAAACACACTTAAACATACTAGAATTGCTTAAAATGAGCCATTTTGACCCAAACACACTTAAACATGCTAGAATCAATCAAAAGTTAGTCCAAATGGGTCATTTTGACCCAAACACACTTAAACATGCTAGAATCAATCAAAAGATAGTTCAAATGGGTCATTTTGGCCCAAACACACTTAAACATGCTAGAATCAATCAAAAGTTAGTTCAAATTGGTCATTTTGACCCAAACACACTTAAAATGCTAGAATCAATCAAAAGTTAGTTCAAATGGTCATTTTGACCCAAACACACTTAAACATACTAGAATTGCTTAAAATGAGCCATTTTGACCCAAACACACTTAAACATGCTAGAATCAATCAAAAGTTAGTCCAAATGGGTCATTTTGACCCAAACACACTTAAACATGCTAGAATCAATCAAAAGATAGTTCAAATGGGTCATTTTGGCCTAAACACACTTAAACATGCTAGAATCAATCAAAAGTTAGTTACAATTTGTCATTTTGACCCAAACACACTTAAACATGCTAGAATCAATCAAAAGTTAGTTCAAATGGTCATTTTGACCCAAACACACTTAAACATACTAGAATTGCTTAAAATGAGCTATTTTGACCCAAACACACTTAAACATGCTAGAATCAATCAAAAGTAGTCCAAATGGTCATTTTGACCTAAACACACTTAAACATGGTAGAATCAATCAAAGTTAGTTCAAATTGGTCATTTTGACCCAAACACACTTAAACATGCTAGAATCAATCAAAAGTTAGTTCAAATGGTCATTTTGACCCAAACACACTTAAACATACTAGAATTGCTTAAAAGAGGCCATTTTGACCCAAACACACTTAAACATGCTAGAATCAATCAAAAGTTAGTCCAAATGGGTCATTTTGACCCAAACACATTTAAACATGCTAGAATTAATCAAAAGATAGTTCAAATGGGTCATTTTGGCCCAAACACACTTAAACATGCTTTAATCAATCAAAAGTTAGTTTAAATGGGTCATTTTGACCCAAACACACTTAAACATACTAGAATCAATCAAAAGTTAGTTCAAATGGTCATTTTGACCTAAACACACTTAAACATACTAGAATTTCTTAAAATGAGCCATTTTGACCCAAACACACTTAAACATGCTAGAATCAATTAAAAGTTAGCCCAAATGGGTCATTTTGACCCAAACACACTTAAACATGCTAGAATCAATCAAAAGATAGTTTAAATGGGTCATTTTGGCCCAAACACACTTAAACATGCTGGAATCAATCAAAAGTTAGTTCAAATTGGTCATTTTGACGCAAACACACTTAAACATGCTAGAATCAATCAAAAGTTAGTTCAAATGGTCATTTTGACCCAAACACACTTAAACATACTAGAATTGCTTAAAATGAGCCATTTTGACCCAAACACACTTAAACATGCTAGATTCAGACAATGTTAGTTCAAACTTACCCAGTCCGATTCTGCGCTTGCATTCACCCATCTCGTGCCTTCTTTGAAATGCATCTTCTGAAAGAGATCAATCGGACGACTCCCCTATGAATAATAAAAATTCTTAGAAATGAATCTTTCGACACTTAATACTTATTTTTATACTAACAATTATACTTTTACCTCCATATGTGTCTTCTGTGCATATGATTGGCTCCCATGAAAACTCGGATAGCGTTGTTTACCTCTATTTAATTTGTTTGCTTCAAATCGGCTCCTATAAGCGGGATCTAAGAACAACTCATTAATCACCCGAGCCCATAATTACGGGTCAGTTCCCTCAGGAGGACAAGTCAATGTTGTTTCCACATCATCATAACCACCCACATCATCAAAATGAGATTTTAGAACTTGCTTTCGATCTTTATAGGCTCTTTGACACTCGGCAGTGATTCCGAGCCTTATGCCTTCCCACTGTTCACTTTTCCTCCATCTAGCAAGATCAAAATATTCCTGCAAAGCATGTAATTAGAAAACATGTAACACTTATATAATTAAAATATAATAAAATATAACATTATATACTTACAAAAAGTGTGGGATATATGGCTCTTTTAAATTCATCAGGAACAGCTTGCCAACTGGGATAATGGAAAGGAACAACCTTACTAATCTCATTAGAGATTAACCTTATAAAATCCGAGCTGTTCTCTCCAACAAACTTATATTGGCCCCCCTTGCTTTCAACTTCAATCGGTAATGGTTGGCCTTTATTTTGCTCAAATTTTTTAAATAATTTAATGTTTTTTCCTTTTGATCTTCTTTTTCTTGCGGGTTGTGCTACATTAATATATGCAATTGAAAAGTCAGGAAACAGAGATTATATATGTTCAACATAAAGATGTATTTTTAACTCTAACAAATAACTTACAAGACTCGCAACCTGTTGGAATCCTATTTGGATCCCCATGCGGAGGTAGATCCCCGCCATCCCCACCATGTCCTCGAGCAATATATGTTGACATGCTTCAACAAAAATAGACAATAAACATTAACAATATACCTATGCAAAGATAATAAACATTAATAATAAACACATGCAAAAATAAATATGTTGTAAATATATAATATAAACATAAACAATAAACATAAACAAAAATAATAAACATACTTTCAATCGGAATCATCACTACAATAATGGGTGTCTACTAGATCATCTTCTTCGTCGTTTTTGTTATCATTATTTATATCATCTTCCTCATCAGAATTGTATTCGTCTTCATCTTCATCTTCTTCATTATCATCAATAAAATTTTCATCATCATTGAATTGTGCACTTGATTCACCAACATCTAAAGTTGATTTCATGGGCAAGTAGCCTAAGTCGACTACCAATTTACCAAATCTATCTGATTGCGCGTATTGCAAGACATTTGTGTCATAATCAATGAATTGTGCACTTGATTCACCAACTTCATAACCTGAGTCGACAACCAAGTTATAATCTGATGATTGGGTGTCGTGCAATATATCTATCTCGTTAACAACACTCATGGTTGGATGATCCCAAAGTTTTGATGGTGAACGTCTTCAACAACCCTCCAATTGTCGGTGGTTCGAGAAGGATCTTCAAGATAAAACACCTGTTTAGCTTGTGTGGCTAAAATATACTGATCATCATCATACCATGTGTCGGTAGAAACCCATTGTCATGTATGTGGGCATAAATGATATCCAGATCCTACCGGCACCCAATGCAGCATCGTTTACACGGACAAAAAGATTTTCCTAAACTGTCGACATGGTTCTTGGCAATTTCTAGAAAGCTACGAAGACCTTTTATAAATTCCGGAGAACTCCGATTTCGTAATTTAATCCAACTCTTATCAATTGTCATATCTATGGTGTTATAAAATATGGAAATACAACTTTATCAATTAACATATTCACAAAGATATACTAACATTAAAGTCATATACACTTACATATACATACATACAAGCATAATCACAACACATAACCACTTACAAGTGTACAAACATACAAATATACAATATACTTACATACACAATTACAAAAATACAAACATACTTACATGCAAGTATACAACATACTTACATACACACTTACAACTATACAAAAAACATACAAGTATACAACATACTTACTACACAATTACAAAAAAACAAACATATAATATACTAATCAACAAACATATAAACATAAATACATACAAACATTCACATACAAAATTAACATAATTACATACATATAAACATATACATAAACAACTAAACACATTAAACCATATACATATAAAATAACACATATAAAAATGCATACAAACTTAAAACCATGAAAATATATATGGTGACATTTCATCAAACACTTGGTGGGCATAACCTAATTTAACATCAAACCCATATAACCTAATCTAACATCAAACCCATATACATTTACACATATACAAACATATACAAACTTAAAATCATGGAAATATATCTAATGCATTTCATCAAACACTTGGTGGGCATAACCTAATCTAGCATTAAACCCAAATACACTTACATATACATACACTTTTACAACATAAAATTTAAACCCAAAGACCACACAAGCCTAATCACTAACATAATCACTTAATAACATTTAAATCATGAGATGTAAACGAATTTCATACCTTTAAAACCTTCAAACTCTTCAATTTCAAGCCTAAACTTTCAGTCTCACCTAAAACACAAAAAATTATATAAAACTTCCAAAAACAAGATTATATAACTTCACTATAATAAAAGACATCATTATTACCTTCAAACACTTCACTTTTATGCAAAGATGGCTTAGAATACGGGTGAAAACCGAGAGGAAATGAGAGGTTTGATATTTTGGTTTCAAGGTAAAAAATGAGGCAGAAAGCCTGTGGGTCGCTTAAAAGGTGCGTCAACCTATAGCGACGACATGTCGTCGGGACAACGTGGGAAAAAAAATTTCCAAAAAAAAATTTAAACGGAGAGTAAAAATAAAATATATTTGATCTATACCGACGACATGTCGTCGGCACAGGGTTTGGAAAAACCCGCCTGTTTTCTCGCGTCCCGCCCACTATATACCGACGACATGTCTTCGGTATAGAATTTGACCAGTCAAAAAGTCCAGTACTCCTATACCGACGACATGTCGTCGGTATAAACCAACCTATAGCAGCGACATGTGTCGTCGCTATAGGTCTCGTCGGGACAGGTTTAAATTGTTGTAGTGACAACCGACAAATAGATTAATAAAAAAACAAAAAGATATGGTCACTACACCACATCTTCAAAAGCTCAATTTCTCAACACCGACCTCAACGATGATGAAAACGTAGAACCCGAGAGGCCGACGAGGGAAGACAAAAGATCGGTCGCAACATCGACATCATTCGAACAACTTTCGACGAAGATTGAGTGCTTCAACGTCGTAAGTAAAAGTTCTGTCTTATTCAAGAGAAACAACATGTTCGGATTGTATTGATGCGCCGACAAGAACAAACGGACTTGGAATCCATATTCAAATCCCACTCGTAGTATTCCGGGCCAATGTTGGAAGTTGCTATTCAACGAAAGCGGAAAAAAGCAAATGTTGAGGATGAGAGTTCTTGTACTAGATGTTATTATCAATGATGTGTTTTTTTCTAGTTGTTAAGTTTTTTTCTATGATGTATTTTTTAATTAATAAAAGTTTACTTTTTTATTTTATATAATTTAACTATAAAAAATGAAATGTAAATACAAATTAAAAAAACGAAATTGATAATAACAAAAAGTAAGAAAAAACTAGGATGACACCCTTTAAAAAACGAGAAAAATAAAAATAGTGAGGAAAATAGAATAGCTAACGTGACGCTGATTTATCAACCGTGCAAAAAACAAAATGACTGCCAGTGATCTAAGATACATTAACAACAAGTTTATTAGTATGGTTCGTAATATCTTTTAAAGTTCTCCGCATACAATAATAATTTAATGTTTTCTTTCTTTTTCTTTCACTTAATAGAGTTAGCAATATAAATAATTTAATTTTTTCTTTCTTTTTCTTTCACTTAATACCAGAAAACATACGCCTAGTTGAGAGTTGATGTACATAGATACAAATGAAAATGGCAAAACCTTTAGTAATCAATCTATTTTGGCCTCTTACATTTTAGTCCAACCTTACTTTACTAAAAGGAACCATAAATATGATTTGTGATTTCACGTTTTTTAATGAAAAGTTTATTTTACAGGTGTCCCATTTTTAGTTTTTATAAACATTTAGCACTTTGGTGAAATATATAGCGTCTATTAGAAAAACATTATAACGTGATTCCATAAGTGGTTAAAAAAATAATCCTCGATTCAGAATAAAAAAGTGTACAAAAAAGACAAGAAAAACTTGAAGAATGTCTATAGATATTACCCAGATTGACGTGTTTGTGTGTGCATGGAGATTATTCCATTATGAAACATCCATTAAAAGTTGTGTATGCCTTTTCAATTTTTTGTTTTTAAGCATTTACCTTCTTATGTGTATGATTACAATTTTGAGATATACCTCCACATGCCCACTTTTTCACTTGTACTTTCTCTTTAAAAAAAGGAAAGTTTAAACACTGATTATTTTGTTTCAAATGGAATAAGGAAGTTTTAAATGAACATTAAAAAAGATTTTGATTTATGCTTCTAAATAAATATCTATATCTGTTTTTCAAATTAAAATACGGACATGTTAAGTTGTCACGTTTAACAAATGATTATTAAAAATTCTAATTTTCATCATAACATCTTTTTATTTCAGCAGCAAACTTGGTATTATAATTTGGCTATGATTTCCATGGTGAAAATTAATAGACTATGAAAAAATATGCATTAAAACACAAACGTTGAGTGATCATAGAACATATATATAAACATAGGGCAAGTATAAACATAGGGTACATTGAGAAACATAGACAAAATAAAGACAAATCATAACCTAGGATTAAAAAGGTAATATTTTTTTAAAACTTTATGGTATCGACACCTTTTATCATCCATGATTAGAATCTGTGCGAAAGAAGTATTTTTCACATGAGCTAGACAATTTCGTATTTCTTGCGGATGCTAATCAAGTAAGGGTGTAACAGACTAGTTATCAAAAACTTAAGGACAATAATTTGAAGAATACATAATTTGCCCTTAAAAGCTCGGATCCGTATAGACTTTGCGTGTCGTATTATAAAAAGTTAAAGCTCATAACCGAACCAAACTGAATTTCAAATAATATTCTTCGAGAACAAGTCACGGGTTCCCCTGAGTGATACACAACCTTGACTGGACTCGCCAAGGAGTCAAACCATGTGATTATTAGAACTTTGGCTATTATGTATACCTTAATGATCATATGAACTTAGGGACAAAGTATTGTTGTCTAACTAATTCATAAATTTCATGCAAAGTACGTATTCTCCATCTCCACATGAATCAAATTTTAATTTTACGTATTCTCCATCTCCACATGAATCAAATTTTAATTTAGTGTGGTGCAATTGAGGTAGTCTAGTGTTGTGTGCATGGCTGGAAATGATCAAGTGGGGATACGGTTGCAGCTTGATGATCATGATTGAAACTTGTCATTCCATCTATATATGCCTTACTACTTCCTTTCTTTTCTGGCCTGGACCCATGGTTTGTTAGCAAACAACGTACGGTGTCAAGATCGGGTAAGACATGAGGGTTTTTGCGAACATGACTCGCGTACTAAAAGGAATAAGAGCTATAGTGGGGACAAATTCGTAGCTATAGCATGGAAAAGTCGTCGCCATAAGCAATATCAACTATCTTAAATTAATCACCAACGAGTTGTTGCTATAACTTCTTTGCATAACGTCTAAAAAGTCGTCGCAATAAATGTAGTTTGCTATATAATGCATATGTAGCGACTATAAAGGTAAATAGTCTTGAATGAATTCTATTGATTGTGAATTAGTACATATATAGATACATGAATGAAACAAACTAATCTAGATAATAGGAGAATACAACTAACTAATAGAACTAACGGGAACTATAAACTAGGGATGGTCATTATCATCAACATCATTGATATCTTTGATATCGCTAATATTCCCCCGCAAGATGGATGATCGATTAGTGGGGGGCGACGGTCCCATGGACATAGTCCTTTCAGGCAGTGGCCGTTTAGCCCATGGTCCATTGGGCCAATCTTGAAGATTAAGAGATTAAATCAGGGCCGAAGCAGGGGCTTTGTAAGGACATCAGCAAGTTGATCGTCACCAGCTATATGAGTTACCCGTAAGGACCCGTCTTGAACTTTTTCACGAACAAAGTGGAAATCCAGTGCCAAATGTTTCATTCTAGAGTGAAAAACTGGATTAGCAGAGTAGTGAGTAGCGCTCAATTTGTCACAATAAATGGTGGGTATGCAATTAGACTTAAAGCCTAATTCCGTTAGCAAGGAAGTGAGCCATTGGACTTCAGTAGTGGCGGAGGCAACGACTCTAAATTCAGCCTCTGTGGATGATCTAGCGGATGTAGGTTGGCGTTTTGAGCCCTATGAGATAGGGTTACAACCAAGGCAAACAATGTAGCCCGTGGTACTGCGCCATGTGTCTTTGTCGCCCGCCCAATCAGCGTCAGTAAAGGCATGAAGTTGTAAGGGTGATTGACGGCGAAGTAACAACCCGTGATGAAGTGTGCCATGTAGATAGCGTAACACACGTTTTAAGGCGGTCCAATGAGTTGTAGAGGGAGCATGCATGAACTGTGATAACTTATTGACTGTAAAAGCAATATCGGGTCTGGTGATCAACAAGTATTGTAATGCGCCAACGGTGGCCCGGTATTCAGTGGGAGAAGATAATAGTGTGCCTTGGTATGATGTGAGAACTTGTGAGCTCATGATTAGCGTTGATACTTGCTTGCAATTGGTCATGTTTGTTCGGGACAGAATATCTAAGATATATTTGGATTATACCAAGGGGATGAGGAAGAACCTTGACTCCAAGAAAGTAAGAAAGAGAACCGAGATCTTTGAGAGAGAATTCAGTGGCAAGAGAAGTGATTAAAGTTTGGATGGTGGAAGGGGAAGGACCGGTGACAATGATATCATCGACATAAACGAGAAGAAAGATAGGATTGGAACTGTCAACGTGTATGAAAAGGGAGGATTCGGAGATAGTAAGTTTGAAATTTTAAGAGAGAGGTAGGTTTTGAGTTTGGTGTAGCAAGCCCGAGAAGCCTGTCGTAGGCCGTAAATGGCTTTATGGAGTTTGCAAACGTGGGTCGGTTGAGATGAATCAGTGAAGCCAGGGGGCTGTGCCATATATACGTCTTCATGGAGAGTGCCTTGTAAGAAGGCGTTGTTGATGTCCAATTGACCAATAGGCCAGTTCTGAGAGATAGCAAGAGAAAGAATAAGGCGTATAGTAGCAGGTATAACGACTGGACTGAAGGTGTCCAGGTAATCGATGCCTGGTCGTTGGGTGAATCCTTCGGCTACAAGGCGAGCCTTTAAGCTTTCTACTGTGCCATTGGGGTTGTATTTGATGTGATACACCCATTTTCATCCCACAACATTATGAGCGAAATCAGGAGGAACAAGGGACCACGTTTGATTACGTTGTAACGCGTCAAACTCATCACTCATAGCCTTGTGCCATAAAGGGTGATTGAGTGCTTGGCGGGTGGAGGTAGGCTCAACAAGAGGAGTCAAAGAAGCATGATAGACAATAAAGTCATTGTTGTGATACTTTGGTTTGGGTTTGGGATTTTGTCTGGTGCGAGTGGTGGGCATATGTAGGGTGTGAAGTGGTGGTGTAGGGGTGTGGGCAGACGATGGGGAAGGGGGGTGTTGAATAAGTTTGCGGAGAAGTGGTGGAAAGAGGCGGGTCCATGTTAGGAGTAGAAGGTGGACTGAAGGGAATGTGTTGCACAGTGGTAGGATTGGGGGAGAACCAATCATCAATAGGAGGCTGAGATGGAGAAGTTGGAGTGGTAGAGAGGGTGGGGTATGGAAACACGGTTTCAACAAATGTGATGTGGCGAGTGACATATAACCGATTAGTAGATGGGTCAAGTGCATAGTAAGCACTCTGAGAAGAAGAGTACCCAACGAAAATACAAGGTTTGGAACGTGGAGCAAGTTTGTGAGGCGTGTATGGTTTCAGCCATGGATAGCAAAGGCAACCGAAGCTACGGAGTTTAGCATAGTTTGGCATTCTTTGAAAGAGACACAAATAGGGAGTTTTGTTACGTAGGGTGGGGGTGGGTAGCCTGTTTATTAAATATGCAGCCTTGGTGAATGCAAATGGCCAATAGGTGGTTGGAAGATTGGCATGCGAAAGAAGGGTTAAGCCGGTTTCAACTATGTGTCGATGCCGACGTTCGGCATACCCATTGTGCTCGGGAATGTGTGGGGGAGATGTTAGATGAGTTATGTCACAAGAGTTGAGGTGTGGGATGAGCTTGAGGTACTCTCCACCATTGTCGGAGAATAGTTGTTTGATGGGGGTGTTGAAATAGTTTTCAACGAGGTTTTGGAAGCGTATAAATGTTGCTAAAGAATCTGATTTTCTTTTGACAGGATACAACTAAATGTATTTAGTAAAATGATCAACAAATATTATGTAATACTTGAATCCATCAATGGAACAAATGGGTGAAGACCACACATCAGTAAATAGTAATTCTAGAGGATACTTTGAAGTAATTGTTGACAAAGAAAAAGGAAGCTTGTGAGCTTTATTAATTTTGCAAGAATTACAATAATCGTCAACGTGCAAACTAGAACTAGAATTAAGATAACTAGACAAAAAATGAGAAATTTTATTGCATGGATGACTGAGGCGGTGGTGCCAAGTCATCAAATTTCTCTTCTGAATGGAGAAGACTAAGGGAGGACCGGAGGATTGAAGCGTAGATCGAAGATCATAGATTCCCTTGCTTGCCATTCCCTTGTGGAGAGTGACATTTAGTTTTAGGTCCTTGATGAGAAAATTGGAAGAAAAGAATTGGATTAGCAGATCATTATCGCGACATAAACAAGAAATCAAAATAATGTTGCGTGCTAGAGTTGGAACACAAAGGACATTATTTAAGATGAGTGGTATGTGAGGTGTGTGAAGACTGACTGAACCAACATGAGTGATGGGTAAGCATGTACCATCGCCAATAACGAGCTCATCCGTGCCATCATAAGGCGCATGAAATGATATGTTTTGAAGATCGTTGGTCACATGATAAGAAGCCCCGCTATCGAACAACCAGTGCACTGAATTGGGCTCTTGAGTGGTCATGTATGTACCTGGGGATGCTGCATAGCGGTGTTACGATTGTATGTAGGAATGGTAATGTTTGTGTTTACCTTTTTGAATACTGGGCAATTAGCAAGAGAATGGCCATGAGTGTGGCACCACTGACATTTGCTAAGAAACGGACGTGCCGCAATGGGAGTATTAGTGGCGGGCATTGGTGTGGGAAGCAATCCTGGACCGGGAGTGGTTTGCCTGCCTTGTTGTCTACCGTTCCAGTTTCTTGAGGGTTGGCGAGATTGAGCCACGAAAGCAGTGGCTGGTTGATGAATGCCCGACGCATTCATAAGTTGAACTAGGGACAGTTCATGGTTGATCAATTTTTCATGGAGTTCATTGAAGGTAATAGGTGTGTCACGAGCACACACCGCATCAAGTATGGGTTTGTACGTTACTTGATCTAAGCCTGCGAGAACTATATCAGTGATGTCTTCGGCGTCTAACTTCTTGCCGAGAATGGCCAGCTCATCCACAAGAGTTTTGATTTCTTGCATATAATCAGTGATAGTCTGATGCTGCTTCTTAGAGCATTGTTTGAGTCTATGTTGAAGTTGCTTGATGTGTCCTCGAGAAGGTGAGGCATAAGTATTAGAAAGAATCTTCCAAGCTTCAAGAGAAGATTTAGCATTGGTGACCAGCGGAATGATGGGTGGGGAGAGACTCCAGACAATGGCTACACACAACAGACGATCCTACCGAAACCAAGCCGGAAAGTCTTGGTGAGGCATGACTTTGCCATCTGCTGATTTTGTTGGAGATGGAGATGGGTGAGATCCATCGATGAATTTGTAAAGGTCAAAGCCATGTAGGAGGGCTTCGATGAGTTTTCCAGCCTAAATAATTGGTAGAGGTAAGTTTAAGATTGGCAGGGAAGGTTACAAGGGTGAGATTGGTTGGATTGTTGGTGACGGCAATGACTTGTGCTGCAGGGGAAGAACTTTTACCGTCTGTCATGTTTGATCAGATATGAAGGTTGAAGAGAGATGGATCAGAATGGCTCTGATACCATATAAAGGTAAATAGTCTTGAATGAATTCTATTGATTGTGAATGAGTAAATTATATAGATACATGAATGAAACAAACTAATCTAGATAATAGGAGAATACAACTAACTAATAGAACTAACAGGAACTATAAACTAGGGATGATCATTATCATCAACATCATCAATATCTTTGATATCGTTAATAGCGACGACATGTCGTCCATAAAGATTGTTGGAAAAATCAGAAGACGAATTACAAAAACGAAGACATTATGAATAAACCAGAAAACATAGCCATCTTTTCTTGCATTGCCTTTCACGACTCTTTTCTTATTTATGAATAAACTTGAAAACAACCATGTGTCTATATATAATAATATATATAATAAGAATAGAGAAAATCAAAATAGAATTTGTAACAAACTCAAATAATTATTAGAGATAGTGTTTTTTTCGGCTTAACAAAAACTGTCATTTTAATCCATAGGTTTCATTCTTAGTATTTGAATACGAATATTGTTTTAACAATAATCATTTGAATCCATTTAGCCACATTTAATTTAGACAATTAACATTTCTATCAAATCTTTCGCATTTTAGTCAAAATAATTGCAAAATACAGTCTCTAGTTTTATACGCTTAATCTTTTTAGGTAATCACAAAAGGCGAATTCTCACTTCCAAAATCAATTTATTTTATCCCTGTAATTAACAGCAAACATAGTAATCATAATCTCAATTTCATCCTCAGAATCAATCGCAAGTAATGTTTGAGAAACTTTGATGTGTTGGCCTACTAACGACCTCGATCCACATGACTAACGATAAGTTGTTTATCGCCACCATAGTCGCTATCACCGTTGAAATATTTAAATGTAATTGATCCTACTATTTGATTTAGTGTTTTGCCCCTATTGTGCATGGTTCTTGATTTTGTGAGTTTGTCCTGTTATGAAGAATTGGCAAACATAGGTCATTGTTCTTGGTTTAATATTATGGTATTTTTACTACTTTTCTTGCATCACGTAAATATTTGATTTAAAATGTATGCATATGATGTTTGGTGCTTTATATTTATGATTCATGGAATTTTAATGTAATAGTGTTTATTTTATTACTTTTATGATGATTGGTGTTTTATGGTTATGATTCATATATTTTGTGTGAATGTATGATATGACTTGTCTGTTTATTTATATTTTATGGAATATGCTTCATATGGTTAGAGAAGAGATGATTCTAGGTGAATGTTCATAGATTTTATTACATCTAACAGATGGAGTTAAATCATAACTACGATACCTAAAGAGATTGAACTTATAAAAGTAAGTTACATGCGTTTAGTTCTTTATTTTGTAATTGTTTTGACTAAATAACCTTTAACTGGAGAAGGTTTAACGAAAATATTAACAATGTTAATTAAATACAGTCAAATGAATTAAAATAATATTGTATGAAATCTTCGAATTTAAATGACAAAATTTAAATTTTTTGATTTAAATGACAATTTTTACCAAACCATAAAAACGAAAAGAACACTTTTAACTCTAGTTATAAACTACAAGAAAACATAAAGACCCAATTATCTTCCTTTTGTTTTAACTAGATCGGCTCCTCAAGTTTAGGAAAATAGAATTATCCAATACGGTGTACATCACTATGTCGTTCAAGCTAAAACACCTTTGTATAAATCTATATCTACAGTTAATTCTATATAATAAAAGAAAGTTTTTTAAAAACACGTATCATATCTTCCTACTCTAATAAAAAGGTATCTGGGATGACACGTGTCAACACCACAATCATTCTCACCAAAATTTTCCCGCCTCTCTCTCCTATTAAATAATTACCTTAATTACTAATAATACTATTTAACACTTTTTTAGATTTAATAAATGAATAAAGAGATATATTTATTAATATTATTTCTAAATAAACAATTTTTTTTATAAAATAATAAATTTATTTAAAGCATAAGACTTTTTAAAAAATACAAAATATTTAAAATTGGTATTTTTAAAAAGTTATTTTTTAAACCAAAAATAATTAAATTTAAGGGCTATAATAAGAAAATTTTTAAAAATGACATTTTTATATGGTTTGTTTTAGAACAAAACGTTTATTTTTTTTTGAAAAAAATAAATTTTTAAAAAGTTGATATCATTTTTTTATAACTTACAGTCATTTCTAATACATAATTTCAATGATATTATATCTTAAAATATTATTTTATAATTAATAAATTTTCTTATAGTAATTTTTATTTATTCAACCCGTGTAACATACGGGTTACAATAGCTAGTTCTATTATATTAAAAAAATTGATTTCTCACCTCTCTCTCTTACTAGATATAAAAACCACAACACAAACAATTTAACTTTCCTTTTTAACTAAAAAATAATTCTAAAACAAACATATTGTAGAAAAAGATACATATCTATAGTCTATATTATATAATAAATAAAGGTTTTGATATGACACGTTTTAGTTTTTGGTGTCTCATCACTATTATTTTTTCCCATCTCTCTTCTATTAAATAACGAGACATGTGCAAATCTCTGGTGACTCGTTATTCTTATCTTATCGATTCTCTATTTTATTAAATAATGATAATAAAAGATAATTTTTTTAGATATTTACAAAATTTTGAGTTCAAATTTTATTTAGGAGCTGTTTGATAAAACTGACTGGGTAAGATCTGACTGGGTCAGAAGCTGACCCAGTTAGAAGTTCTGACTGGGTATGCGTCTGACTGAAACTTGGTTGTTTGATTCGGTATGCGTCTGACCACCACCACCACCTACATACACATACATCTACATACACATCTACATACACATATACATACACATACATCTACATACACATACATCTACATACACATCTACATACACATACATCTACATACACATACATCTACATACACATACATCTACATACACATACATCTACATACACATACATCTACATACACATACATCTACATACACATACATCTACATACACATACATCGATCATCCCCTGTCGAACCTCCAAATCGATCATTCCCCGATCGAACCTCCAAATCGATCATTCCCCGATCGAACCTCCAAATCGATCATTCCCTGTCAAACCTCCTAATCGAACCATCATCATCGAACCTCCAAATCAAACCTCCAAATCAATCGCACCATCATCATCGAACCTCCAAATCGAACCTCCAAATCGAACCTCCAAATCAAACCTCCAAGTCGATCGAACACCATCATCGAACCTCCAAATCGAACCTCCAGTGGTTGATTGTGGTCGATTAGGGCTCGATTGTGGTCGATTAGGGCTTGATTAGAGGTCGATGGCGGGCAAACTCCAAGTCGATGGCGACGGGGGGAAGGGTGGTGGTGGTGGAACTTTGGGTGCTGCTGCGACGGATGATCGATTTGGAGGTTCGATCGGGGAATGATGGCGATCGGGGATGATGATGGTTCGATTGCTGCGATGCCGGGAGGTCGCAGCAGCAGCAGCGGTCGATGGCGACGGGGGGAAGGGTGGTGGTGGTGGAACTTTGGGTGTCTGGTCAGAAGAGAAGAAATAGGTCAGAAGGGAATAAAATGTGGACTGGGTCAGTCCTCCGGTCCAGGTCAGATGCTCCAGTCAGACGAATCAAACGCACTGACTGGCTGACCGGGTCAGCCAGTCAGCGGTCAGACCGCGGGTCAGCTCTATCAAACAGGGCCTTATTATCAATTATATAGTTCAATCGTATTATCATTTCTGTGTTTTTATTACCAATTACTATATTTTAGTCCGTGTAATATACGTGTTTCCTAATCTATACAAAAAGAAATTACATGTATAAATCATGTGAACTGCAATTTTATTGAGGTGGTAGATGAATGTGGGTTTAGTTTATTAATGACTAGGTTAATACCCCGTGTATTACACGAGGTTAAATAAATAAATATTAAATAGTTATTAATAAAAATTAATCAATTATAAAATGATGTTTTGATATAAGATATGATTGACATTACATACAAGTGATAAAAGGATAATGTCATTTTTTAAACTTCCTGTTAATTTTTTTTGTTTTTCTGAAAAAAATAGGTTTTTAAATAAACTGTTCCAAAACAAATTATTTTTAATAAAGTGACATTTTTAATAATTTCTTTAAACTTTGAATTTTAATTATTTTTGTTTCATAAAATTTTATTTTTTTAGAAAACACAAGTATCAAAATATATTGTATTTTCTAATAGTTTTGATATTTTTTTAAAACATATTCTTATTTTATAAAAGTTATTTCTTTAGAAATTATATTTGTAGAAAGATCACTTTTTTAAGTTAATAAAAAGTTTTGATATGAAAAAGAATTAAATGATATAATTAGTAGTTAATGTGATATTTATTAAGAGAGAGAAGCGGGAAAAGTAAAATTTAGAAGACCAAGAATTGTGCCATGTGGCTTCCAAAAACTTCCTTTTATTAATATAGATAGATTTTGAAGTTAAAATTTTTAACTTTTTTATTAGGAATATATTTATGTCTTGATTGTTCCTTAAAAAGCCTTATTTTTTCATTGATTTTGCTTTAAAGCATTAATTTGAATTTATTGATTTTGGTTGAAAGCATAAATCGTAAATTAAAAGCACTAATTTTTCTTTGATATTTTGGTTGAATTTTATTATGCTAGTCTAAAAATCTCTCTTTGTTTGTATAATTAAATTCAGTCGATGATGAAACACTTGAGGATCATTAAGTCTTTGATTATAAACCTAAGGATTCTATTATAGTGAAGATAGTTGTTTTGAAGAAGATTAGATTTAAAATTATTACCCTGTACCGAATAGAGGTTAAAAAACTTATAGTTTATTAACTTGATTAAATTATTTTAATATAAGAAATGTCAGAAAAAATATACATCATGGTCATTTCATACATGCTATGTAGTAAAAATAGATTTTTTTTTATTATTAACTTGGTTAAATTCTTTAGATTAAATTTATTTTTATATGGTTAGTGATTAGCACGAATTTTGATTATGTAATTACAAAACGCTTAGGCTAGCTAAATGTCCTTCATTTTATGTTTGGGGTTGAATTTTCAAGGTAGCCCCTCAAAACATCAAAATCCAAGGTATATTTTTCCTTGTGTTTAACTTTAAAAAGATGGAATACTACTGATTTAACACTTTGCAAAGACCTTTAGCGTATTTGACATGCACTTTTTAACACTTAAAAAAGAATGAAAATCGAGTCAAAATATATTAATATCATGTATGATGCAAACATAATAAAAAATAGTCCCGTGAATTTTAAGAAGATGATTAAAACGCATTGCCTTACACTCAATCTATACATACATCTTATTTCATATATATATATATTACATGACAAACACATATAACTCCAAATCGATGGCCGGCAACCCTCACATGCCACCAAATTCCAACACCATCATCATCATCATCACCACCATCATCATCATCATCATCATCATCATCATCCTCTCCTTTATAACATTTCAGACACAAAATCACCATTTCAAAACTCCTCTGCAAACTGTTGAAATCTGTGCTTCTATACACTAATTGTAGCCTTCATGCACCATCGTTTTCTCAGGAAACTAAAGCTGTTTTGCCCTTAACCGACATACCTATTCTTTACCACTTTTGAATCTTCAAGAATGATATCCCACATTGATCCGTCTATTTCGTTTCGATTTCTACACTAATAATGTAACGTTTTATGTTTCATATCCCGACATATAATAGTAACCACACCTACCACTTGTTAGTGCAGTCACCATCTCTCTTTATCATTATACTATCTCTAGCTCTAGCTTATCTCTCTCTCTCTCATGATGCAGTTTACTGAAACACTACCATCAAACCCTCTTCATCAGACCACTAAACCATGCCAAAACTTCACTCCCATGACCCCGAACCACCTCGCTCATCGCGCGCGGCCCTGGCCCGGGTTCCCAGTGTTCCCGGCGCCTAACAAGGCGCTGGGAACCTTTGGCGACGCCAACTGCATGGAGCAGTTGCTCGTCCGTTGCGCTAATGCAATCGAGAGCAACGACGCCACGCTCTCTCAACAAATCCTGTGGGTGCTTAACAACATCGCGCCATCGGATGGCGACTCCAACCAGCGGCTAACTTGTGGGTTCCTACGCGCGCTCATCGCTCGAGCTGCGAAAACGGGGACTTGCAAGATGCTGACCGCCGCGCTTTCGAGCTCGAATATCACCATTCAAACGCACAAGTTTTCGATCATTGAGCTTGCTAGCTTTGTGGACTTGACCCCATGGCATAGGTTTGGGTTCACTGCGGCTAATGCTGCTATACTTGAAGCCATTGAAGGGTACTCTACTGTTCATATAGTCGATTTGAGTCTCACACATTGCATGCAAATCCCAACTTTGATCGATGCAATCGCCGGAAAAGCTGATGGACCACCGCTAGTGAAGCTCACGATCGCCGGAGCCACCGAGGATGTACCGCCGATGCTCGATCTTTCATACGAAGAGCTCGGGGTTAAATTGGTCAACTTTGCTCGATCAAGAAACATAATCTTGGACTTTGCTGTAATCCCTTCAACTTCTTTAGATGGATTCGGTTCATTGATCGAACATCTAAAGATTCAAACGCTAGTTCATGGGAACGAGACCCATGAAGCACTTATAATAAACTGTCATATGATGCTTCATTACATACCCGAAGATCAAACAACAGCAACGTTAACGACGCCGTTTTCGTTCGAAGATTCGACACCAAGATCCATGTTCTTGAAGCAAATCAGAAGCTTGAATCCCACCCTTGTAGTATTAGTAGATGAAGATGCGGATTTCACATCAAATAACTTGGTGTGCAGATTAAGGTCAGCTTTTAATTACTTATGGATTCCATATGATATAGTGGACACTTTTTTACCTAAGGGAAGCAAGCAGCGGCAGTGGTATGAAGCAGATATCTGCTGGAAGATAGAGAATGTGATAGCACAAGAAGGGTCACATAGGATCGAGCGGCTCGAGCCGCGAGGGCGGTGGGTCCAGCGGATGAGGAACAGTGGGTTCCGGGGGTCGGGTTCGGTGATGATATTGTGGCTGAAGTGAAAGGGATGTTGGATGAACATGCAGCTGGATGGGGGTTGAAGAAGGAAGATGATGATGTTGTTCTTACATGGAAAGGACATAATGTGGTATTTGCAACAGCTTGGGTACCAACATGATCATACGATACATTGAATTTACTCATATTTGTGATCTTATTTTGGTAAGTAGATCGATTTAATCTTACTAGATCAATATTGTTTCTTTTAATTTGTTGTTGTTGTTAGCAATTAGCATGTCGATTTTAAGAACGTTGGTGACTGTTTTAGGCTAATAATTAACATATTTAAAGATCATATATCAGATATTTATGTATTTTCCATCAATTCATGACCCTTTATGAAATGTTCATGAGTAAACCAAAGGCTGGAATCTCTTCGCTATAAGTTGATCAACATATATCCGTATATTCTATGTTACTGAGTACGTTTGTTTGTTTAAATTGTCGTATGTTGGAGTATAGGTTACTTTTGCAGCCATGTAACCGAAATATTATTATTTTCAGAATCAATCTCTATCTATTGTCTGATTTAACCTAGCTAGTGATCACCGAGTCAAGACTATGGATATTATTCCTACTCATGCATGGATCGTTTTATAACGAAGTTAATGTTTAATATCTACATCATGCGAGACTAATTAAAGAATTTGACTTTTGTTGGAATTTAGCCAAGTAATGTTATACAAACTAACTATAACTGATCATTATATATGTGTAACAGAAACATCAGGTTTGTACTTTTAGGTTCATTTAAAGCCTTGGATGATTCAAACAAGTTCATGTTATTCAGTGTCCATGCCAGTACAGCATAATATTCATTAACAAATTTTCACGAACTGCTTGTAATCTGATCTTGGGTGCACTTGATTTTGCATTCAAGATTGTAACACAAAATCGAGAACGTATCTTACACCCATTGACTTGATTAAATACTTGCAGGATCACATGAACTGGTTAATACGACCTCCTAGTGGCCAGCTCATACATATTTGAATTATTTTAAATATTGTAGATGGTCAATGTTTGTTATATTCCTCCATGTATATCTCCTATTTAGTTCACCTACAGCTTTACATGTGCTGTATATATATTGCAACATACAATCAATGGAAATCACGTTTTCTCATAATCATCTTTGTACCTTATTATGGTATCAGAGCTTGGTTCTAACCCTAGCTCTCCATACTCTGCCCCTCGTCTCCATCGAACCAAACCACCATGGGAACCAACGACACATCCCTATCTGTCAACACCATGAACAACAACCTCACACTTTTGAGTTTTCCTGCAACCCTAAAGCTAACATCCAGAAATTATTTAGGATGGAAAACCCAGATCGAAGCCTTATTGCACGACCTTGATCTATATCGCTTTATCGACGGTTCTTATCCTCCTCCTGAACCCACTGTTGCAGCTGATGGCACCACAACTCCCCACAAAGATTTTTCACAGTGGTTTCGCCAAGATAGATTGCTTTTTGGTGCGTTCGTTGGCAGCCTCTCCCCTGCGCTTGTTCCGCTCATCACTCACGCTAGCTCCTCCCAAGAAGCATGGAAAATACTTGCCGCCACCTATGCATCTCCATCTCGAGGCCACATCAAGCAACTTCAGCACCGTCTCAAACAGTCCACCAAAACTGTTGGTATTGGGAATCAAAACATACACTGATTATGATGTGTAGAAGATAAATTTGAGAGAAACTTGCTATTGATCATACGTACACATACAAATGTTGGATACAAGAGGGGTATTTATACCCTTACAAATGACAGTTATTTAACTAACTAACAGTGATTAACGGTAACTAACTTAACTATCTAACGTCGTTAAGTGATGGTGATGTGGAACTTGCGGTGATGTGGGCTGCCGATGGGGGATATATCTATTTGGTATATGAATGTTAATTTAACACAATAATCTCCCCTTTAAATTTAACATTCCTTCACCTTTAACTTTCTTGAATTTTCTTTCTACAACAAGGTTGGGTCATCATCATCATAAATGAGATAGGATTCTTGCTGCTTATCTTTCACCTTGTTCTTCCATTTGTGCTTCCATTTGGTGCATTCATATGCAAAATGACCAAATCCTCCACATTCATAACATCTAAATTTGTTTTTGTCTTTGTCTTCTTGAGTCATATTTTTCTCTTGATCTTTTCTTTCTTTGGTAAAGTCTCTTGCTTGTCTTGTGTTGAAGATTCTTCCTCGTCCTCTACCACGACTTTGATTATTTGCACTTGCCATTAGAAGCTTAGTTTGATGGCTTCCTTCTAACTCATCATGACTTTTGAGGCGTTCTTCAAATGCTGTTATTCTCCCCACTGCTTCTTCAAATGGCATTTTATCTATTTCTGAATATTGCTCGATAGATGCTACTATTGGTAGAAACTTCTTAGGAACGGAGTTAAGTAACTTCCTTACGATTATCTTATCTTTAAGAGTGGTGCCAAGACTTTTGAATTTGGCTCTTATGCTGCTTAACTTGCTTGAGAAATTACTTACGCTTTCATTTTCTTTCATCTTTAACGTCTCTAACTCGCTTCTTAAGGTTTGTAGACGTGCCTTTTGAACTAGATCGGCTCCAAGGTGTCAAACTTTAATTGATTCCCAAACTTCTTTTGCACTTTCACATTGTGCAACTTGCATTAGTATATCTTCGGGTAATGTTTGGAAAATCATTGCTTTAGTCGTATGCGCTTTCTTTTCATCTACATCTCCTTTCGAATCAATTGTTTCCCAAAGACCATAAGCCTTTAAGATTGTTTCCATTAAAAGTGCCCATGAGGTGTAGTTTGACTCGGTTAATTTTGGACATTGGAGTGATATGTTCCCTTGTTCACGTGTTGATGTCAATGTACTTGCTGATTTTTTGCCATGTTTTCTTGCTTAATTTTCTTGGATCGTCTCTTTCCTATCTTGCTTTTAAACTTACTTTAACTTGCACTTTCTTCTTGCCAATCAATTCAAATGATGAACAGTCTTGCTTTCTTGTCTTAATCTTTCAACGTTCTTGCTTTCTTGCT
The DNA here is from genome assembly GCA_024085815.1 of Flaveria linearis. Lineage (NCBI taxonomy): Eukaryota > Viridiplantae > Streptophyta > Magnoliopsida > Asterales > Asteraceae > Flaveria > Flaveria linearis. The sequence continues at coordinate 42,471,484 of CM044012.1, forward strand.
ATGGTTTTCTTGCTTATCTTGCTTGCTTTGACAGAAATTGGTCTATCTCCCTTGCTTGCTATGACCGAATTGGTCTATCTTGCTTGCTATGACCGAATTGGTCTATCTTGCTTGCTATGACCGCACGAGTCTCTCTTGCTTGCTTTGACGACACGGGGCGTTCTTGCTTGCTTTGACCACACAGGTCGTTCTTGCTTGCTTTGAAACACTATGGTTTCTCTTGCTTGCTATTTGAACCAAGATTGGTTCGATCTTGCTTGCTAAATGAACCACACGGGTTCGGTTCTTGCTTGCTATATGAACCACAAGAATTCGGTTCTTGCTTGCTATATGAACCACAAAGGTTCGGTTCTTGCTTGCTATATGAACCACAAAGGTTCGGTTCTTGCTTGCTATGTGAACCACAAAGGTTCGGTTCTTGCTTGCTAAACGAATCTCGTAGATTCGATTTGACTTGCTAATTATTGAAAATTTCAATAATCTTTGTGATGAATTTCTTTTTTCTTTCATAAAATCATAAAGTTTTAAGTAAAAGTTTTATCAAATTAAAATTTCTTAAAACCTTTGATTAAAACAATCTCTTTTTTATTTAAGTTTTGTTTGGTTTTTAGAAAACAAATTAAAGAATGGAAATATGATTCCCTTCTCAAACACATTTCTGACCTATAGATAAATAACTTATCTTTTTAAAGAAATATCATTAAGAAAAATGTTATTTTCTATAATACTATGTTTTTGTCGTTTTGTTTCTTGAAATTGATTTGATCAAATAAAACAAAACTTTCTTGATATGTTTCCTTACTATGTTTAAACTTTCAATTTTGACTTTCCACGTCTGGATAATATTTTCCCGACTCCGTCTTCTTCAATCGATTTCGGATGATGATTCCAATAAAGATATGAAGCGTTCAAATCAATTCTGGATTTCGTTTGATTCGATTTTAATTAATAAAAAACGATTTAATTGCTTCTGCTCTTCTTCCTTTTTCTTTCGCCACTGAAGCTTTTGTGATACTCTGTTCTTCGTCTTCTTAATCGAAAGTTTCAATTTCGTTGGTTTCGTATAATCTGATGATCAAAGATATTTATCTTGGTTTTGGTTTGATGATCACAAATAGTAGCTTTGATTCTATCTTACTGCTGATTGTGAATTTTGGATTTGTATGCGATGAAAGTTCCGATCGTGAAACAGGGGTTCAAAATTTCTTCCGATTTGATTTCTTTCTTCTTCACAGATCCAAGAGCGAACACGCTCTGATACCAATTGTTGGTATCGGGAATCAAAGCATACACTGATTATGATGTGTAGAAGATAAATTTGAGAGAAACTTGCTATTGATCATACGTACACATACAAATGTTGGATACAAGAGGGGTATTTATACCCTTACAAATAACAGTTATTTAACTAACTAACAGTGATTAACGGTAACTAACTTAACTATCTAACGTCGTTAAGTGATGGTGATGTGGAACTTGCGGTGATGTGGGCTGCCGATGGGGGATATATCTATTTGGTATATGAATGTTAATTTAACCCAATAAAAACTCCTAATCAGTCTATCACGGACTATATGCAAGCTATTAAGACCGTGGTAGACGAACTCGCAATTCTGGATAAGAAGATGGATGCAGAAGATGTTGTTGATATCGTCCTCAACGGTCTAGACCAGGTTGCTTATAAACCACTTCTCGATGCTGTTCATGCAAGGGATAACCCGATTACCTTCCCTGAACTCCATGAAAAGCTGATAAACCATGAGCTCACCTTGGTACAACAAGTTGTTTCCAATGGTATTCATCAACCCACGGCTGTTTTTCATGTCCAACATCGCTCTCCACAGTCCACTAGTCAGCATAACAAGCATTGGTCCACTCGTCAGCCAACACCAACTGGTGGATTACTGCCAACTCCTCACTCAACTTCTGGTGCACGTCCCTTTTTAGGTAAATGTCAATGGTGCAACATTAAAGGACATACTCTCACTCACTATGAGTCCTTCAAAAAGGTACATCCCAAAATCTCCATACCTTCTTTTAACAGGAACCCACAAGGCAAATCTGCTCAAGTGCACATGATGACTGCCCAACAAAATCCAACAGCAAATTGGCTATTTGATAGTGGTGCTTCTCACCACGTCACAAACGACCTCAACAACCTCTCCCTCCATGCCCCGTATGATGGAACTGAAGAACTCATTATTGGTGATGGTTCATGTTTAAAAATCACTCACATTGGCTCATTAATTATTCACACTTCCTACACTCCATTGATCCTTAAAAACGTTTTACATGTCCCTTCCATCTCTCGTAACATTATTTCTATCTCTCGTTTATGTCAAGATAACAACTTTCTAATAGAATTTTTCTCATTTGTTTTTGTTATCAAGGGTCGACAATTGAGAATTCCTCTCCTCAAGGGCACGGCAACTCAAGGCATGTATGAATTACGACCCTCCATCTCACCTTCACTCTTCACTTTGCATTGCACCAACTCCATGACATGGCATCACCGACTTGGTCATCCAAATAATAAAGTTCTCAAGCATTTGTACTCGTTTATTAGTTCTATTTCTAATTTCCATGATAATTGTAACTCGTGTCGCATTAATAAAAGTCATTGTTTGCCATTCTTGTTTCTACACTTTCATCTAAAGCTCCACTTGATGTAATATTTTCAGATGTATGGTGTTCCCCGGTACCCTCATTTGACAATTATAAATATTATATTATCTTTGTTGATCACTACACAAAATACATATGGCTTTATCCTCTAAAACAAAAATCCGACTCACTTTCTACATTCATTCGTTTTCAAAAACTAGTTAAAAACTACTTCCACACCAAAATCAAACAATTGTTTTCTGACAATGGTGGTGAGTACATTAAACTCCTCCCACATTTACATTCTTGTGGAATATCCCATCTCACATCTCCTCCCCATACCCCTCAACATAACGGCTATGCTGAACGACGACATAGGCATATTGTCGAAACGGGCCTTTCCCTTCTCTCCCATTCTAAATTACCCATTACCTTTTGGCCATTTGCTTTCACCATCGCAACTTATTTAATAAATTGTCTTCCAACACCCACTCTCAATAGTACATCCCCTTATTTTTGTCTCTTTAACACTCTCCCTAACTACACCAAGCTTTGTAGTTTTGGATGTTTGTGTTATCCCTGGTTACGTCCATATGCCCCAACCAAGCTCCATCCTCGTTCTCAGCCATGTATTTTTGTTGGTTACTCTTCCACTCAAAGTGCCTATTACGCCTATGATCCCGTCACCACCAAAGTTTATACATCTCGCCATGTCATATTCGAGGAGCACATTTTTCCCTATGAAAACATTCCCACGACCCATGCATCTGCTCCTTTTACTACAGATGCCTGACTTTCCATTATCTTACCTCTCTCACCCTCACCACACCCACATCTGGTCTCTATCACTCCTTCTGCTTCAACTCCGCACACTCCCTCACTTCACTCTAATTCCAGCCCTATTATGGCCTCTATTACCCCTCCTTCCAGCCCACAACACACCTCCGACCAACCTGCTTCCAGCTCACCCACCTCAGTCCACTCTAATTCCAGCCCTCCCGCCATTATCACCTATCGTCGCCGCTCTAAACTCTCTTCCCAGCCACCTGCACCCCCTCCAGCAGCTGCCCCCATCCATCCTGACATCACCCCTTCTCCTGTCACACCCCATTCCACTTCTTCTTCCATCCCACCATCTCCTACACCTTCCACTCCCTCTACTCATTCATCCCCTCAAAAACCACACACCCGCTCCAATCCTAAACCTAATTCTCGCTACTATAACTCCCACTATATGCTTTATCATAACACTCCCACTTTAATTTCTGAGCCTCCTACAGTCCTCCATGCCCTGAAACACCCTTTATGGTGAAAAGCCATGTCTGATGAGTTTGATGCTCTTGAACGAAACAAGACTTGGACTCTTGTCCCCTCCACCTCTGCACCTAATCTTTTCGGTTGTAAGTGGGTCTTTCACACAAAGTACAAACCGGATGGCACAGTTGATCGCTTAAAAGCAAGACTCGTTGCTAAAGGCTTTTATCAACGCCCAGGTATCGACTATGTTGAAACTTTTAGCCCGGTCATTAAACCTGCCACACTCTATCTTGTTCTTTCTCTTGCCATCTCTCAAGGCTGGACGCTACGCCAACTTGACATAAATAATGCCTTTTTACAAGGGTCCTTATATGAGGATGTCTACATGGCCCAACCACCGGGCTTTGTCCACCCATCCTTCCCCACTCACGTTTGTAAACTACAAAAAGCTATTTATGGCCTTCGACATGCCTCTCGTTCCTGGTATGATGAACTCAAATCATACCTGACTTCCTAAGGTTTCAATCCTACTGTCTCTGATTCTTCTCTATTTACTCTCACATCCGGATCCTCTCCCATTTTTATACTCGTTTATGTTGATGATATCATCATCACCGGTCCCTCCCTCCCCTTCTAAACCGCTTCATTCAGTCTCTCGCCCTCAAATTTTCTCTCAAAGATCTTGGGAATCTCTCCTACTTCTTTGGGGTTGAAATTATTCCTCACTCACAAGGCATCATCCTCTCTCAACACAAATATATTCATGACATCCTCGTCCGAGCCAAAATGAGTGATTCAAAACCAATTTCCACACCAATATTGTTTTCTGAGCCTCTTACATTGCATGGACGCACCTCCTATTCCTCACCTACGGAGTATCACACTTTAGTTGGCGCCCTACAGTATCTATCCCTCACCAGACCCGACATTGCATTCACTGTTAATCGGTTATCACAGTTTACGCATGCACCAACCACATTACACTGGACTGCCCTTAAATGACTTCTCCGATATCTTCATGGCACTATTAATCATGGGATACTTCTAAGAAAATCATCTCCACTTCATCTCCATGCATTTACCGATGCTGATTGGGCTGGCGACAAAGATAATTACAGAAGCACAACCGGTTATATTGTTTATCTCGGGTCGAATCCAATATCATGGAGTTCTAAACGCCAAAGTACTTTAGCGCGTTCCTCTACTGAAGCCGAGTTTAGAGCTGTTGCGTCTACTACAACTGAAGTGCAGTGGCTCAAATCACTACTTTTTGAACTTGGGTTCACCTCTTCATCGCTCCCTACCATTTACTGTGACAATCTTAGTGCTACTACCTACTCAACAAATCCCGTCTTTCATTCACGTATGAAACACTTAGCACTAGACTTCCACTTTGTTAGAGAGAAGGTACAAGAAGGTTCACTACGGGTTACACACATCTCCGGCGATGATCAACTTGCTGATGTTTTAACAAAGCCTTTACTTCGGCCAAGATTTCAATTACTTTTATCCAAGATTGGTCTTGTCTCCCGACCGTCAATCTTGAGGGGGCATAATACGACCTCCTAGTGGCCAGCTCATACATATTTGAATTATTTTAAATATTGTAGATAGTCAATGTTTGTTATATTCCTCCATGTATATCTCCTATTTAGTTCACCTACAGCTTTACATGTTCTGTATATATATTGCAACATACAATCAATGGAAATCACGTTTTCTCATAATTATCTCTGTACCTTATTACTGGTGTGACCGTTCCCGTGGTGGTTTTTGTCAAGAACTGTCATGACGTTCACGCTAAGTCTTCATCCTCAATCTCTTCCTCATTGTCTTCAGTGTCTTCATAATCCATTTCTTCTTGAATAGCACTTGATTTTGCATCAATATCCATCATCATTATATTGTAAAATTGAACACAAATTTATCTAATCCATGTGAATTACACTTTGGGTCAAATTTATGTGTTATAATTATGGGTCACAACTCATGTTCATTAACTTATGTTCATTTGTTTGTTTGTAACTGGGCTGGTTGTGAAACCAAATCCCACATCTAGATTTGAAGCCCAAAACATTGGTCATAGGTCGTAGTTTTGAGAAAGGCATGAAAGATGCAACTACGTGTGTAAACGAGTCAAGCACACTCACAAACTACTTGGGACCGGCTCAAGAAAAGCTTGAATCGGCATCATGCAATCTTCAGTTGACGTTACCATTGTTTTATAGTTGGAAAACTATCTATTGACTCTTCACCACGGTTCATGAATTCCTCTTGGAATATTGATGTAGGCGAAAGTACAAAATAACCAATTGAACATGTTCATAAACAAAGAATACTAGGAACAATTCTTCCAACTATCATTGATTCTAACTAAAATACCGATACTTAGGATAGTCACACACTAACACATATTTTGTGATAGGGAGAAAATTGATTTTTTAGTACTTTAGAACTGATCATCTCCCAAGGTTTACATAAGTATAAAAAAGAAACCAAAAGTCAAATGGGCCACAAAACATAAACGGGCAAAAAACTGGGCATAAACAAAGTACAACAAAAACTAAAAATACAACAAATACTAATAAAACTCAAAGAATAAGCCGTTTCTAGACTGAAACGATAACCCAAACTGCATATGGCCATTTGTGGCAACATGCTAGTCGATCCAATGGTTGTTTTGATTATTCGCAGGCCCAACACGGAGACTTCTAGCCCAAGTTATGACAATTTTAGAAAAGTCCCCTTGGACACGCGATCATGGGCTTCCAAAAATGATATAGCTTGCTCCTCCACACTTGGACCCGTACCACTCCCTCCTAGGTAGACAAAATTCATCCTCGAATTCCCAACGAGCTCATCATTAGAAGAATCACTATGATAAGGAAACAAATGTTTCAAATTAAACACATCAGAACATGAATTATGGTTAGGCAACTTTAGTCGATATGCATTGGGGTTTATCAAATTTATCTAATCCATATGAATTAATACACTTTAGGTCAAGTTTATGTGTTATAATTATGGGTCAAAACGTATGTTCATTTGTTTGTTCATAACTGGGCTGTTTGTGAAACTAAAGCCCATATAGAGATCGAAAGCCCAAAACATTGGTCAAAGGTTAGGGATTTTGAGAAAGGTAGGAAAGATGTAAAGTGGGTGTAAACGAGTCAAACCGGCTCACAGTCTACTTAGGATCGACTAGAAAAAAGCTTTAATTGGCATCATCCAACATCAATTGACGTTACCATCGTTTTATAGTTGGAAAGCCGTCTATTTACTCATCACTGGTGGCGGAGTTTGGACATTTTTGTTAGAGTAACCAAATGGATGAAACCGAAAATATACATAAACACGTATAATTGAAGTAGCATACTTTGATACTTTTCTTATTATTGACTTGACTAATAAAAACTGAATACATAACTTTATATATATAGTAGATGAAAACTAATCCTGTTAGAGTGGTGGCGGAGTTTGGACATTTCTGTTAGAGTAACCAAATGGATGAAACCGAAAATATACATAAACACGTATAATTGAAGTAGCATACTTTGATACTTTTCTTATTATTGACTTGACTAATAAAAACTGAATACATAACTTTATATATATAGTAGATGAAAACTAATCCTAAACCACTACAAATACTATTTGAATAATCATATATATTTCTAGCAAAGCGATAATTACTGATTAATTCAACCAAATCTTTTGTTTCACTCCCTAATGGTTTTAGTTTGTCCAGAGCAACCCCTACAAGTATAAACATATCAATATTATATCTTTCATTCACCTCAATAATCTTGATATTTACCTTTACCTCTCATCTGTGTTTGAATCTGTTCATCTCCTCAATCTCTACAAAACCTCGATCTCTACAAAACCTCGATCTCTACGCTGATCACATCCTGATATTCTGTTTCTGAACCCTTACTTTCAACAACAACATCTTTGGATCAAAGCATGTTTTTTTACTTATACTTCTTCCCGGATTATTTAAGCCACTTGCTCATCGATTTTCGAGTAAAAACATAGTCACTTGCTTTCCTGTTTTTACCTCTGAACAAAAACCTACTACATGTTATTTCATTTTCTGGGCTTTTTGTTATATTACTTATGCCAAAAAAGAATCACTGCATTCTTGTTCTTGGCGATGAAGAAAAAACCTAACGTTGATCCCATCCTTAAAACACTTGCTGATTATGAACAAACCTGGTTGACGCCCTTGAACGGGATATGAGAATTAGTAAGGGATGAGAGAGTGTATTTGATGATAAAATTTTAAGAATAACTTAAAAGCTTTGCTTAGAGACAAGAAAGGAATAAATGTAGGGATGTGATCATGAGTCAATATTTTAGTGTCTACTTGATCTAAATCATGATTTTACATCATGATTATAGTGAAACAAGTTGACTTTGTTTATGTTTTGATTAATAGGTGTTTGGAGCTTAAAGGAGCATAATTTAAGGTAAAAGAAGTAAAACATGAAAGTTGAAGGATTGAATATGTAAATATCAAATAATGGAAAAAAGAAGGTCAAGAAAGAGACTCGGCTGTAAGGCCCTAATCTCGAGCACCTCACAATTGGTCATTCATAAAACTAAAGATACATAATAATATATATATTTCATAAATAAGCAGCGGAATTACTTTTAACAAAAGCCCATTCATCTAATTTATAAATATTGTTGTTAAGCAATACATCGTTGTTCGTTATTTACAAAAAGGATGGTTTAAATGCATTACAAAACAACCATATCATCAAAACACGAATCGATGTCATTCTTGTCCCGCCGAGCAGCTTCACCCCCGTGCCATCCTCAGTAATAATTACCTGCCAACGGAAAATATATAAAAGTCAGTGTTACTGAGTGAGTTCTAGTTTTAAAAGTATTAAAATACCTTGAATAGTTTATATTTGAAAATACTTCATTTTCATAAAACACTTCCTTTACTTTCATTCGTGAGCATTCATCATACATACAACAAGGTAATACCTTCTTTCATTTATTCATTACCATGCTCATTCTTCCATTTCATACTTTTATTATTATCTTTCATTTTCTTTCTGGACCAATGTGCAATACCCCGAACATTGTGCACGAAGTTGATGCTGGGCCTGAGGTCTATAAATAGACCCCGAACATTATGCACGAAGCTTTACCCAGACACCTAGGGTATGCTACAACAGCCCCTGTCAATCTCAATGATTGACCCTGTGTGCATCCTTTAGGGTAGCTAACCCGCATTATAGTTGAGCTATTGACAATATGGTCGTGCACCTCCATTCATTTAGCTTGCAAGTCTTTCATTCTTTCATTTATGTTCCACTTTTCATCATGGTTAATCTTTCACTTTATTAATGATAATATTTTACGTTTACGATCATAAACACACCATGTAAAGTCATACATATAATAGAATATGGAACATAAGAAACATAAGAACAAATCATATTCATACATAAAATAAGCATTTAATAACCTCCATCGAACATGGGTCAAAACCCTAAAATCACATATTCTCAAAATTTCAGAAATAACTCTAAGTGCTCTGGGCGCATGGGCACTATGTAGGCGCATGAGCACTGCATAGGCACATCATAACTATTTGGGTTCATGGCCCAATACTTAACTGATTTTTTACTAACCTAGGAGCATAAACTATTCAGGCGTATTGAGTACTATTGGGGCGCCTGACCCCAACACTTAGGCAATCCGGCCAATTTCTAGGCGCATGAACAACTGTTCAGGCGCATGGACTACACTTGGTCGTTCTAAGGCATGAACTTGGGTGCATGGGGTATTGTTTGGGCGCATGAACCCTATTTGGGCGCATGACCCTACTTAGAACTTTTTCTAAGGAAATTTTAGGCGCATGGGCTTTATTTAGGCGCATGGGATTTATTTAGGCGCATGACCAGCCTGTTTGTGATAACTCTAACATATTTTCAGTCCCAATCATCATATCCCCATTTTCTAAGCTTATTACAACCTCTCTAAGCATGAACATCACATAACAACCTCAAAACATTATCATTTAAGCATAAGACATACGATTAAACATACATAAAAATTTTAAAACCATTTAATACATTTTCAACCCCAAAAACACTTTGAAAATGTAAAAGACGGGGTCTAGAACTCACCTAATGCATCAAACAAGTAAAACTCCTCCAAACTTGTTTGTTCACGAGTTCAAGCACCTAAAACAAACCAAGAACATAACCCGAACACTTAAAACACATACACAACGGTTTCTAAAGGTGAAACCACCAAGAAAACCGAGTCAATTACACAAGAAACACTTACCAAAACCTGAAATCTTCTTCTTCTTCTTCTTGTAACCGAGAGAGAGTTTTAGCTTTCTTTTTTCTTCTTTTTGGTCGACAGAAAGCAGATGGTTGACATATATGGGCGGCCATACCCATAATATATTAAAATATTAGGTTTTGTACTATTTTACACTTTAACCCCCATAACTTTGGCTGCTTTTCCTTTTTCTTCTAGCTACTTTATTTCTCTCTTCCACGTTTATTTTCCTTTACTTGACTAAAAGTTTTGGGTGTTACAAGTCTACCCTCCTTAAAGAGGTTTCATCCCCGAAACATGTCACTCTTCGAATAGCTATGTGTAATGTTGTCTCATTTCCTCTTCTGTCTCCCATGTAGACTCAAAACCCTTCCTGTGGTTCCACTGGGGCTTCCACTGTCCACACACCAGTGGAACCACTTTATTCCTCAACCTTTTCTCCTTCTGATCTATGATTGCCACTGGTTGCTCTACATAATTGAGCCGTTCATCCACCTCGATATCCCCCATTGGTACAACCATGTCTTCATCAGCTAACCACTTTCTCAGATAAGATACATGGAATATGGGATGAATTCCACTTAACTCATCTGGCAATTCAAGTCGATAGGCTACTTCTCCTACTCGTGCAATGATTCGAAAAGGTCCTATGTATCTCGGGCTTAGCTTACCTCGTTTTCTGAACCGAATGATACCTTTCCAAGGTGAGACTTTCAACATAACCCTATCACCTACCTGCAACTCAATCGGTCTATGTCTCTTATCAGCGTACGACTTCTGTCTATCCTTAGCTGCCTTTATAAAAGCTTTGATCTTTTCTAACTTCTTAGTCGTAGCCTCGATCACCTCGAGACCTCCTAGTTCCTTCTGCCCAATGTCTTGCCAACATACGGGCGTCCTACATCTCCTACCATATAGCATCTCGTATGGGGGCATACCAATGCTGGCGTGATAACTGTTATTGTACGAGAATTTTGCTAACGGTAAGTGGTCATCCCAACTTCCGCCAAAGTCGATTACACATGCCCGAAGCATGTCCTCGAGCGTCTGAATCGTCCTCTCAGACTGACCATCCGTCTGAGGATGATAAGCTGTGCTAATATGTAGTCTCGTCCTTATCGTATCATGGAATCTCTTCCAAAACTTTGATGTGAATAGGGTGTCACGATCCGACACGATAGACACCGGCACACCATGACGAGCTACAATCTCCTTAACGAACAGATCCACCAATCTTTTAGATGAGTACGTCTCGCGGATCGGTAGGAAGTGAGACTTTTTGTCAACCGATCGACTATCACCCTAATGGTATCGCATCCCTAGACGTACGAGGTAGCTTAGTAATAAAATCCATGGTGATGTGCTCCCACTTCCACTAGGGTATATTCAACGGTTGGATTTTCCTGTATGGCTTTTGATATTTGCCTTCACTTGAAGGCATGTAAGGCACTTACTCACGTATTCCGCTACGTCATGCATCATACCCGGCCACCAATAATTCTTCTTCATATCATGGTACATCTTGGTAGCACCAAGATGATTGGAGTATCGAGTCTTATAAGCCTCATCCATGATCTTTCCACGTAAGTCCCCATAACGAGGAATCCATATTCGTCCGAATCGGGTTCTAACACCAAGAGTGTTCTCACCAATTCCGTGACTAGACCTTTCATCCTTTCAAAGTTAAGATGATCTTCTTTCAAAGCCTCATCTTAAAACTCCTTGACCTGCGTCATCATGTCAGAGGTCATAATCAACTGATATGCCTTCACCTGAATCGGCTCGGGTCTTTCCTTTCGGCTAAGGGCGTCCGCCACCATGTTGGCCTTACCCAGATGGTAGTGGATCTCGCAATCATAATCCTTTATGAGCTCCAACCATCATCTCTGCCTCATGTTCAAATCTTTCTGCTCGAAGAAGTACTTCAAGCTCTTGTGGTCGGTGAAGATCGTGCACTTTGTACCATATAAGTAGTGCCTCCAAATCTTTAATGCGAAGACCACAACAGCTAGCTCCAATTCATGTGTGGGATAGTTGACTTCGTGGGTTTTCAGCTGTCGGGATGCATAGGCAATTACTCTCCCTCGTTACATCAACACGCAACCTAGTCCCTAATAGGAAGCATCCAAGTATACCACTAAGTCTTCACTCCCTTCAGGTAATGTCAAGACATGAGCTTGAGTCAATCTCGTCTTCAGTTCCTGAAAAGCATGCTCCTGCTCTCGACTCCACACAAACTTCACATCCTTACAAGTCAACATAGTCAAGGGTGAGGCTATCTTGGAAAAGTCTTGAATGAATCTCCTGTAATATCCCGCCAGACCCAAGAAACTACGGATCTCGAATGGCATCTTTGGAGACTTCCATTGCATCACCGCCTCAACCTTTGCCGGGTCCACCATGATTCCTTCAGCATTAACAACATGACCCAAAAATTGAACCTCGCGCAACCAAAAAGCACACTTAGAGAATTTAGCATACAACTTCTCTCACCTAAGTGTCTCCAATACCTCATGTATGTGCCCGACATGTCATTCCTTACTCTTAGAATAAATCAAGATATCATCAATAAACACAATCACTGATTTATCCAACATCGGCTGACATACTCGGTTCATCAAGTCCATAAAGGCAGCTGGCGTGTTAGTTAATCCAAAAGACATAACGAGGAACTTGTAGTGTCCATAACGCGTACGAAAAGCTGTCTTAGGAATGTCTTGTTCCTTCACCTTCAATTGATGGTAGCCACATTGAAGATTCATCCTTGAAAACCAACTGGCACCTTGGAGCTGATTAAACAAGTCATCAATCCTCGGTAATGGATACCGATTCTTTACTGTGAACTTGTTCAGCTCTCGATAGTCAATGCACATCCGTATACTACCGTCTTTCTTTTCACGAACAAGACCGGAGCAACCCATGGAGAGATACTCGATCGAATGAATCCCTTATCCATTAACTCCTTCAATTGGTCCATGAGTTCCTTCATTTCAGTCGGAACTAATTGATATGGTGCTTTGGCAACGGGTTGAGCACCGGGTATCAAATCGATTTGGAACTCAATCTCGTGATCCGGTGGCACGCAGGGTAAATCTTCTGGGAACACGTCTAGAAAGTCACACACCACCGGCACATTGGGCAATTATGGTACCGACGCATCCATATCTTTTACCTAGGCTAGGTAGGCACTACATCCACGTCCTATGTACTTTCCTTCCACCACCATCAAAATCACCTTCGGAATCGTGGCGACGCGATCACCGTAAACCGTCACTGAACTTTCATCGGGCGCAGTTAATCGAATCATCTTCTTACGACACATGATGTTTGCTTTGTAGGTTGCTAACCAGTCCATCCCTAGTACTATATCAAATCCACCTAGGGGCATCATATGTAGATTGGCAGAAAACCTATGACCATCTAGTTCTACGGCACAGTCCTCTATCATGTCAGTAATTCTAGTGGACTTACTAATAGTAGTTTCTACGTCGAATGACTCACTAATACTTCTACTAACAGAAAACTTAACACAAAAAGTAGTAGAAATAAAACTCCTACTAGCACCAGAATCAAATATTACAGAGGCACAAGTTTGGTTTATTAGAAACATACTTGACACGACATCGGGGTCCACTCTGGCTTCCTTCCGGGTCATCGTGAAGGCTCTAGCACTCTCCCTCTGTCCCCCTTCCTCCAGCTACTTCTTCACCCCAGAGCTCTCTGCCTTCGGCTTCTTGCAGTCCCTACTCATGTGGCCCTCCTCGCTGTAGATGTAACACATCGACACCCTCCAGTCTCTGGAGATGTGGCCAGGCCTTCCACATTTGAAGCACACATTGAGACCCAACCTAGACTCACCCGCATGCTCCTTCCCACACTTACCACACTTCCTCGGCCCCAAACTTGATGACGCCAACATGCGGTCATCCACCCTCATCCTCTTGTTGTTTGGGGTGAAACCACCACGCCCAAACCTCTTCCCATTCCAGCTCTTATCGCCGCCACATGTCTTCTTTACTTCCCCCACCGTCTCCTCCCTTTCATCATACAGCATACCCGCCAGGTCTACAACCGATCGAAAAGTACCCAGCGGGGCAGCAATCAGATGCCTGTGTATGTCAGCCGGTAACCCCTGAATGTATCTCTTGATCTTCCTCGACACCGGTGTCACCAGATCCGACACCAGCCTCTCCATTTCATTAAATTTGATGGTGTACTGCTGGTGGGTCATGGTTCCCACCTCAAGTTGTAGGAACTCTCTCTCGATCTTGTCGTGTAAGGCCCCGTTTCCCGGACACCTCACAGTTGGTCATTGATCGCATATAAAACGTACATTTATTTAAAACATCGCATCGGAAATTAATTTGAACCATTTTATATATATTAATGACAACTTTTGCAAAGTAATACAATCTAGTAACTGTTACAAAACATCTTAATTTGCTTTACATCATAAAAACGTCATTGTTATACAAATGGATGCCATCCCAAAAATGCCAAGTAGCTGCCCCATGCCATCCTCAGCAACTCTTACCTACCAACTGGAAAATACATAAAAGTCAGCGTTGCTGAGTGAGTTCTAGTTTTATAAATAAAATACCTTACTTCCGTTAAAACCTTTCTTTACTTTCATACGCGATCATGCATCATACATGCAAATAGATAATACTATTATTATCTTCCATTATCATTCATTTTCTTTCATCACCTTATTCAAACTTTCATTCCATTTCATCTACATTCTCTTTCATATACACTTTTTCATTTCATGCTTTTCATTAACGTTCTCTTCTGTATACATTCTTTTGTTTTGTACTTTACATTATCTCTTACTTTTGTTCTCATACTTTCGTAACGTACTTTACATCTTTGTAACGCCCCGTTCCCGGGCACCTCACAACTGGTCATCATCGCACTTGAAACACACCATTATATAATCTTTACTAAAAAAAACGCAACGGAAACTGTGAAAATAACTTTTCATTTTTACTATAAATACTTTTGCAAAGTAATACAACACTCATTATAAAATATCGTTTGTTTGCATTACAATACAAAAGCATTAAACAAAAGAATGTCATCTCAAAAGAGCTGAGTAGCCGTCCCGTGCCATCCTCAGCAACCTTACCTGCCAACTGGAAACACATAAAAAGTCAGCGTTGCTGAGTGAGTTCTAGTTTTATATTAAAACATACTTTACTTTCAGTAAAACCTTTTTTTACTTTCATGCTATCACATATCATGCGTACACATAGATAATATCATTATTATCTTCTCTATTCGTTCGTTCATCATTACATCTTTTCTTGCGCACCAGTTATCTTCCGTACCAATACCATATGCTACACCCCGAACTATTAGCTACTGGGCCGAAGTCTATAAAGAGACAGCTAAACGTAGTGCCATAGTACTAGGGGTAAGCGGTAGAGGTTCTATAATAATGGTCTATCACAAAGAAAGACCCCGATGTGCATCCTCCCAGGGTAGCGAACCCGCACACCATTGGGCTAACACCTTAATTGGCGTGTCCCGATATGCAATGCTCGCAAGACTTTCATTACTTTCATCATTCATTAATGCATGCATTCATTCATCATGTTCCTCTTTCATTATCTTTCATTTTACGTTACATAATACTTTCGTTTTATTCATTAACATCACACGTAAAGCCACGGGAAAGATAAACATACATCATAATAAGGAACATCAACATACATACATCATGCGTAAACATGCAACATCATAGTTATCATGCCCTACATGACTTCTAAGATCCCCACAGTCGTCTTACATGTACCTATGGGAATTTCCACGTCAAACTTACATCTGCTCTTTCCCCCGAAATTCAATACTCTAACCATGTTCGTCCTCGGGTACAACATCCCTATTTGGGCGAATGGGCACCCTTCAGTCGCATGGCCTCCATGCGACTGAACACCATGTGATTGGACCTATGCGGATGAACACCTATGCGAATGAACACCCAATCGTTCGAATTGACTCTCAATCGTGCGAATGAACACTATGCTAATGGACATCATGCGATTGGACCTCATGCGAATGAGCACCTATGTGACTGGACCCTCAGTCGCATGACTCCCCAGGCGACTGGAGCCCCAGTCATGCGACTGAACCTCAATCGTGCGATTGAACCCCAATCACCCTCCAGTCGGCCGTATGGCTGTCACACCCCGACCGACGGCGGAATCATCGGAACGGACGAGGGAATGATTGATTGTTCATAACACATGGTTGTCTAATAGTGGAAATAATATTAAAATCAGATTACAAGATAGCATGAGTTTAACATAAGCAACTACAACAGTTGAAGTCACAAATAGTAGTAGTCTTTTATTTTGACTAAGTCCGGGTCTTAAATGAGCATGTAGAAGTCCACTAACTTGCTTAACCTGAAATCATGTGAAAAGTAACGAGTCAGCTAAAAATTAGCTGGTGAGTAAACACAGTTTGAATATACATATAGATTGATTGATTGATTAAGAATAATCCAATTCACATGGTAACGTTAAGACTTATAATGCAATAGCGGAGCATAAAGATAAACTGACACAATATAAACCCATGACTTGACACTTGCATATAATAGACTTGCACACAACACCATAGATTGACTAATTGCCTTTGGCACAATCACCACTCGTAAGCCATGTGGGCTGGGTTATCCAAACCAGTAGATCTACCATTGATACCAGGATGATTGATGGAATTAGGCTTCTTACTGTCGTCCAGTTTATCATAGTATGTTCACATAGTTGCAAGTAATAACATAACCTGTCTTGAATTGAATTTAGAATGAAATAACAATAGAATATCATGATTGAATATTGTATCACATGATTTCCCCAAATAAGAAATGATATAAAAAGGGGTATGAATACTCACTTGATTGATGAGATTAGAATTTGGATGTGATAGATTAGACACCAACGATTTCCTTACGAGTAATCTACTGAACGGTGTCTCGAGTTAGAATAATAATAATATGAGAATTGGGAATGTATTAGGGTTTCCATTGAATTATGAATGATAGTTTAAATAAAATAATTTATTTAGTCTGAATGTCTTGAAATACATAAAATGAATTTATTGAAAGTAATTATGTTTGGAATTTAATAAAAATGTATCAATATGCATAACTGTTTGAGTTATTGTTAAAGTGTGGGAAAAACAAATAATTAATTTTATTAATTAATTATATAATACTTAATTAAATTATTTAATTATTTAAATAACACAAAATGACTTTTTGTAAATAATCTGTGAAACTATAAAATACATATATTATAATTATCTTGAATAATTCATATCTAAAGATAATATAGTGCCCAATAATAATTTAATAATTTATATTATTATTAAGAGTTCACTTTATAGAAGAAATTTTGTAACACTTGTAATTTTTATTTATTTAAAACATTTAATAAAATAAATAAAATGTTAAAATAAATTTCAGAAAATAATTAGGAGGTTTTAAAAATATTTAATGTTAGTAGAAACATTTTTATAATTTTTAGGATTTTTTTGAATTTTTAAAGCTTAAAAAGCCTTAAAAAATGTGTAGGTGCCCGGGGTCGAACCCGGGACCTCTTGGATAACATGGGACACGGGAACCGGTAGGACAAAGGCATACAGCCGCGATGGGAGTGTGTTTCAAATGCTTTTAAACACAATTTCCATTAAACCCTCTCTTCCGAATGAGCCCTAGTTCGATCCTCGTCCAATTGAGGTTCAATTCGATTTTGAAAGCCTCTGAAATCATGGGGCTTTCATTCCCCAAGTAAAGACGAGTGTGTGGGTGTGTGTAATTACCCGTATGATGACGGATTTGAACTGAACCCAACAAGAACAGGTCCGCGACTGAGGTACTCAATGGATTAATGGGTAAATGTTGATGATATTCAAATTAAATTGGTAGGAAGCTTCGGATGATGATCTGGAAGCAAAGCCCTTTGTTAATTTTGAAGATTGAAGCCCGGTTGATGGTGTTCCACAGAGTTGCAGGTCCGCAATTAAGAGGTGATCAATGGCGGTGTTTGTGCGTGTTTTGTATGAATTTGAGTATAGAATTCGATTAGAAACAGATATATATTCGTCCACTTCCTATTAATTGCATTATTATAAGTTTTAGTGCGCGATAATGGATCAAATTCGGCCGCGAATCGGGGAAGACAATGTCGAATGAATTGGGGGTGGGGTTGGGTGTTTTCGAAGTTACACAAATGGTCACTGAGATTTCCAACGGTTGTCACTTGTAGTTTAAAGGTTTGTTTTGTTTTAAATAATTTACAATTTATCCTCTGAAGTTTGCAATGTTATTATTTATGTAAAGAGTTATTATTTATAGGCTTTAATACAGTAAAACTTATATTTTCATTATTATTAACGTTATTATTATTAATATTATTATCAATGATATCATTATTAATAATAGTAATAATAATATCATTATAACAATTATTTTTATAAAAGTCCTCGAAAACCTTTTCATATTTTATATAAGACTTATTTTATTAAGTTTTTTTTAAATTTGATGCTTATGGTTCATAAATATCATTATCATCTCATAATAATAAAATTATATTATCATGTGATTTTAATTCGGATTAAATGACAATGTTAATGTGCTCACATCGAAATAACGTAGATTCTATTGACTAGCATAATCGGGTTCGGGTTACAAGTTGAAATGGGTCGGATGTCACAGTCTCTCCTCTTTAGGAAATTTCGTCCCGAAATTTTAATCACGAGGAGGCTGAAATGAAAAGATGAGGATACTGGGATTTCATTTGGTCCTCACGTTCCCAGGTGAACTCTGGGCGACGTTTAGATTCACAGCGGACTTTCAATGGGTATCCGACTACGTTTGAGTGTTTTGACTTCCCGATCCATAATTTCCACGGGTTTCTCAATAAAGTGCATAGATTCATCAATCTGGACTTCGTCTAGTGGAATGTGGAGATTTTCATCGGCAAGACATTTCTTGAGGTTTGAAACATGAAACGTCGGATGTATATTGCTGAGTTCTTGGGGTAGTTCAAGCTTGTTGGCCACTTTCCCAATTCGCTCAAGCACTTTGAATGGACCCACGTAATGAGGTGCTAGCTTCCCTTTCTTTCCAAAGCGAATCACTCCCTTCCAAGGTGATACCTTAAGAAGTACGAGATCACCGACATTGTATTCCATGGGCTTACGTCTTCTATCTGCATAATGCTTTTGATGATTTCTAGCAGCAAGCAAGTTATCACGGATCTTATGAATTTTTTCGGTTGTTTCTTGTATCAACTCCGGACCAGTAATTTGTGATTCACCAACTTCAGACCAACAGATGGGAGATCGACACTTTCGGCCGTATAAAGCTTCAAATGGTGTCATTTGGATACTTGTATGGTAACTGTTGTTGTATGAAAATTCGATTAACGGTAGATGAGAATCCCAAGAGCCACTGAAGTCAATGACACATGCTCGAAGCATATCCTCAAGCGTCTGTATCGTTCTTTCAGTCTGACCATCGGTTTGGGAGTGATAGGCTGTGCTGAGATTCAGTTGTGTTCCCAAAGAAGATTAAAGACTTTGCCAGAAATAGGAGATGAATCGACCATCACGATCGGAGATAATATTTAATGGTACACCGTGACGGCTGACTATTTATTGATATAGATACGAGCCAATTTCTCAACTCGATAATCTTCACGAATCGGTATAAAGTGTGCCGATTTAGTCAATCGATCTACGATGACCCAAATGCTATCATAACCGCTAGAGGTTCGAGGCAATTTGGTAATGAAGTCCATGGATATGTATTCCCACTTCCACACGAGAATATCAGGTTGAACAAGTAATCCAGAAGGACGTTGATGTTCAGCCTTAACTTTTGAACAGGTAAGGCATTTGGACACATACAAAGCTATATCCTTTTTCATGCCGGGCCACCAATATTGGTTCCGAAGATTCATGAACATCTTATCTGCTCCCGGATGAATAGAATAACGAGCCTTATGAGCCTCATCCATGATAGTTGCTTGAAGATTATCGCGATTCGGAATCCAAAGTCGATCTAGAAAATACAGTAGTCCGTCCGACTTGGTTTCCAATTGAAGTTCAGCACCGCATGACATTTCCTCATACATGTTGCCCTCGGTGACTGATTCTTGTTGAGCTTCGAGTATACGGGTCAGAAAGTCGGTTTGAATGGTAACACTTTGAAGCATAACCTGGCCCTTACGACTTAATGCATCGGCTACGACATTCGCTTTTCCAGGGTGGTAGCGAATTTCACAATCGTAGTCATTAAGTAACTCAACCCATCGTCGTTACCTCATGTTTAATTATTTCTGATTGATAATGTGCTGAAGACTCTTGTGATCAGTAAATACAACACACTTGGTGCCGTAAAGATAGTGCCTCCAGATTTTGAGTGCGAAAACCACAGCTCCCAGTTCAAGATCATGGGTTGTGTAATTTTTCTCATTAATTTTGAGTTGCCTTGAGGCATAGGCTATGACTTTCCCTCGTTGCATGAGGACACAACCAAGACCTTGCTTGGAAGCATCGCAGTAGACGACAAAATCATCATTCCCATCAGGGAGGGTCAAGATTGCAGCATTACATAACTTTTGCTTAAGTGTTTGAAATGCTTTTTCTTGATCTGGTCCCCACTGGAA
The DNA here is from genome assembly GCA_024085815.1 of Flaveria linearis. Lineage (NCBI taxonomy): Eukaryota > Viridiplantae > Streptophyta > Magnoliopsida > Asterales > Asteraceae > Flaveria > Flaveria linearis. The sequence goes on from CM044012.1 coordinate 42,492,342, forward strand.
AGACTTATCCTTGTGGGTCAAGGCAGTAAGAGGCACTCGATCTTTCAGAAATTTGGGATGAAACGCTGATATTAGCCGGCCAAGCCAAGGAATGAACGGATCTTAGTGGGAGTTTTAGGTTCTACCCAATTCTTTACCACCTCAATCTTTGCAGGATCCACATGAATTCCTTTATCATTTACGATGTGACCAAGGAATTGTACCTCTTTTAGCCAAAATTCGCACTTGAAAAACTTAGCATATAGTTTCTCTTCTTTCAGAAGCTAGGTGATGTTCATGCTCGGATCTTGATTTTGAATAAATCAGAATGTCGTCGATGAAGACGATCACAAACTTGTCCAAGTATGGCTTACACACGCGGTTCATTAAATCCATGAACACAGCTGGTGCGTTGGTCAAACCAAATGGCATAACCAGAAATTCGTAATGACCATATCTTGTACGGAAGGATGTTTTGGGAATGTCGTCATCATGCACTCGTAGCTGATGATAACCAGAACGAAGGTCAATCTTGAAAAAGTATGAAGCGCCTTGAAGCTAGTTAAACAAGTCATCGATTCTTGGTAGAGGATACCGGTTCTTGACAGTAAGCTTGTTGAGCTCCCGATAATCGATACACATACGGAATGAGCCATCTTTCTTCTTCACAAACAATACCGGAGCTCCCCATGGTGATGAGCTCGGCGGATGAATCCTTTGTCTGACAGTTCTTGCAATTGGCTAGCAAGTTCTTGCATTTCCGATGGTGCAAGTTGATAAGGAGATTTTGCCACGGGAGTTGCACCAGGCACAAGGTCGATCCGGAATTCAACTTGACGAACGGAGGAAGACCGATTAAGTCTTCGGGAAAGAGTTCGGGAAATTCTCGAACAACCGGAATGTCAATCTTCCTAGGTTTCTCATCCGCTTTCACGATATGGGCTAAGAAAGCCACGTAGTGCTTGTGGAGGTACTTTTGGGCTTTGGTGCAAGACATGAGTTTAAGCCCTCTGGAAGGCTTTTCCCCGTAAATATTTAACACCTTTTCAGGCGCAAGAGGGATTCTTACTGTAGGGGCAAGATTGATAGGGAAATCATGCTCGCTTAGATTCAAAGTACAGTTGGGAATAACAGAATTAATTGTAATGGGTTTTCCGTCAGCTATCTCTACCGTAAAGGGGTTGTCTAGCTTGATTCGGGCACTAGAAAGTAAGGCTCAAAGTCTAAGGATACAAAGCTTCTATCGGCACTGGTGTAAAAAAGAATTGAAGCGTATTGATTATTAATTTGGAACATACCGTTCACCACGTCGTTGCAAACTTGGGCTTGTTGGGCATTGATGTTGAATGCTCGACCTTGAGTTGCAGGAACGGCCTTGAGGAGCTTCGGACATTGGTTGCGGAAGTGGTTAGGATCCCCGCATTGGTAGCAAGCTCTTGCTTGCGTGATTGTCGGGGTATGCTGAACAGTCGGTGTGGTAACTGGAACCCTTGCAGTATTCTTGCACACGTTGAATGTATGGCCAAAACGACCACAGTTTGTGCATTGATGACATTGAACATTAGCGGGATGATGATACTTGCAGTGGTTACACTGCGGGAAGGGTCCAGCGTATGGCTTTTTCATCAGCGGTTGGTTGTTTACTGCTGGTTGACGAGTTGGAGGGACTTGATTAATTGGCACTGCAGGGGTAATTACAGCAAAGTTTTGAGACCTAGCCTTCCTCTTCTTGTTATTGGAAGGCTTGGGTTGGTCGGTTTTGATGGTTTCGTTAGGAAGTTTATCGGTATTCTTCTTTGACCCTTTCCTGGTTAAAGAGCCAGCTTTCACATGATTATCGGTTAACTGCGCAGCCAGCCTAATAGCATCTTCTAGGGTCGAAGGATTCCTTCCTAACACCGTATCCTGAATCTGCATGGGTAGTCCACCAATATATTTCTCGATGGCTCGGGAGTAGGGGTAGCAAGGTGCGGTACCAGAAGGCTCAGTTCGTGAAATCGGTTAGTGTATGCTAGGTTCTCGCCACTGTCTTGGGTTAACTCCCAGAACTCAGCTTCCAGTTTCTGGACCTCATTTCTTGCGCAGAACCTTTAGTCATGAGCTCCTTAACTTCAGCCCATGTTAATGCTAAAGCAGCATCAGTTCCACGGGTTCGTTTCTCCCCGTTCCACCAAGTAAGTGCTCTCTTTTGAAGAACACTTATGGCATACCGGACTTTTAGATTTTTAGGGCATTCGGTGTTTAGGAAAGTGTTCTCGATGCTTTCGAACCACTATAGTAATCCGGTAGCTCCTTTAGTTCCACTGAACTTAGTGGGGTTGTAGGAACTGCAATGCTTGTAGGTACAAGTTTGGGGAGGGTTTGGTGCGGTTGGGTTTTGAACAACATTGTTGCCTTGGTTCAAATGGGTAAGCAGAGTTGGGATGACCGCAGCAACTTCACGTGCTACAATAGCAGCAATCTTACGACCAGAGTTTCCAGATCGTGAACGGATTCGACGAGAAGACATTCTGAAATATCATTAAGATATTTTATGAGAATTGGGTAATATGAGCTATTCAACATGAAAACAACAATCGGGAATTTGGCATAATGACAATGAGATGTTCCAAGTGTAATCGTTTGATTCGTAAATCAAAGCGAGTACGTTGACTAGCCAAAGTATTAGGTCAACCACAACTTTGTTGAAGACATGCGTACCTATAAGCAGATACTCATCCTGAGGGTTCCCAGGTAAGGTAAACAGATCCATTAGTTGATTTGGATTTATATGAGTACCTTGCCTAGACAGAACACCTCGAGATACAGGCATCCCACTCTTCTAGCATTGCATGTTTCAAGTTGTAAGACACAAACTTTGATGAATTTGAAAACCACGAATAATTATTCAATTCTCATTTTGAAAACTATTTGATTTAGGCACACAATGCCTTGAATATGATTTAAGATTTGTGCGTGCATTGATAAGAATCATAGTATAAGAAGAATCACATAAGGCATATAATCACATAATCAAATATAAACATATAAGGCACATAAGATCCTATCTAAGCATATAAAATACATGAGAGGACTCATGTGTAAGGGTTCTTAGTTATAGTCTAGGTCATTTCATTTCTAATAACCTAAATCCCTATAACCATGGCTCTGATACCAATCTGTCACACCCCGACCGACGGTGGAATCATCGGAGCGGACGAGAGAATGATTGATTGTTCATAACACATGGTCGTCTAATAGTGGAAATAATATTAAAATCAGATTACAAGATAGCATGAGTTTAACATAAGCAATTACAACAGTTGGAGTCACAAATAGTAGTAGTCTTTTATTTTGACTTAGTCCGGGTCTTAAATGAGCATGTATAAGTCTATAACTTGCTTAACCTGAAATCATGTGAAAAGTAACGAGTCAGCTAAAAATTAGCCGGTGAGTAAACACAGTTTGAATATACATATAGATTTATTGATTGATTAAGAATAATCCAATTCACATGGTAATGTTAAGACTTATAATGCAATAGCGGAGCATAAAGATAAACTGACACAATATAAACCCCTTGACTTGACACTTGCATATAATAGACTTGCATACACACACCATAGATTGACTAATTGCCTCTGGCACAATCACCACTCGTAAGCCATGCAGGGTGGGTTATCCAAACCAGTAGATCTATCATTGATACCAGGATTGATTGATTGAATTAGGCTTCTTACTGTCATCCAGTTTATCATAGTATGTTCACATAGTTGCAAGTAATAACATAACCTGTCTTGAATTGAATTTAGAATGAAATAACAATAGAATATCATGATTGAATATTATATCACATGATTTCCCCCAAATAAGAAATGATATAAAAGGGGATATGAATACTCATTTGATTGATGAGATTAGAATTTAGATGTGATAGATTAGACACCAACGATTTCCTTACGAGTAATCTACGGAACGGCGTCTCGAGTTAGAATAATAATAATATGAGAATTGGGAATGTATTAGGGTTTCCATTGAATTTTGAATGATAGTTTAAATAAAATAATTTATTTAGTCTGAATGTCTTGAAATACATAAAATGAATTTATTGAAAGTAATTATGTTTAGAATTTAATAAAAATGTATCAATTTGCATAACCGTTTGATTTACTGTTAAAGTGTGGGAAAACAAATAATTAATTTTATTAATTAATTATATGATAATTAATTAAATTATTTAATTATTTAATTAACACAAAATGACTTTTTGTAAATAATCTGTGAAACTATAAAATACATATAATTGTAATTATCTTGAATAATTCATATCTAAAGATAATATAGTGCCCAATAATAATTTAATAATTTAAATTATTATTAAGAGTTCACTTTTATAGAAGAAATTTTGTAACACTTGTACTTTTATTTATTTCAAACATTTAATAAAATAAATAAAATGTTAAATAAATTTCAGAAAATAATTAGGAGATTTTAAAAATATTTAATGTTAGTAGAAACATTTTTATAATTTTTAGGATTTTTGCTGAATTTTTTAAAGCTTAAAAAGCCTTAAAAATGTGTAGGTGCCCGGGGTTGAACCCGGGACCTCTTGGATAACATGGGACACGGGAACCGGTAGGACAAAGGCATACAGCCGCGATGGGAGTGTGTTTCAAATGCTTTTAGACACAATTTCCATTAAACCCTCTCTTCCCGAATGAGCCCTAGTTCGATCCTCATCCAATTGAGGTTCAATTCGATTTTGAAAGCCTCTGAAATCATGGGGCTTTCATTCCCCAAGTAAAGACAAGTGTGTGGGTGTGTGTAATTACCTGTATGATGACGGATTTGAACTGAACCCAACAAGAACAGGTCCGCGACCGAGGTACTCAATGGATTAATGGGTAAATGTTGATAATCAAATTAAATTGGTAGGAAGCTTCGGATGATGATCTGGAAGCAAAGCCCTTTGTTAATTTGAAGATTGAAGCCCGGTTGATGGTGTTCCACAGAGTTGCAGGTCCGCGATTAAGAGGTGATCAATGGCGGTGTTTGTGCGTGTTTTGTATGAATTTGAGTATAGAATTCGATTAGAAACAGATATATATTCGTCCACTTCCGATTAATTGCATTATTATAAGTTTTAGTGCGCGATAATGGATCAAATTCGGCCGCGAATCGGGGAAGACAATGTCGAAGGAATTGGGGGGTGGGGTTGGGTGTTTTTCGAAGTTACATAAATGGTCCCTGAGATTTCCAACGGTTGTCACTTGTAGTTTAAAGGTTTGTTTTAGTTTTAAATAATTTACAATTTATCCCTGAAGTTTGCAACGTTATTATTTTATGTAAAGAGTTATTATTTATAGGCTTTAATACAATAAAACTTATATTTTCATTATTATTAACGTTACTATTATTAATATTATTATCAATGATATCATTATTAATAATAGTAATAATAATATCGTTATAACAATTATTTTTATAAAAGTCCTTGAAAATCTTTTCATATTTTATATAAGACTTATTTTATTAAGTTTTTTTTTAAATTTGATGCTTATGGTTCATAAATATCATTATCATCTCATAATAATAAAATTATATTTATAAACCATGTGATTTTAATTCGGATTAAATGACAATGTTAATGTGTCCACATCGAAATATCGTAGATTCTATTGACAAGCATAATCGGGTTCGGGTTACAAGTTGAAATGGGTCGGATGTCACAATGGCCTCCAGTCGGTCGCCCAACCCTAACTGGTGTAGAATGTAGTCCCCCGAACCCAATCTGCCATTTTCGACCTCCAAGCTCATCCAAACCCATTCTAAGCCCAAATCAACCATCTTAAACCTTAGAAATGCATACTATAACACCATTCAAGCACACACACAAGCCCGAAATCAAACTCCAAACGCACCACACACAATCACACCCAAATAGGTCAAACACACACACATACAAAAACAGGTTTACTATGTGTTCCAGCCCCAAATCAGTTGAAAAGCATTAAAAGAGGGGTCCTAGAACTCACACAAGCTACAAGAAGAAGAAGCGCTTCGTGTTGACTCGCTACACGATGATTTGGCACGCTCTAATCCACTCGAATCAAGCCTTTTCTCTCTTTTTCTCCCTTTCTTTCTTCTTTCTCTTCTTTTGGCTGAGTTTGCACAAGAGTGGGGTGGATGTGGCTACCCTCCCCCTTTTAATCTCCCATATTTACAACTTTTCTCCCGTTTTGGCAAGTTTGGTCCCCCGACTTTAGACTTTATTTCTTTTTCTTCTTTCGTCGGCTTCAAAGAAAATATCCGGGTGTTACAATCGTTCTTTTACTTTCTTACTTACTTTCTTTCTTTCTTTTGTACATTACGTTGTTCTTTTACTTTCATACGGATTGATGAACAATACCCCAAACATTGTGCACGAAGCTGATACTGGGCATGTGGTAAATAACTCACGAACATTGTGCATGAGGCTGACCCAGACACCTAGGGCAAGTCATCTTTCCCATTCATTCAAACCAATTGGTAATACCCCGAACATTGTGCACGAAGCTGATGTTGGGCCTGTGGTAATTAACTCACGAACATTATGTACGAAGCTGACCTAGTCACCTAGGGCATACCAAAAGGTCTTGTCAATCTCAATGATTGACACTACATGCATCCTTAGGTTATTAAAACCGCATACAGTTGAGCTAATGACAATATGGTCGTGCACCTCCTTTCTATTTGCTTGCAAGCCATTCTTTCATTCATTACGTTTTACTTCTTATCTTTGTTATCTTTCACTTTGTTACATTATTCTTTACGTTCTTTCATACATTAGTCATACTACATAAAGTAATAACATAATATTTAACGTATTTTATAATATAACATAAATACGTTTGAATACCATTAAAAGATAACACATTATATATATACAAACCATACATCAATCATACATACAATGACCATAAACCATCACATAATCATACTTAAAATGGGTAATCATAGCCAATGGGTCAAATCAGGTCAAACCCTACAAATTCTGGTTTTCCTAAAAATTCAGAAAATAATTCTAAGTGTTTAGGCGCATGGGCACTATTGGGCGTTTCTGCCCTGTTTAGGCGTTTTGCCACTATGCGGGCGCCTGAACTTACATGACATCAACACTTAGGGGCAGGGGCCTTTTTAGGCGGTTAGGCACTATTCAGGCGCATAGGCCTCACATTTAGTCAATCTGGGCAAATCCCAGACGTTTGGCTACTATTCAGGCGCATGGGCCTGACTTAGGCGCATGTGCACCTAGGCGGTTGGGCACTATTTAGGCGTTTGGGTTTTTGGGCGGTTGGGCACACCTAGGCAATTTGACCGTTGGGCGCATGAGCCACTGTTTAGGGGCATGGGCAACCAACTTCCATCTAATCAACATAATTCAGTCCTAATCCTACATATATCATGTTCAAAGCTTATTACTAACATTCTAAGCATCATAACATAAACATAATCACATATCAATCCCAAATTTACACCCACCCACATACACATTCATACATACTCATACGGGTGAAAACCCATTTTTATAAAAACATACACACATGGAATTCCAGCCCCAAAACTTGTGAAAAACACGTTAAAATGGGGGTTCTAGAAACTCACCTTTGCTACTTTCAAGCCTTAAACTCCAAATCTTGAACTTTCTAAGGAACTCGAACTCCTAGATGTGTCTAAAACACACAAGCCCAAACACATACACATATAAGCATGCAACCGAGCCTAAATCTAGCCAAGAACAACTTAAAAACATGGATTCTTACCTTAAATTTGGTTTCTTCTTGTTCTTCTTCAAAATCTGAGAACTTCTGCTTTAAATTTGGTTTCTTCTTGTTCTTCTTCAAAAATCCGAGAACTTCTGCTTTCTCTCTCAAAATTTCCAAATGCAAAAGTGATGTGAAGGCATTATGGGCGGCCATGCCCACTTTAAAACAAAATAATATTAAAATTTGTACTTTTTACACATTTAACCCCTCAACTTGGGTTAAATTGTATTTTCTTCTTTTTATTCGCGTTTATTCTTTCTTTCTCGTCTATAAAAATATCCGGATGTTACAAGTCCACCCCCTTATATAGGTTTCGTCTCCGAAAGCTGTTATTCCTTAAATAGATGTGGGTAATGCTGCCTCATCTCTTCTTCAGTCTCCCACGTAGACTCGAATCCCTTCCTGTGCTTCCACTGTACGCGCATAAGAGTAACCACTTTATTCCTCAACTTTTTCCCTTTACGATCAATGATCGCCATTGGTTGCTCCACATAATTGAGCCGTTCATCTACTTCGATATCTTCTAGTGGTACAACCATATCCTCATCTGCCAAACACTTCCTCAGATGAGATACATGGAATGTCGGGTGAATTCCACTTAACTCATGGGGTAGCTCCAACCTATAGGCCACCTCTCATACTCGAGCAATGATTCGAAAAGGCCCTATGTATCTCGGGCTCAACTTGACCCGTTTTCTAAACCAAATGATACCCTTCCAAGGTGAGACTTTCAACATAACCCTATCACCCACCTGGAACTCAATCGGTCTACGTCTCTTATCAGCATACGACTTCTATCTATCTTTAGCCGCTTTCATAAAGGCTTTGATCTTTTCTAGTTTCTCAGTCATAGCCTCGATCACCCTAACAATATCACCCTAACAAACTTCCTAACTCTTTATGACCAATATCACCCTAACAAACAGGTGTCCTACATCTCCTACCATATAGCATCTCGTACGGTGGCATGCCAATGCTGGCATAATAACTGTTATTGTACGAGAATTATGCTAGCGGTAAGTGATCATCCCAATTTCCTCCAAAATCGATCACACATGCCAGAAGCATATCCTCGAGTGTCTGGATCGTTCTCTCAGATTGACCGTCCGTCTGAGGATGATAAGGCGTGTTGATGTGTAGTCTCGTCCCCATCGTATCGTGGAATTTATTCCAAAACTTAGATGTAAACCTTGTGTCACGATCTGATACAATAGACACCGATACACCATGACGAGCTATAATCTCTTTGATAAATAGATCCGCGAGTCTCTCAGCGGAATACGTCTCTCGGATCAGTAGGAAGTGAGCACTCTTCGTCAGACGATCGACTATCACCCATATAGCATTATACCCTCTCGGGGTACGCGGTAACTTTGTAATAAAGTCCATGGTGATATGCTCCCACTTCCACTCGGGTATATCCAAAGGTTGGATTTTCCCGTACGGTTTCTGATGCTCCGCCTTAACTTGCAAACAAGTAAGGCACTTACTCACGTACTCCGCTACGTCACGCTTCATACCCGACCACCAATAATCCTTCTTCATATCATGGTACATCTTGGTAGCACCGGGATGAATGGAATATCAAGTCTTATGAGCCTCGTCCATGATCTTTCCATGTAAGTCCCCATAACGAGGAATCCACAATCGCCCATGTCAGGTTCTAACACCGAGAGTGTTCTCACCCAATTCTTCGACGAGACCTTTCATCCTTTTAGAGTTAAGTTGATCTTCTTTCAAAGCCTCATCTTGAAACTCCTTGACCTGCATCATCATGTCAGAGGTCATAATCAACTGATAAGCCTTCACCCGAATCGGCTCGGGTCTCTCCTTTCTGCTAAGGGCATCTACCACCACGTTGGCCTTGCCCGGATGGTAATGGATCTCGCAATCGTAATCCTTTATGATCTCCAACCATCGCCTCTACCTCATATTCAAGTCTTTCTGCTCGAAGAAGTACTTCAAACTCTTGTGGTTAGTGAAGATGGTGCACTTCGTCCCGTATAGGTAGTGCCACCAAATCTTCAAGGCAAAAACCACAGCTGCTAGCTCCAAGTCATGAGTAGGATAATTGACCTCATGAACTTTTAGTTTTCAAGATGCTTAGGCTATAACCTTTCTTAGCTGCGTCAGTACGCAACCCAATCCCGAGTAAGAAGCATCCGAATAGACTACCAAGTCCTCGCTTCCGTCGGGTAAGGATAAAACAAGAGCTTGTGTTAACCTCATCTTTAACTCTTCAAAAGCCTTCTCCTGACCTTGACCCCATACAAACTTCATATCCTTACGGGTCAGCTTAGTCAACGGAGAAGCTTTCTTGGAGAAGTCTTGGATGAATCTTTGATAATATCCCGCCAATCCTAAGAAACTACGGATCTCGGATGGCGTCTTTGGAGACTTCCATTGCATCACCGCCTCCACCTTTGCCAGGTCTATCATAATCCCCTCAGGATTTACCACGTGACCCAAGAATTGCACCTTGCGCAACCAAAAAGCACACATGGAGATTTTGGCATACAACTTCTCCCTCCTAAGTGTCTCCAATACCTCACGTATGTGGCTGGCATGTTCATCCTCACTTCTCGAATAAACCAAGATATCATCAATAAGCACAATCATTGATTTATCCAACATCGTCCGACACACTCGATTCATCAAGTCCATAAAAGCAGCTGGCACGTTAGTTAGACCAAAGGACATAACGAGAAACTCGTAGTGTCCATAACGCGTGCAAAAAGCTGTTTTAGGAATATCTTGCTCTTTTACTTTTAACTGATGGTAGCCAGATTGAAGATCTGTCCTCGAGAACCAACTGGCACCTTGCAGCTGATCAAACAAGTCGTCAATCCTTGGTAATGGGTATCGATTCTTCACCGTCAACTTGTTCAATTCACGGTAGTCGATACACATTCTCATACTACCGTCCTTCTTCTTTACGAATAAGACCGGGGCACCCCAAGGAGAGATACTTGGTCTAATGAAACCCTTGTCAAGCAACTCCTGAAGTTGTTCCATCAATTCCTTCATCTCTAAAGGAGCCAAATGATACAGTGCCTTAGCGACAGGCTGAGCACTGGGTATAAAGTCAATTTGATACTCGATTTCGCAGTCCGGTGGCACACCTGATAAATCTTCTGAAAACACATCGGGAAAGTCACACACCACCGGTACATCGGACAATTATGGTGTTGACGTGCACGCATCCTTCACGTAGGACAAATAGGCACTACATCCACGCCTCATGCACTTTACCGCCACCACTATCAAAATCACTTTTGGAATCGTCGTAACTCGATCACCGTATATCATCACCGAACTCCTGTCAGGCGCTGTCAATCTAATCATCTTCTTGCGACACACAATGTTCGCCTCATAATCCGCTAACCAATCCATTACTAGGACTACATCAAACCCGCCTTAGGTCATCACAAACAGTCTAGCAAGAAACTTATGACCTTCTAGTTCGATATCAAAACCCTCAATCAAGTCAGAAATCCTTTTAGACTTACCTATGGCAGTTTCTACATCAAAGGGCTCACCAATACATCTACTACTAACAGGCAAATTAGCACAGAAAGCAGCAGAAATAAAACTCCTACTAGCACCAGAATCAAATAATACAGAAGCAAGAGTTTGGTTTACTAAAAACGTACCTGACACAACATCGGGGTCCGTCCTAGCCTCCTCTCTAGTCATGGTGAAAGCTCTGTTGCTTGCCCTTTGCTCCTCAGTTCCGGTCTTCTTCCCTGCTCCGAAACTCTCTGCCCTCGGCTTCTTGCACTCCCTACTCAAGTGGCTTACTTCACCATAATTGTAGCACCTCGCTACTCTGCAATCTCTAGAGATGTGGCCGGGCTTCCCACACTTGAAACAAACATTTAGCCCCAGCCTGCACTCACCAGCATGCTCCTTCCCACACTTACCACACTTCTTCGTCCCCAAGCCTGTTGCAACCACTCGTCAATCATCCACCCTCGCTCTCTTATTAGTTGGGGTAAAGCCGCTACGACCAAACCGTTTCCGGTTCCAGTTTTGGTCATCACCACCAGTCTTCTTCCTTTCAACCACCATCACCTCCCTCTCGTCATACAATCTTCCAGCCAGATCAACCACCGACCTAAACGTACTCATTCGGGCGGCGATCATATGCCTGCGGATATCCGCCGGCAAGCCCTGATTATATCTTTTGATCTTTCGTGACAGGGGCGTCACCTGATCTGGAACTAGCCGTGCCATTTCGTTGAACTTGGTGGTGTACTGTTGATGTGTCATGGTTCCCGCCTCCAGCTGTAGGAACTCTCTCTCCACCTTGTCCAACTCCCGATGAGGACAGAACTCCTCAATCATCAACTTCTTCAACTCCGGCCACCTCATTCTACCAATCACCCTACTACCCTTGGCTTGGACAATGTTGTCCCACCAGCATAAAGCCAAGTCCACAAACGAATGAGTGGCGAACTTTACCTTCTGGTCTTCCCAGCACTCACTTATTTCAAGGACAACCTCCATCTCCCTCACCCAATGGTGACCAGCAGCAGTAGTGCCATTAGCATCAAAGGTAGGGGGCTTGCATCTTTGGAATGCCCTATAATTACAGCCTCATGCTGCCTCCAGCACATGATCTTCTTCTTCCTCCTCCTTATCAGTAGGGATAACCGTCTCGGTCTCGGGTGCTCTCTCCCTCCCGAGGACATGTTCCTCTCCTTCCTCTCTCCTTCCTCTCTCCTTCTCTAACATCTTTAATCATTTCAGTCACCACGGATGGCAAGATCGTCTGCATGACCAGATGAACCTCTTCCACTACAGCCTCTTTCACTGAGACCCTCAAATTAGCACTCTCATCACCACCCTTGGATAGGGAGTCTCAAGTTCTTCATGAACCATTTCTTCAGTCCTAGGCCTTCCTCTCGTGGCCCGTGGTTCAGCACCACGTCCACCCTGTACTTTGCTTTGTGAAGCCTTAGAAAATCTACCTCCAGCCATTCCGTAATCACTATAAGATTCAAACACTAACACGGTCATTCAAGGAATAGGTCAGTTTATGTCAAGTATAGTAAGTCCCTAATTAAAGTGGTCAGTTGTGACTAGCCACTTACTTTACTCTTCATACCCCAAGCATTTCCTGTCCTGACTACATCAGTATCTAAATCTACTAAGGGCAAACATATCAAATAACATGCGCACATAATACCGGTTAACATTAAAGAAAATACCTCATGGCACGTAGTTACTCAGACTGGCATCCCTTCCCTTTGTCCCATTCTCAGTTTAAGTTTAGGTTTCTTTTAAAAATATTTACCCATTTTACTTAAACTTTGGCTCTGATACCAACTTGTAAGGCCCCGTTTCCCGGACACCTCACAGTTGGTCATTCATCGCACATAAAATGTACATTTATTTAAAACATCACAGCGGAAATTAATTTAAACCATTTTATATATACTAATGACAACTTTTGTAAAGTAATACAATCTAGTAACTGTTACAAAACATCTTAATTTAAATTAGATCACAAAAACATCATTGTTATACAAACGGATGTCATCCCAAAAATGCCAAGTAGCTGCCCCGTGCCATCCTCAGCAACTCTTACCTGCCAACTGGAAAATACATAAAAGTCAGCGTTGCTGAGTGAGTTCTAGTTTTATAAATAAATACCTTACTTCCGTTAAACCTTTCTTTACTTTCAAACGCGATCATGCATCATACGTACAAATAGATAATATTATTATTACCTTCCATTATCATTCGTTTTCTTTCATCATCTTATTCAAACTTTCATTCCATTTCATTTACATTCTCTTTCATATACATTCTTTCATTTCATGCTTTTCATTAACGTTCTCTTCCGTATATATTCTTTTGTTTCGTACTTTACATTATCTCTTACTTTCGTTCTCATACTTTCGTAACGTACTTTACATCGTTCTTTTACTTTGTTACTTTCTTACTTTCTTTCTTTCTTTTGTACGTTACGTCACTCTTTTACTTTTGTACAGATCGATGAACAATACCCCAAACATTGTGCACGAAGCTGATGTTGGGCCTGTGGTAAATAACTCATGAACATTGTGCACGAAACTGACCTAGTCACCTAGGGCAAGTTATCTCTCCCATTCATTCAAACCAACTGGTAATACCCCGAACATTGTGCACGAAGCTGATGTTGGGCCTGTGGTAATTAACTCACGAACATTGTGCACGAAGCTGACCCAGTCACCTAGGGCATACCAAAAGGTCTTGTCAATCTCAATGATTAACCCTGCATGCATCCTTCGGGTTATTAAAACCGCATACAGTTGAGCTAACGACAACATGGTCATGCACCTTCTTTCTATTTGCTTGCAAGCCATTCTTTCATTCATTGCGATTTACTTCTCATCTCTGTTATCTTTCACTTTGTTACGTTATTCTTTACGTTTTTTTCATACATTAGTCATACTACGTAAAGTAATAACATAATATTTAACGTATTTTATCATATAATATAAATACGTTTGAATACCATTAAAAGATAACACATTATATATATACATATCATACGTCAATCATACATACTATGACCATAAACCATCACATAATCATACTTAAAATGGGTAATTATAGCCCATGGGTCAACTCAGCTCAAACCCAACAAATTATGGTTTTCCTAAAAATTCAGAAAATAATCTAAGTGTTTAGGCGCATGGGCACTATTTGGACGTTTCTGCCCTGTTTAGGTGTTTTGCCACTATGCGGGCGCCTGAACTTACATAACATCAACACTTAGGCACATGGGCCTTTTTGGGCGGTTGGGCACTATTCAGGCGCATGGGCCTGACACTTAGTCATTTTGGGCAAATCCCAGACGTTTGGCTACTATTCAGGCGCATGGGCCTGACTTAGGCACATGGGCACCTAGGCGGTTGGGCACTATTTAGGTGTTTGGGTTTTTTGGCGGTTGGGCACACTTAGGCAATTTGACCGTTGGGCGCATGGTCCACTGTCTAGGCGCATGAGCTACTGTTTAGGCGCATGGGCAACCAACTTGCATCTAATCAACATAATTCAGTCCCAATCCAACATATATCAAGTTCTAAGCTTATTACTAACGTTTTAAGCATCATAACATAAACATAATCACATATCAATCCTAAATTTACACCCACCCACATACATATTCATACATACTCATACGGGTGAAAACCTATTTTTATAAAAACATACACACATGTATTTCTAGCCCCAAAACTTGTGAAAACATGTTAAAAAGGGGGTTCTAGAAACTCACCTTTGCTACTTTCAAGCCTCAAACTCCTAGATGTGTCTAAAACACACAAACCCGAACACATACACATATAAGCATGAAACTGAGGCTAAATCTAGCCAAGAACAACTTAAAAACACGAATTCTTACCTTAAATTTGGTTTCTTCTTGTTCTTCTTCAAAAATCTGAGAACTTCTGCTTTCTCTCTCAAAATTTCTGAATGCAAATGTGATGAGAAGGCATTATGCGCGGCCATGCCACTTTTGAACAAAATAATATTAAAATTTTGTACCTTTTACACATTTAACCCCTCAACTTGGGTAAAATTATATTTTCTCCTTTTTATTCGCGTTTATTCTTTCTTTCTCGTCTATAAAAATATCCGGGTGTTACATGTCGAGTTTCCGGTGAGGACAGATTTCCTCGATCACCAATTTCTTCAACTCCTTCCATCGCATCTTCCCGATGGCCCTAGCACCCTAAGCTTGGACAATATTGTCCCACCAACACAGTATTGAGTCAGCAAAAGAGTGAGTGACGAACTTCACCTTCTGGTCTTTGTGACACTCACTGATTTCCAACACTGCTTCCATCTCCCTCACCCAGCGGTGAGCGGCAGCAGCATTACCGTTGCCATCGAAAGTCGGGGGCTTACACCTCTGGAATGCCCCATAACTGCACCCCTAGGTCGACACCCCCACTGAATCATCCTCCTCATCATCGGATAACATAGTCTCAGGCTCCGGTTGTTCCACCTCCCCCTTACTTTCCCTATCCGTTGACCCCTTCCCATTTTCCTTCTCTTTCCTCTCCTCATTCCTCACAACCCTGATGACTTCGGTCACTATAGACGGTAAGACTGTCTGCATGACCTGGTGTACCTCATCAGCAATCGTCTCCCTACCTGAGGCATTCAAACTAGCATTCTCATTCTCTTCACTTCGACCATGAATCTCAGGGTTCTCTTGAGCCGTCTCAGGAGCCTTAGCACTACTCCTAGTCACACGTGGCCCAGTATCATGTCCACCACGAGCTCTGCCTCTAGAAGCCTTGGAAGATTTTCGTCCAGCCATTCCCTAAACGCTATAAGATTCAAACACTAACACAGTCATTCAAGGGAATAGCTCAGTTTATGTTGAGTATAGTAAATCCCTAATGACAGTGTCCAGTTGTGATTAGCCACTTACTTTACTCTTCACACCCTAAGCATTTCCTATCCTGACTACATCAATATCTAAATCTACTAAGAACACATAAGTCAAATAGCATGCGCGCATACTACTGGATAACATTAATAAAAGACATACCTGATGGCACATAGCTACTCGGGCTGACATCCCTCCGTTCGTCCCATTTTCAGTTTAGGTTTTTGAAAATATTTACCTATTTATCTTAACTTTGGCTCTGATACCAACTTGTAAGGCCCTAATCTTGGGCACCTCACAGTTGGTCATTCATAGCACTAAAGATACATAATATATATATATATATATATATATATATATATCATAAATAAGCAGCGGAATTACTTTTAACAAAAGCCCACTCATCTAATTTATAAATATTATTGTTAAACAATACATCATTGTCCGTTAGTTATAAAAAGGATGGTTTAAATGCATTACAAAACAACAATATCATCAAAACACGAATGGATGTCAGTCTTGTCCCGCCGAGCAGCTTAACCCCCGTGCCATCCTCAGCAATAATTACCTGCCAACTGAAAATGTATAAAAGTCAGCGTTGCTGAGTGAGTTCTAGTTTTAAAAGCATTAAAATACCTTGAATAGTTTATATATGAAAATACTTCTTTTTCATAAAAGACTTCCTTTACTTTCGTTCGTGAGCATTCATCATACATACAACAAGGTAGTACCTTCTTACATTCATTCATTACCATGCTCATTCTTTTATCCCGTACTTTTATCATTATCTTTCACTTTCTTTCCGGACCAATGTGCAATACCCCGAACATTGTGCACGAAGCTGATGTTGGGCCCAAGGTCTATAAATAGACCCCGAACATTGTGAATGAAGCTTGACCCAGTCACCTAGGGTATGCTACAACGGTCCCTGTCAATCTCAATAATTGACCCTGTGTGCATCCTTTGGGGTAGCTAACTCGCATCACATTTGAGCTAACGACAACATGGTCGTGCACCTCCATTCATTTTGCTTGCATGTCTTTCATTCTTTCATTTATGTTCCATTTTTCATCATCATTAATCTTTCACTTTATAAATGATAATACTTTATGTTTACGATCATAAACACACCACGTAAAGTCATACAATATATATAATATGGAACATAAGAAACATAAGAACAAATCATATTCATGCATAAAATAAGCATTTAATAACCTCAGGTCAAACATGGGTCAAAACCCTAAAATCACAGATTCTCAAAATTACAGAAATAACTCTAACTGCTCTGGGCGCACGGGCACTATCCAGGCGCATGAGCACTGCATGGGCGCATGAGCACTGCATGGGCGCATCATAACTATTTGGGCGCATGGCCAAATACTTAACTGATTTTCTACTAACTTAAGAGCATGAATTATTCAGGCGCATAAGTACTATTGGGACGCCTGACCCCAACACTTAGGCAATCCGGCCAATTTTTAGGCGCATGAACAACTGTTCAGACGCATGGACTACACTTGGTCGTTCTAAGGCATGAGCTTGGGCGCATGGGGTACTGTTTGGGTGCATGAACCCTATTTAGGCGCATGACCCTACTTAGAACTTTTTCTACGGCATTTTAGGAGCATGGGACTTATTTAGGTGCATGACCAACCTGTTTGTGATAACTCTAACATATTTTCAGTCCCAATCATCATATCCCCATTTTCTAAGCTTATTACAACCTTTCTAAGCATGAAGATCACATAACAACCTCAAAACATTATCATTTAAGCATAATACACGCGGGTAAACATACATAAAATTTTAAAACCGTTTAATACATTTTCAACCCCAAAAACACTTTGAAACATGTAAAAGACAGGGTCAAGATCTCACCTAATGCAGCAAACAAGTAAAACTCCTCCAAACTTGTTTGTTCACGAGTTCAAGCACCTAAAACAAACCAAGAACACACATACATAATGGTTTCTAAAGGTGAAACCACCAAGAAAACTGAGTCAATTACACAAGAAACACTTACCGAAACCCGAAATCTTCTTCTCCTTGTAATCGAGAGAGAGTTTTTAGCTTTCTCTTTTCTTCTTTTTGGTCGATAGAAAGCAGATGGTTGACATATATGGGCGGCCATACCCAAAATATATTAAAATATTGGGTTTTTGTTACGCCCCGAAAATCCTGTTTGGAGTGTCATGCGACTGGGGCATCCATACGCATAGGAGTCATGCGACTGGAGTCCCATACGCATGGAAGTCATGCGAATAGAGCTCCATACGCATGGAAGTCGCATGACTGGGGTGTCCAATCGCATGGAGCTCATGCGACTGAAGGTCCAGTCGCATGGGAACTCAGGCGACTGAACTGTAGCATTTAAGGGAGAGGGCAGCCCTTACCCTCTCCTCACCCTCACAAACATCAGCCATAGAGAGAAAGAAGAGAGAGAAAGGGAGAAGAGGAGAAGAAAGCTTGGTGCAAGCGGGTTTGAGAGTGCAAATCGATGTGTAGCGAGTTAAATCGAGGCTCTACTCGACGGGATCGTTTAGGTGAGTTCTAGGACCCCTCTTTTACACGTTTTTGCATGATTTTGGGGCTGGAACACATCTAAAAATCATTTTTGGGAATTTTGGGTGTAAACCCGTTTATGTATGTATATGTATGTGTTTGATTCGTTTGGGGCTTGATTTCGGGCTTGGATATGCTTGAATGAGGTCGTGGTATGTTTCCCTATGGTTTAGGAGGGTTAATTTGGGTTTAGAATGAGTTTGGAAGGGTTTGAAAGCCGAATGTCACGGCTGCAGTTCAGGATGAACTACAGTCGTTGCCCAGTTAGGGCTAGGCGACTGAAGGGCCTGTCGGTCGACTGGGGGACGACTGAGGTTCAATCGCACGACTAAAAGATGACTAAGGTCAGTCGCACGACTGGGGATCCAGTCGCACGACAGGTCATACGACTGAGAGCCCAGTTGCATAGGTGCTCAGTCACACAGGTGTCTACTCGCACGATAGAGAGTTCAGTCGCATAAGTCCATCCGCATAGCTATTCAGTCGCACGACTGAGGGTTCAATAGCATAGAAGTCCATTCGCATAGTGTTCATTCGCATGATAGGAGGTCCATTCGCACGATTGGGTGTTCATCCACATGGGTGTTCATCTGCATTGGTCCAATCACATAGCTGTTCAGTCGCATGAAGGCCATGCGACTGAAGGGTGCCCAATCACCCAAATAGGGCTGTTGTGTACGAGGGGAGATATAGTTCAATTGCTGGCCTTCGAGAAAAGAGCAAGGGTAAGAAATGGTGTGATAGCTTCCGTAGGTACATGTGTGATAACTGTCGAGGCTTAAGAGTTACATTGGGCACGATGATGATAGTATTGCATGTATATGCATGGTGTAGGTATGGTAAGTATGATGTTGCCATGATAGATGGTGATGATTGATGACTGGTAAATGTGGATGTTCCTTATTTCGATGTATGTTTATCTTTCCGTATCTTTACGTGTATTGTTTATGAATGAATGAAAAGTATTATGTAACATAAAGTGAAGGATAATAAAAGAGGAACATGATGAACGAATGCATGCATTAACGTATGAACGAACGAACGTTAAGCTAGTGAATGGAATGTATGAGGTGAGCGACTTTGTGTTGCAACAGATTCGAATGGGATCTTTGTCTTGTATCCCAGTGTTGTGTCAGTCTTCGGACATGAGTCGGGGGTTTGTGTACAGGCCCCGGCACAACATCAGCTTTCGAGCATGAGTCGGGAATATTGCATGAGACAGGATCTAGTTGGATGAGTAGAGGATCGCATGCTCCGGTACTGTGTCAGTCTTCGGACATGAGTCGGGGGTTTGTGTACAGGCCCCGGCACAGTATCAGTCTTCGGACATGAGTCGGGAGTAGTGTTTGAGAGTGAGATGAGACGAATGAGGAACGGATCGCGTGCTCCGGTACTGTGTCAGTCTTCGGACATGAGTCGGGGGTTTGTGAGCAGGCCCAGGCACAGTATCAGTCCTCGGACATGAGTCGGGAGTATCGTGTGAGTTGATGAATGAGAGAGATAATTCTAAAAGAAAGAAAATATAAAAAGAACGAAAGATAATGAACGTAATGAAAGCTAAAGAACGAACGAATGAAAATAATGAACGGAAGGAACATAGTGTTAACGCGTGAATCGGGATCCTTGTCACTCGACCTCAGTAATCATGGTTGTGTGCCATGAAGAGGGTAAAGTGTGGCCGGACCTAGATAGAAGTGAAAGATAGAGAATGCATGAAAGTTAAAGATAGATAATGAACGAATGACAGACAGAGAATGAATGAAAGTTAAAGATAAAGAATGAATGAGAAAAGAAGATAATAATGATATTATCTATGTGTATGTATGTATGATGTGTGAACATATACGAAAGTATAGTATGGCTTTGAAAGAAGTAAAGAACGGTTTTAACAAAAGAAAAGTATGTTTTTAATATAAAACTAGAACTCACTCAGCAACGCTGCCTTTGATTTGTTTCCAGTTGGCAGGTATGTTACTGAGGATGGCACGGGGCGACTACTTAGTTCGTTGGATGGCATTCCTACGTTTAATGTTTTGCAATGTAATATGATAGAAAGATATTTTTTAATAGGAAAATGTATTATGTTGCATGCATTTATAAAACAAAATGGATTTTGTAGAGGATTCGGATAAATGGGATTACTTAAGGAATCCTCTCAAAGGAAAGATGATGTTTTTAATGTTTCCCCTGTAACGATTTCTATGTAATGTAATGTAATAAAAAATGTTTTATGTGTGATGAGTGTCCAACTGTAAGGTTCCCGGGAATGGGGCCTTATAGTTTTGTACTATTTTACACTTTAACCCCCATAACTTTGGCTGCTTTTCCTTTTTCTTCTAGCTACTTTATTTGTCTCTTCCACGTTTATTTTCCTTTACTTGACTAAAAGTTTCGGGTGTTACATCGGCGTATTATACTCCGAGTTTGGGCGTATCATACATCGGGTGGCGTATGAGGTGGCGTATGAGCAGCGTATTTGTGGGCGTTTGAAAAAAGGAACAGAAATTTGAGGCGTATGTGGCTGCGTATTATATGTCGGTGGGCGTATGGTACGCCGGTAGCCTAACAACATCCGGATTTTATGGATTTTGAAGTTTATTTAAGCCAAATTCAAGAAAAATTATTAGGTATGAAAGGTGATAAACTTTAGGTGATTTTTTTGTGTTCCAAGGCTCCCTAAATCATCCAAAAACATTCTCCGATTCAATATCGAAGGCATAATGAAGATGATGCGTGCCTATGCTTTTCGTGATTCCTTCCGGGAGTACGATTACCAGTAAGTGAGATATTTGGTATGCTTTGATTAGGTTTTTGTATTTAACATTGAGTGATTGAATGAAGTCTTATGTTTTGAACGATTTAAAAGATCTGCTTATAAATAAAGTTGTGTGCTTGATTATCAGTTTTTGGTTTTCTTGCATCGAGATCTCAGTAAGAAAAGTAGACAACTTTATATAGGTGAATTTCTAATCTTATGAGTGAGTCTTAAAAGATTGTTCTTTGGTTATCAGTTTAATCAAAAGTAAAATCTTAAAGTTATGTTCTTGCAAACCCTAATTTAGAAGTATCAATTGTTGACCTTGTAAAATTGGAAACTTGGAAATAATTGTTAAGTAAATTCATTTTAAAGTTTCTTGCTTTATGCACGTGTGCTTATTAATTCTTTCAAAATTTTAATCTTTAATTCAAAGTTCGTGTCTTTAAGTTAATCGAGTCATATTGATTAAACACTTTCCACAAATTCCCGATGGAGAGATTTTACTTTCCCTAACGCAATAAAGGTAGCTAAGACCAATATATTAACTATATTTTGATCGAGTCTCGACAACCAGACAAAAATGGCGTCATTGCCGGGGAATTAGTGCGCAAATTGTTATTTTTTGTAATTTTTTTAGTTTTATTTTCTTTCTTTTGTCTTGTTTTGTGCGGTGCTACGCTAGGTGTATTATGTCTTGCAGGTTACTCTCATATAATTAAAAATGGCCATGAATCAAGTTTATTATTCACGTACTGGTTGCAAATGTCCACTTCATACATAAAATGATTGTCCTGAGCACTTCAAAAGTGTGAGGATGCTAGTGATGACCTGTCGTTAGGGTCATGCAAAAACCTAATTAACCTAAGTAGGTAGGGTAAGTCAGGTTATGGTTAGTATTACACAATTTGTTTGTTTTTTATACTAACTTACTAATGAAAAATGAACTGTTGTCACTTAGACTGTAATGGATAAAAATGACAATGTTAATAAACAAAACAGAAACTTGGACTTGGTTTAGAACTATGAGATGAAAAGGATCACAACCGTGTTTCAGGAATGTAATTGAATACACGACTTATGTTTTACCTAATCGTGAAGTCCCATAGACATAACTTGTTTATCATATATATTGAAAGGTAATTACCAACTTGATAACCGGTTATATAAATTAACTAGTAAACTAACTAATGCCACAATCTAGAAACTTATTTGCAATCACCAATTAATGATAATAACTAAATTACTACTCAATGGTTAATAATGCAAGATTGATAACTTGATAAGCGATAATCAAATCCACTAACAATAATCTTTAATCAACATATGATTCAAAACATACAAACAAATAAGAGTTGTTAAACAATCAAGGGGTTTATGTCTTGACTAAGTAAAAACACAAGCACGCATAAACAAATCACAAACCATCCACCCGGAAATGATCACGAGTGATTTAGCCTTGCATCTTCATCATAATCTCTTCAATCTTCACTTTAAGCATATGAGTCCTTGATCAATTGATGATTAGAGAGAGCTTCAATGGCTTGAAATAGTCCAATGATTCGTTTTTGGGGTTGGAGGCCAGTCTCCCTTCTAAACCCAAATGTTTGGGTTTAAATAGGTTTTAAAATTTGAAACAATCTTTAAAATATCGCGTTAGATCATAACTTACGGCCTCTAGGCCGTAGGTTACGGCCTAACTTCAACCAGACGGCCAAACCTCCTGTCTTACGGGGTTCACAGACGGACTCAGCACAGGGTCGTATGTTATGGCCTCAGGCCGGGCCGTAACTTACGGCCTCCCTACAGTTTGCATAGTTTCTTCATTTTTAGAACCTTTCAAGTTGTAATTTTATTATCCTTTGTACCCTTCTCAAATAATGTTTATTAAGCTTCATTTAACATACATTTCAAACACGTAACAAAGTAATACCACTCGATACATAAAGTTTATTAAAAACACAATATTAACTAGTGGTACGCTGATGTGCTCCAAATTATACATATAAAACATATCAATATTGAGCCTCAAAGTTTATGTTTTTATGTGATCGTAGCATCAAAAAGAAAGTCTGAATGCGGAAGATGGGGGGGCTTGCCTCCTCATTCCCTTTTACCTATGCCATGATGCTTATGGGCAACTTATCTCTAATCAACTGGATTACCGACCAAACTCTTGGTTATGTAAAGATCATGCACATCAATTATCTTAGAAACTATTACTGAAAATGATAATTTGGTACTTAAATCGTTCATATTGTGTTTTCAGGCTTGGAAAAGGCCAAGATGTACAAATGGAGCTTAAAAAGGAAGAAATTGAAGAAAACCAAGCTCCAGAATACAAGCATGGGGCCATGCCTCATGAGGCACGCCCCCATGCTCAGCCTGAAACACACCCCCGTGCTAAATTCAACACACCCCCGTGTTTGTCAGTCCGACAGGACAAAAAGTACGGTTCCCCGACTCGAGGCACGGGGGCGTGCCCCAGGAGGCGCCGTGCCCCAGGAGGCACGGGGGCGTGCCCCAGGAGGCGCCGTGCCCCAGGAGGCACGGGGCCGTGCCCCAGGAGGCACGGGGCCGTGCCCCAGGAGGCACGGGGCCGTGCCCCAGGAGGCACGGGGCCGTGCCCCAGGAGGCACGGGGCCGTGCCCCAGGAGGCACGGGGCCGTGCCCCAGGAGGCACGGGGCCGTGCCCCAGGAGGCACGGGGCCGTGCCCCAGGAGGCACGGGGCCGTGCCCCAGGAGGCACGGGGCCGTGCCCCAGGAGGCACGGGGCCGTGCCCCAGGAGGCACGGGGCCGTGCCCCAGGAGGCACGGGGCCGTGCCCAACCACCAACATGGGGTCATGCCCCATTAAACACGTGGCGTGCTGACAACATCTGAGCGTACGAGCCGACCAACTTTTACATACATTGTACTATCACGGGGCCATGCTTAAACACTCCAGAAAGCCTATAAATAGGACTTGATTTGCAACTTTAAGAGAAGCTATTGGGAGGTGAAGTGCTGGTGTTTCCTCTCGGGAACCCAGCCTTTGGAGGTCCTTAGAAGGTTTTGGAGGTCCATTCAACACTTAGAAGAAGCTCGGGATCGTTTAACATCATCCATAGTGAATCACCGGTTTGATTGTTCTAATTTATCGATGATTTCATTACTATCTTCTAACTTTGTTGTTATGTTTAAGCTCATTATGAGCCAAACTTCATTTGTTATCCTAATTTAGTGAAACTTTATGTAATTTATGATGAACTAATGGTGTGATATATATTGTATTAATGATATGGTGGTCTTGGGAAAACTTTTGATGGATAGCACCTATATTTGAATGGGAAGTTATAAACTTATAATTTGTAATTGTGATTGTCATACACGGTTGAAAAACGTATGATCAACTTTTATTCATGAAACCGATCTTCATAATAAATCCACAGCTGATTAACTAGAGATGGTTATTAGAAATTATATTACCTTAACTTTCTGATCATTTACGGGTTCCCTTTTATTAGTCTGAGAAATCTACAGTAATTGTTATGGTTTTCTAAAACTAATGGTATGTTAGAAAGGAACTTGTTCAACTCCCTTCTTACATTAACTTATGTTTTCATAAATCGTATGTCGAAAAGGTCACAAAAGATTTACCTACATTACTAGGGCTTTGACCTAAGCAGTAAATCTCAACCTGACGTGGTCCTAGTCACTACGGAGCGGATAGACGAGAAATCACGCCAGGTCACATTTATAAACATTAACACAATTACTTTAATCAATATCTTTAATCACACCACTAATTCATCAAAGTTGCATAAGTGTAATCTAAATTAGGATAACAGTCTTACTTCACTTAAAGAATCACCAAAAGTCTCAATCTATCCTTATTTGTCTTTATTTATTGTTATTTTATTTAACTTATCATTTTATAAGTCAAAATTGATAGTCAATTATGAGGGTTGTTGAGTAGGCTTAGTGTGTCCACGGATTGATACTCGGTTCTTACCAACACTATATTACCTCACGACAGGTACACTTGCCTTTTGTGTGTGTAGTTTAGTATTAGTAATAACCAATTAAAACTGAATCTGTGCGAAAAACCTTTATCAAAATATATATACTATCCGCACGCATCAAGTTTTTAGCGTCATTGCCGAGGACACATGATAGTTTGAAAGGCAATCCAAATTTTTGGCTATTTTGTTTTACTTCAAAAAAAATTATAAAAAAGAAGAAGAAGAAGTCGATCCACATAATGCTATCAATGTTGAAAACAATGAGGGACTAAGCTTTAAAGTTAATGGTCATTGGTTAATGGCCAAATTGATGTACCAACTAAGATTTTCTCAAAGGTGATAAACCTCCACCTCATTAAAAACTAAGTATGGGGAAGGGTCTAGCCAAGGACCCGTAAACAAAACATGGCTCTATGTTACTTTCAGTCTGTTTATTTTTATTTTGTTATTTGTGCTTAGGACTTTAATTTTATGCTTTAAATAATTTGGTGATGTTTTAGATTAATCCTGGTGTATTCTTTTGAGCTCATTCAAGGCGGCTGTGGAAAAACGATCACATGCATTTGACTCGTCATTTTAGGGGAGTTTTCGTTTGCCTTTCTCTACTTAATATTTATTGTAAATCATATTGAGGACAATGTGAAGTTTATGTGTGGGGAATGGTATACATGCTTGATACTTTGCTTATAAATAGGTTCAAGTTATAATTAAATCATTTGCAAAAAGTCACTCTAGTTTTAATGTTTGTGACAACAACACCGGAAACATTAAACAATTTTTAATAAAATAAAATATAAATATACGTTTTCGGGAAATAATTAAGCAAATAAAGCAAACCCAAATAACCTTAAAAATGTTTTTTTGTGATATCCTGAAAAGCAAAACATGTTGGTGAAAATATTCAAACATGTTAAATGAAACACTTATACACAATTTCATCCGATATGTGAGCTTATTTTTTAGCCTTAAACAAGCTTTACATTTATGCATTTTTGCTTTTATTATAGATATATTAAGGGTGCCTTATGTTGCGTGTGAATTAGAACTTGTTTTGGGTATGTACTTCAAAACCTGATAAGTATTTCTTGCGTAAAAAGGATTTAGGCAATTAGAAAACCCAAGATTCGAGCCTCTATCATTTTCAAATATCCTTACCCAAACATTATCCCTATAGCCCAGTTGAGCTAAAACATTTTCATTTTTAATCATCCGAACCATAAAGTCACTAAACCAATAAGCCTTGAACAAAACCCTTTTTCCGTTAAAGACATGTTTTGGCTTATTTCAAAAAAAAAAGAAAAAAGAACAGAAAAAAAGAAGAAAAGAAAAGAAAAAAAAACAAAAAAAGGAAGAAGAAAACTAGTTCCGTCATTTTATGATATTTCAAAATATGTGATCAAGAAAGGAAAAAAATGATATAAAAAAATGATATGAAAAATGCCCAACTTGTGAAGAATTGGTTTCATGAAGAAAAATGCAGCAAAAACCAAGCCGAACCCAAGAATTCGACATCCAAATCCGTTGGGTGCTTTTAGGCTCCAAGCCGAACGACCCTTAAAAAAGGATAGATACGTATATCTTAGAGTTAAGGAAGAGGTGCAGTTTTTGAAAATGCAATACGGTCTTGACAATCTGACGATAAACGAGTCCTCGAGTATGCATATCCCTTGTAGCTTGAATATTGTATGGGGAAACATTTTTGTTACTTTCCTGTTAGTTTATATCAATCAAATAAGCCAAGATGACCATCTTTAGCATTTTTTCACTTTTTCCCCAAATAATCCATACCCTAAACCTGATCTCACTACAAGAACTGTGTCCAATAGCGGCGACAACGGTATTAGCGGCGACACTAATTGCGGTGACACCATTAGCGACGACATGTCGCCGCTAATGGTTACCGATCCATTTCACTTTTCCAGCATTAGATCTAGCCGTTGATCTTGGTTTAGATCTAGCGGATAATATTTAGCCGTACAATAGGCAATAGCGGCGACACTATTAGCGGCGACCGATCCGTTTCACTTTTCCAGCATTAGATCTAGCCGTTGATCTTGGTTCAGATCTAACGGATAATATTTAGCCGTACAATAGGCAATAGCAGCGACACAATTAGCGGCGACAAGCCTTAAAGTATACATCGGGTTTTCTTCCCTCCATCTGCACATCCCGCGCGCTAAGCTTTCCCAATTCCCTCCTCCCGGCCGCCCCACCCTTCTGCACTCCCTAAGTATACATCGGGTTTTCTTCCCTCCATCTGCACATCCCGCGCGCTAAGCTTTCCCAATTCCCTCCTCCCGGCCGCCCCACCCTTCTGCACTCCCTTCTCCCTGCCGCCCCGCCCTCTCCCCGGCCGCCCCGCCCTCTCCCCGGCCGCCCCGCCCTCTCCCCGGCCGCCCCGCCCTCTCCCCGGCCGCCCCGCCCTCTCCCCGGCCGCCCCGCCCTCTCCCCGGCCGCCCCGCCCTCTCCCCGACCGCCCCCCTCCCCCCGCAGCCGCTCCCCCCCCCCCCCCCGACATGGATTTAATCAGATACAATTTGAAGGATTTTATAGGTTCATCGATCAGGGTTTGGCAGAAGAGCTTTCTAAGTTTCCAAAAATTGAAGATACAAATCAAGAAATTGACTTTGAATTATTTTTGGAAAGATATCAATTAGTAGAACCCCTGATAAAGGAAAGAGATGTTGTGTATAAATCACTCACATATTCTTCTGAATTATATGTATCTGCGAGACTCATTTGGAAAAATTATAGGCGTAGATATATCCAAGAACAAACCATTTTGATAGGAAAGATCCCTCTAATGACTTCTCTGGGAGCTTTTATAATAAATGGAATCTATAGAAGTGTGATCAATCAAATATTGCAAAGTCCCGGTATTTATTACCAGTTAGAATTAAACGATAACGGAATTTCGGTCTGTACCGGCACCATAATATCAGATTGGGGAGCAAGATTAGAATTAGAAATTGATAGAAAAGCAAGGATATGGGTTCGTGTGAGTAGGCAACAAAAACTATCTATTCTAGTTCTATTATCAGCAATGGGGTTGAATATAAGAGAAATCTAGAGAATGTTTGCTATCCTGAACTATTTTTGTCTTTTCTGAATGATTAAAAAATAGGGTCAAAAGAAAATGCTATTTTGGAATTTTATCAACAATTTGCTTGTGTAAAGGGAGATCCGGTATTTTCTGAATCCTTATCTAAGGATTTACGAAAAAATTCTTTCAACAAAGATG